>JAPFBL010000619.1:0-330000 GCA_026182355.1 Hermatobates lingyangjiaoensis
CTACGAGCCTCCGAAGAAGCCCATATTTGGCTATTAAGTGCGCGCAGTGCACCTGGCCTCAATCAAAAACGATAATGTTTAAAAGTTCCTTGCCTTTTCACATTTTATCATCAAATTTTTTTTTTTTTTTAATAAATTATTTCATTTATTATTATTATTATTATTTGTATTCTCAGTTTTATTTTATTCTATCATAGCTTAGTCAGTACTTTTGTTTATGTATCAATTTCTCTGTTCGTTAATATGTATCAATTTCCCTTAATTTTTTCAATTTTTTCTTTTATTTATTTATTGTTTTCATATTCCATTAATTTAATGTAATTATAAATTGATTCCTGTCGTAACTTATTTTCTGTGACCGGGCGCGCATGCGGCAACACTGTTGGTCTCCAACCGTCTCTGAAGCAGTGCGCTTGGTTTCCCTCTCTTATCTCTCCTGAAGACGGTTCAAACCGAAAATTAGAGACTGTAAGTGTGTTCTTTTGATTTCTCTATGTTTTTTTGTCTATATTGAACTATATATATATATATATATATTATATAAATTCACACAATGGATTTTGAGTTTTTTGAGGATTTTGGTCATAAAAACATACAACTCCTGATTTATAAGCCGACGTTTCGCCAAAAATTGTTTGGCATTTTCAAGGCTAAAAAACAATTTATTAACAACATAAGTAAAGCAAGATAAATACATCACCGGACACCACCCAACAGAAAACAAACAACACAATTCTTCTTCTCAGAATTTGGTTAGGGTTAATATTTGGAATCACCTTTTCGCCAACGTTTCGTCTTTATTTTAAGACATCCTCAGGGATATAAACTAACAAAAACAATGGAAATTTGTCATATCTACTTAAAATTCATCATAAAAAATTCAAAAAACTTACTCAAGGCTAGCTTTTAATGCCGAACCAACAAAGACGTTATCTGTCATTGCATGTGCTGCTACTCAGCGACATTTATTGAAAACTTTTAAATATTAACCCTGACCAAATTCCGAGAAGAAGAAAAAGTGTTTATTAGTGGTCAGGATTGTGGTCAAGAAAACAATACCTTATATATTATATATATATATATATATATATATATAATATATAAACTTTAAATTATACAAACCACCACACAGAAAAAAGAAAAAACACTCCTACTAAATTACTAAATTCAATGTTTTGCTGTATATTTATATATAATGCCAGACATATACGATTTTACCTAGGCTAATCTCTATGATCTTCTATGATCACTTACATAGATGAATTTGGTGATCAAATATCATATCATCATAAGCAATTATCATTATATAACATGTTCTAATCTCTGAGGTACTAAAATATGCATTTACTTATCTAAAATATGTATGTTAGCACCTATCTAAAACATTGAAGTACATAATATACTTAAAAATGTTTGAGAGTGTGTTTTGTAAATTTAAGTTTTGTTATATAACTCAAACTATACTTTTAGAAGTGATCTATCTAAACATTCTAATGATTGATATATATTTGTTGGTACAGCGTGCTAAATAATGTATTTCTATCTGTATGCGGGTTCATAAAACGTTTTGTTTACCAAGACCCCCAGTAAGTCTTGTAGCCTTCTCTTCACGCCTGTCTATTTAAAACTTCTTCTCTAACGTCTTGGAATATTATTAGCCCAATGACCAAGCATTGTCAGCCGAGTGTTTTTCAAAAGAATTTTCAAATGTTTATTCAGCTTTTTTTTATAAAGCAAAATATGATTTCACTTTAAACTTTACAAACTGTTTTACCTGCAAAAGGGTTTTTTTTTTGTTATTTGTGTCTATTAATTTTAAATTAAACTCAATGAAATAAATATAATGATTTAGAAACCGTATGTATTTAAATAAATATTTTAAATAATAATTTGGTTTTGAAGTATTGCTGACAACCTCTACGGCGCTAGAATGGAATAGTACAGTTATTAAACCTGTGATGGCCACTGGAAACGACTGGATCATAGACTATTCTAAGACCTCTATGCCATCATGTCTTGGTCACTTCAAAGGACTTTAGAACCTAGACTATTCTAAGACCTCTATGCCATCATATATTGATCGCTACAAAGGACTTTAGAACCTAGACTATTCTAAGACCTCTATGCCATCATGTCTTGGTCACTTCAAAGGACTTTAGAACCTAGACTATTCTAAGACCTCTATGCCATCATATCTTGATCGCTACAAAGGACTTTAGAACCTAGACTATTCTAAGACCTCTATGCCATTATGTCTTGGTCACTTCAAAGGACTTTAGAACCTAGACTATTCTAAGACCTCTATGCCATCATGTCTTGGTCACTTCAAAGGACTTTAGAACCTAGACTATTCTAAGACCTCTATGCCATCATGTCTTGGTCACTTCAAAGGACTTTAGAACCTAGACTATTCTAAGACCTCTATGCCATCGTAGCTTGGTCGCTACAAAGGACTTGTAAACATAGACATATTCTAAGACCTATAATAAAGTAATAATAACAAATAAAAATTTAGTTAATAATAAATGAATGATTATTTTAAATGAGTTTGTGAATCTTACTATCAGACAGATCATTATATTTAAAAAAAAGTAAGATATCAAATATTAAACAATTTTAAGAGTTTAAAATAAAATAAACTTTGAGTTAACAATTGTGCATACGTACTGCTCCTGGTTGATGCGTACTGATGATATATACAGTACGCAGTATATACCGGGCAGTCATATAATACTTGTCAAAGCACTGTGGATTTACTTCTGACATATGTTTGATTGTCAATGTCACTATATTTGATTAGCGCTGCTCTTGCTAATTGCTGTTATGCTAACACCAGTCTAGTGAAACAACTGTAAGGTAACGTTGCTAATCTACAAGTCATGTATAAGGTTATGGTGTTTTTTTTTCTTCTCTAAGTTCGTACATTGTTTTACTCTATTAGTTTTAATTGCATCGCTCTACATATTGTAATAGTCTATTATTAAATTGTACGAATCAAACATTCTACATTGGGAGTTGTTTTGCCTAACTCAAGTGTGTTTTGAGCAGGGGTCTTTAACTAACTAACTAACATCACACGTGCTTGGGATACGACGGCTTAGCATCCTCTCCGAGAGACGACATACTCAGATTTATTTCACCTACCGCGTAAATAAATCGAGGGCTGGGTGAAGATCGAACCCCGGACTAACAGCCCAGAGCCGAATACCTTAACCACTGAGTTAACCTGGCCTCAAATATATTATATACTTTAATGATTTAGATAAGAACTAAAAAACTTATTTTAGATAAGTAAATATAAATTTTTGTTCCATGGAAATTAGAACATGTTATATAATGAAAATTCTTGATATGATATGCTGTTTGATCACCAAATTCAGTCATCTATGTAAGTGATCATAGAAGACCACAGAGATTAGTGGTGCTAATATATATATATATAAAAAAAGATTTCACATAAACACGTGAAATAACAATCAATGATCAAACCACAATAAGAAATGGGAAAACAAGACTAAGATCTTTCAACCGTAACAAGCGGTCTTCGTCAGAGTCAAAAACCTAACTGTTGGGTCAGAGTCAGTTGGGGTTTTGACCCTGACGAAGACCGCTTGTTACGGTTGAAAGATCTTAGTCTTGTTTTTCCATTTCTTATTGTGTTTTGATCATTGATATATATATATATATTGGAGACCCAACCGTCTCTGTACCAGTGCGCTTGGTTTCCCTCTCTTATCTCTCCTGAAAACAGTTCAACCAAAAATTAGAGACTGTAAGTGTGTGCTTTTAATTTCTCTTTATGTATATTGAACTGTATTTATTCATTTCGGAACCTATTTTCAACAAAAAAGTGTATGTATATATACACGTGAAATAACAATCAATGATCAAACCACAATATGAAATGGGAAAACAAGACTAAGATCTTCCAACCGTAACAAGCGGTCTTTGTCTGAATTCTTACAACTTATTAAATTATTACGTTGATTTAAATGTAAACAACACAATACATCAGTTGGTGGTTAATAAGTTTGATATTATGTTTATTTATTAGCACAGTTGAGTGTAGTGTACTCCAGGTTTTTTTTTTAATATTTCTACTATTTTTTACAGAAATTTTTTAAATTACAATTTGTTCAAGAAAATTTATCAGAAATTGATGTATTTCATTTTCATACAGACATATAGGTATCAGATTTTTATAATTATAGATTTTCTTTAGACATAGATAGGTTAGGTTAGGTTACAGTGGCCGTCCCAAGAAAGAACACACCACATAGGCCGCAAGCCGGCCCCTTGTGGTCCCACAAAGAAGAATTGGGGCTATTCTCCCACGTCCCTGGTCCACTCGAACCATTTCGAGAGAACAATAAATCCCTGATACCAGTGGATGCTAAGTTCTCAAGATTGTCAATGAAATATTCTCCTAATACTTCTTTCCTTCTTTGAGCCAAACCAGGGCATTGACAGAGAAAGTGAGGAACTGTCTCTTCCTCTTCCTCGTTCTGGCATGCTCTGCAAAACTCCCTCGCCTCCATTTCTAACCTGGTGACGTATTTTCCTATTAGCCAGTGCCCCGTAGAAACAGCAATCACTTTGGCTACAACTCTTCTATTCCTAGAGAGAAGATCCTTAGTTCTTCTAGAGTTACAGGAAGGCCACAACTGCTTTGAAATAAGACACTTGTCCTCCTCAGACCATCTATGTTTGACGCGTTCATCAATTCTTTGTCTGATCCAAAGCTTACATGTAGAAAGTGGGGTCCCTAAATTATATAGAATATCCTGCGTCGAGAGAATAGTGCCAAAGCGGGCGAGCTCATCGGCCTTACAGTTGCCCTCAATGTTCCAGTGACCTGGAACCCAAATAAGGTCAACCTTAACCCTCATTCACAGCTCATTTAAGAGTCTTTCACAGTCCCCGACTAGACATTGTTAACAAAATAATCAAAATTATACCAAATTTTTGAAATTTTTTTTTTTTTACTTTTGATTGAAGTAACACAGTTACTTAAACATAAGAGGTTTATGAAAGCTTGTTTCGAGTTGCAGTAGTTGGAAAACCTGTGTTGACCTTTGTATGCACCAAGCCATATTTCAGGCCATATCGTTTTTAAATCAAGTCAGGTTGTCTTTTTACGATTTGCCCTTTAGACGTCCCATGTTCACATGGCGACGCCCAAGAGTCGTTGGAAAACCTCCTCAGATCTGTTTTGATGATTCGCTTCCTTTCTTTAACAAAGACGCAGGTACAAAAACTATTTTCTGCTTAGAGAAAGAACCTCGGTTGCTTGTTTGGTTTTTTGGGGGGGAGGAGGCCTCGCTATAAAAAGTCTCTTAAAATAATGTCGTCGGTGACTTTCTTGTTATAGCCTCTCTTTGGCAGCTGCCAAAGGCTCTAAATAGACAACAGGTCTGAATGGTAGTCATTTCCAATGTCCCTTTTATCTTTCTATTTGTTTTTATTAATGATTAATCGTAAGTATTGTCAACAACAAAAAACAAATATCAATTATATATACGCAATATATCTATATTCATAACAGTATTAAATATATGATAAATGAAAGAATATATATATATAGGGGTGTTATCTAATCGGGATTCGGTCAAATTTTTTCTAGGATCAAAAATCAAACTTTCATTGCCGACGTTTCGGTTTTATTTTAAAACCTTTTTCATAGGCCTACAAACAAAGGATAATAAGAAATCACATATCAACATCCAACATATAAACAATATGAAAATGAATTGTTACAACTTATGAATATTATAAGCATAAGTATTTCAGAGATGAATAAAACAATATAACTTACAGAATTAAGGATTTTCTTAGTTAAACAATTTTACTTCTGCCTATGAAAAAGGTTAAGAAATAAAACCGAAACGTCGGTAATGAGAGTTAGATTTTTGAATCTAGAAAATTTGACCGAATCCCGATTAGTTAACACACCTATTCTATCAAACGGTCGATATATTATTGAATTTGTTATTTATATATATATATATATAAAGATTTCACATAAACACGTGAAATAACAATCAATGATCAAACCACAATAAGAAAATGGGAAAACAAGACTAAGATCTTTCAACCGTAACAAGTGGTCTTCGTCAGAGTCAAAAACCCAACTGTCTTGAGATCAAAAGATCTTAGTCTTGTTTTCCCATTTTCTTATTGGGGTTTGATCATTGATATATATATATATATAAAGATTTCACATAAACACGTGAAACAACAATCAATGATTAAACCACAAGAAAAAGAACACACTTACAGTTTCTAATTAACGGTTCAAACCGAAAATGTAAGTGTGTTCTTTTAATTTCTCTATGTTTCTTTTTCTATATTGAATTATATTTGTCGTCCGTTTTGGATCGTATTTCCAACGGAAAAGTGTATATATATATATATATATATATAATATATATATATATATATATATATATATTTATATATAGCTTACATGTAAATTTCTTAATACAAAGTTATTTAATTATTACAGAAATAAAAACTAATAATTAATTTTCATGTTTTAAAACTTTTACATTTTTCCAAAAACTAAAAATTTCATTTTTTCTGAGATGATTTCACATGTGTAGAAAAGTCATAAATGTGTAAAATGAACATGTTGCAAGCAACATGAAAAAAAATCTATCAAAAATGTTGATTTATACAATGTCAATACTATGTTTATTAATTATATTAGTTAAGAAGTTTTTGTTTTTGGTTTTGTTCTTGATTAATCGAAAACTATCATGATTTTGTTTTTTTTTTGTCTAAATTTAACTTGTTTTGCCACTTTGATTAGCATCATTGATATACTATTTAAAGTGGAAACTACTATGAATAGAACAATGGTTGGGTTCTTGGTGTAAATGTTTTTCTTTTTCTAACTGAATAAAAATAAAGCTCTAGATCTATTTAAATACTCTCCTTACTGATCATGAATGACTCGAGGAACTTACAGTAGTTGATTTTCCTTTTTTTTTTTCTTCTTCTGCCTAATTCCTAAGAGTCAAAGTTTACAGCTTTCAATGAAACAGCGTAAAATAGTTAAATGAAAATAGTTTTCAATGAAAGCTATAAAATAGTTTACCTTCCCTGTCAAATGTTTCAAAACTTTTATTATTTAATTCCTTTAGTATACTACTTTAATAACTAATATTTTTGTTTTAATTAAAGTTGTCATTTGTTATCACTTTTGACGTAGATTTCTACATTTCATAATAAAAATCTTGTGACTTCACTAATACATTGAGCAAGTCGTTGGATTAGATCTGGAGTGCTCAGACATTTTCTGCATGCGAGTTACTTATGCAAGGATAATTCACAATGATCGACCCACTGTATTTTACTTAGAAATATACTGAGGATTCTTCCACTTTATTAAGATGTATTTAATATTTCATCAAGTGAAAACCTTCTCTTCCCATATCATGTGAAAGTGGTAGATTTTTTCTCCTTACTCCATCCAGCCTCCAAACTCTTTTTTTATATTAGAAATAGGTAAAACCTATACCTCGGGGGCCAGGCTAGCTCAGTGGTTACGTGCTCACCTCTGAACTGGTAGGACCGGGGTTTCAATCCTCACCTGGCCCTCGATTTATTCACGCGGGAGGTGAATAAATCTGAGCACGTTGTCCCTCGGAGAAGGACGTTAAACCGTCGGTCCCGAGCCTGTACGATGTCAGATACTCGTTAAAGATCCCTACTCTAAATACACTTGAGTTAGGCAAAATTTAGGACTTCCATTGTAAAATCAGTCTTCATTGTGTTGTATCACAAAGGGCCAATGCTTGGCCTACGTGTGTTCCCTTGTGGGACTGCCACTGCAACCTAACCTAACCTATACCTCGTAAGATGATCATGGAGTTGTGGAGCGCTTTCGGACTTTGTCCATCTTCGATCGCAACAAACCTAGTGTTAAACCTACTGTTAAATCTACTCATTTTTATACCTTTTTTAATTTGAAGAGAAAAAAAATAAAAGTAAAGAGTAAGAGGCAACTTAATGACTAGCTTCTTAGTTTTACTCAACTTAGAGCCACTTTTGCCGCTGCAAGTGACCTAAGTGTCAAAACAATCATAATTCATTTGACTGGCCAACCTGTATATTAATCAGCGGCGGTATGAATTATAGGCTGATGTTAATTTTTTTAATACAATGCGATCTACATATAATAGCTGCGCAATCGATGTATTGAGGACCTCCGGATTAGAACCTCTAAAATGTCAGATACTCGTAAAAAATTCCACTGTAAATATACTCAAGTTAGTCGAAATTATGTTCTTCTATTATGAAAAGTCTGTACAGTTTTCTAGTTTTCTGTATAGTTTTCTATGCAGTAACTTGCATAGAACAAATACAAAAAAAATGTGTTATATTTAAAAAAAGTTCACATATATCCAAATATTCTTTATGATAACACACAATGAACATTCTACGTTGGGAGTTCTAAATTTTGCTTAACTCAAGTGTATTTAAAGTGGGGGTTCTTTAACGAGTACCTGGCATCGTTCAGGCTCGGGACCGACGGATTCAGAGTTGACTCTGATACCTGCCATCTCTTGCGTCAATAAATCGAAGCATAGAGTGGGCATTGAACCACGGATCTACCAGACCAGAGGCGAGAACGCTAGCTACTAGGCTTCCAGAGTTTCTTACAAAGGATCTAAAAAGGCTAATCCATATTCCTTCTCAAAATTTTACAAACTCCCTTTTATATTTCAAACTATAACATTCATAGCCATCTGAAAATTTCTTTCAGTCAGGATATCCAATGCAGCAGGTACCATAAATTTCATGCATTTTTACCCCCACCAATTTATACCTGTTTTTTTTAATTTTTTTATTGTTTAAACTGATCCCATAGCGTGGCGTTTTCCAAACTGGGAGGCACAGGAAAATTAGTCACAGTGAACAATTTTCCAAATTACTGCTAAAGTTTTCTATCTAAAAAATGATTTTTTGCCTTGGCTGCAATGAAATCCAAATATTGAACTCATTAAGTTATAAAAAAAGAAATTGAGTAGGTATATCGTCACAAACACCAAGATTTGATAAACTTTGTGCTATCAGACAAGCACATCCATCTCATTAAAAACAATAATAAAATATCGTTTTCGATTAGTTTGTATGAATAAATTTTATAAGAGTAAAAATATTTGTGTTTTTATTTTATGAAATCTTCAGGGGGGGGGGGGGGGGGTAAATTATTAAATATTTTTAAGGGCGGAGTAGTAACATCAAGTTTGGAAACTACTGCCCTAGTGGGTGATAACGTCAAACGGTTATCAACTTTTTGTTTGATCGGTGATTCTACAGATTTTACATTGGGAGTCCTAAATTTTGGATAACTCAAGTGTATTTCGAGTAGGGATGTTTAACGTGTGCATGAGATCGTACAGGCTCGGGGCGGATGGTTTAACGACGACTACTACTCACAACTCGTGAGCCTTGAGTTTTTTATCCCCCTTTTACATTAGCCCTCTGTAGTTTGTCTTATGTGTCTATTTATATGTCCGGTGTTACGTGTTAGTTTTAGTTTGATCCACAAGGGAATATTGAGTACCTTGTGGGAGTAGTTGTAGTTGTGTATGTCCTTTATGTCTAATTTATATGTCTTTTGTCTTTGGTTTGATGTCTGTCGTGGATGCCCGCCTCCGCGAGGTCCACCTTGGGCGCTTCGCGGAATCCAGTGGGAGGGGCTGTATGTCGTTCCGTCTGTATTCTGTGGAGTGGCTAAAGGGCACCACGTAAAAAACATCGATCTGCTTTACTTTGTTCCGTGTTATGACCGAAAGGTTTGGGTACACGGTAATAGATCAAAACAGGTTTAACGACGACGTACTCAGATATATTCTCCTTCCACGTGAATAAATCGAGGGCCATGTGGGGATTTGATACCCAGACTACCACGTTAACCTTTGAGCTAACCTGGCCCTCTGAATCACTTTACTGGGTCATTACTATTAAGCCAGATTCCTACTAACCCTATTTGAAGTGTTGAGACTGTGACTAGCGCTCCCTTACCAATCTCCAAGCAATCAACACCCCCTTACAAGCCCACCTCTCCACCATCAGCCAAGCGTCTCCTTACTCACAAACTAAGCAGTACCACCCCCTCAACCTTCCCCAGCTGTAATGCCACCCACAACAAGAAAGCTAAAAAGATGTTTGTCCCCGGTATCTGGTCAACAATGTTAATTAACAAGGCAATAATAAATAATCAGAACAATTCATATGCAATATACTAATATCGGACATTTATTCCATTTTTTATTTTACTTTATAAATTTTATTAAAAAAAAAAAAAAAATTTCCGAAGACTATCTGGAATTTTGAAAGTTAACGGATTATGACAGAGGGGGTGGGGGTGGGTGGGGTGCAAATCTAATAATATATATATATATATATAAAAAGATTTCACATAAACACGTGAAACAACAATCAATGATCAAACCACAATAAGAAATGGGAAAACAAAAGTCTTGTTTTCCCATTTCTTATTGTGGTTTGATCATTGATATATATATATATATATATATATATATATATATATATATATAATATATGCGTGAGAACTGTAATAAGATGTAAGTCTGAGACTAATAGCAGCTGTCTAAAATTAGATTATTGATTGTAATTCCATGAAAATAAATATTTTGAGGACTTTCTGGAATTTTGAAAGTTAACAGATTATGACAGAAGGGGGTGGGCGTGGGAGGGGTGCAAACCTTACGACCACCCCTAGCGGCAAAAATAGTTGCTACGTCTCTAGATATTACTACTTGTTACCTCTCTAAAGGGTAGTTGTCATAAAAAAAATAAAAAAAATTCTTATATTTTTAATTATCAGTGAAAGTTAGTCCACTTCTTGTTTATCTAAGTTTTAATATTATTAGAATTAGAAACCATCAAAGTTCGTTCAATTAATTTTTTTCACCTGTTTAGTTATAATACTTTACCTATAATTATCCAGATTAGGAATGTGAAATATTATAATGATTTTGTACAATATAGGATACTTATAAATATAAAAGACAGTACATTGCTTGTACAATCTGCTATAGTAAGCTATTTACTTATATTGGGGGATTTCAAAAATTATGACTCCAAAAAAAAAAAAGTTTACTGTGAAAAGTAACAACGCGTTTCGAACACTTAGTGTTCTTCTTCAGGTTTACATCTGCACTTTTGAGAGTTGATCTACAGGAGTGACTTATGAAGGACGTGAGCTGAGAAGATTATTCGCAATCCAAACACTCTCTTCTATTTATTTATTTTTGCAAACTCATCTTTCTCAAATTCATAAGTTGTGCAGTCCTTTTTTAAGTCACTCCCATAGATCGATTCTCAAGAATGCAGATGTACACCGGAAGAAGAACACTAAGTGTTCGAAACACGTTGTTAGTTTTCAAATTTAACTTTTTTTTTTTGAGACGTAATTTTTGAAATCCACCCATTTTTTTTTTAAAAAAAAAAGACTACTTTGTTGGCCTGTGTGTGTGTTTTCGTGATATAAAAATATCCAAAATGACTTTCAATTTGAAGCAGAACAGTCTCATTTTTCTGTAAATATGTGTTGCCTAGTCTGTGGTAAACAAATAGGGAAAGATTTGTTCAAAAGTATTTTAAAAAAAAGTGTTAAAAAGTCATTTATTGTAAGTTGCGTGTTTGGCACTCTCTATTTTCGATCAATGAACAACCAACACTCCTTTGTCTTAATTCTACTTAATGAAGCGCTGTCATTTATTATATCTTGAAAAACTCTATTTGTATGAATTTTCTTTCATTGTGACTAGATCTAAATCTGTACTAACTGAAAACGATAAAAAAAAATTATTTTTATTTATTTCATACATGTTTCACAGTATCATCATCCAAGCTTTTCACAATTCACAATAATAACAGACTGTGACTGGCCTCCAGCAAACAGTGTGATAGTGCAAAACAGCCAACTGTGAAATTTTAAAAAATTCATAGACCTTATAGACATTCAAAAACTTTGATAGTGTGTATCTCAATATTTAATTTAAAATAAGAATAGGTTTAATTTAATCTTAATGTAATGTATTTTATTGTTAAATAGATTCGATTGCATGTAATATGTATATATATATATATATATATATATATATATATATGAGCATGATAAATAAATGGATTTAAAAAAAAAAAACAGAAGTGAACATCATCTGCAGGTAGAATGCAGACTCTTCCTTCAAGAAGATGAAGCAACCTTTGAATTTTTTATCATAAATATATGGTAATCCTTTTGGAAAAGTTTTATTTTTTATTAAATCAAACCTTATACCAATAGAAATGAAAGAAATTTCACCAAAAAATAGTAATAAAGTTCATTAAAGAATTTAAAACTGATATTATTATAATAACGTCAAAGTTTAACAGAAGAGAAGTCCGCAAAATCTCTTATAATATCCACTGGTTTTTTTTTTTTTTTTTTTTTTTTTTTTAGTGCTGGGCTCCCAGTTAAGCCAGACTACCAACTAAAACACCAGGACACTAGCCTGGAACCGTTTTCCACATTACTTCAGGCTTGGTCGTAGCTTACCTTAGGTGAGGCATACTTGCTTTATTATCCTTCTAGATCTTCCAAGTAACGCTTTTTCGTCGTCAATATCGTTCTGACCAGGCCATCTACCATATTCCATAACCCAGAACTCCGGATCATTTTTTCAATGATCGTTTCTGGGGAAAATATGCCTATTCTTTGTATCAAGTCTCTCCTCTGGCTGTTCCATTTGTGACAAGAAAATAATGTGTGTTCGACATCATCTAACGCTGGACAATACAGGCACTCTGATGTTTGGTGCTTCCCTATCTTGCACAAGTAGGCGCGGAAGTAACCATGTCCACTCAGAAATTGCGTGAGGTAATATCCCACCTCTCCCCACTGATAATAATAATAATAATAATAATGAATAGCAGATATATACAGCAAATATTTAAAGACAAACAATTTTTACATTTTCTATTTACACTTTTAACATCCTTTACTGTTAAATTAATAAATATTGTTAGTACCACACAGAAAAATTAAATAATAATTGTATAACCTTACCTCGCTATGTTTTCTTCTGATCTGTTTCTAACCCTATCCATGTTAAGGAGGAACAAATCAAAATCAGATGGTCAAATAGATAAAATAGAAAAACAGACTAAAAAAACACACACTAAAAACCCTAAACCGTAAAAAGAGTAACACTAGAAAAAGAGTAACAATCACTTTTTTTTCCTCAGATGACAGTTTAAACATAAGTTAGAAATCGTTAAAACCTATTTTCTATTGTATGTCACTGATAGGTATATTTGTCGATATTCTCTTTTCATATGGATTTTTTTTTTCATCTTTTAGTGTTTATATATATATAAACCAATTAAAAAAAATCTGGAGTGGCCTACACAAAACTTTACTATAAGTAACTTAATATCAAATTTCTTGAGTATATAACACATAACGTCTCATTTAAGCATAACGTAAACATCTAAATGGGATATAATTATTAGTCTTTCATTCCTGAGGTAGTACAGATAGTGATTGAAGGACATATCAATATATAAGCTTATTTTTGTACATCACACAGCTGATGCAAATAATTTCATTACTATAACTACAGGAGTAATAACATTTTTGAAAAACCAAAGTGAACATTTCTTGATACGAAATATTCTCCTACAATAGAACATGGCTTTTGTTCAAATAGCCAGTGGATTTCTTACATCCTTTACTTGACATCCTTCTACATTGAATACTAAAGTAAAATTTTCAAATTTAAAACAGGAAAATACCCTTTTTTTCCCTGAAAAACATCATAAACAGCGAAGAAAAAATATTGTTTTAAGATGATTTATAATTAAAGATGTACGATAATTACATTTATTAATCTCGAAACGAAAGATTTCAATTTTGAATTATCTTTTACATTTTTGGTTTTTTACAGAATTATTATACTGGGAATTTTATGGCTTCTTAGTATTTATTTAATAAGATCATTTTCCTTCTCCTTTGTCAAATAACATATATACGAATTTTTTCTGAGTGAGTGTTATCATTTTCCTGCACAATATTATTCCTCTTACATCTCATATAAGTCAATAAACAATTTAAACTGTTCCTTTATAAATATCAATTTTATCTCAGTGGATTCGCTCAAAAAATTTCTAAGTCAATGTAAACAATGTAAAAAAATATAAAAAATTCGACAAGTATAGCAGGTGATCTCTTAATCTAGGATAAACAAACAGTTTTTATAGCGTTATTGCTCTTTCCCGTAATTGAAACTTCATGATTTTTTTATTACAAATTGCTAATTTTTCGTTTCATTTTTGGTCAAATTATCATTACTTTTTAATGAGCCGTTTAGCGTCAAAAAAACATTTTCTGAAAACAGAAATCGTACTGTAACGCCCCTTTAGCGAATGTAATTTTGAAAAGATTGTCCACATAATGTTCTATTTTTAGGCATAGTTTCATTTCAATCCGTCAAACAGTATGGCTTGTATTGCTCTCACAAGGTTTGAGATTGAATTATAAGTCAAAATTTTTACATTTTATTGAAAAAAAAATATTTCCTGTTGTTTTAAAATTCTGAATATATTTTTCGTTTGTTCCATTTGTAACCTCAAAGATAATGTCAAAATTTCAAAACTCTAGGGTTATCAGTTTAGGAGAAATAAATGTTTTCTAAAAAACGGTTTTTGGCAAAAAAAGTGACTCCCATCATCTATAATTCTTCCCAAACAATTGGGATCTTCTTCCCTATGAGGCCCAATTTTGTGTAAAATATCAACTTGATCCATCAAAGTTTCTGGACCGTAGCGTGATAACAAGCAATGCTAACACACTCACCCACCCACCCACCCACACACAGACATCATCGAAAAAACTTCATAAAAAGACTTCTAGGACCTCAAAACATGTAATTCCATAAAAATCTCGAGATCGAATTTTTTCACGATACTATACTTTATTTATAGTAAAGTAAAAAGATAGCACACATACAGACACAGGAATAACGCTTTTCTATATTTCAACTATCGTCGTCATCAGGAGGCGAAGAGTCTAACCACCTCAAATTTTTGGATGATCCGTCTTCAGGAGAAAAGAGAGAATGATTCTCTCTTTTCTCCTGAAGACGGATCATCCGAAAATTTGAGTTTGTAAGTGTGTCTCTTTCTCTGTGTGTTGCTTTTCTTCGTTTGTGAACTGATATATATACATATACATAACGTCAAAACTACAGTAAGCAATTGATGAATATGCTTGAGTGAGATTCTGAAGAAGACCAGCTGCTACAATCATCAACACCTCTGATGATTTCCTTCTTCAAAGAAACGATGAATTGATCTCTTTTTTTTACATCATTAAACAGATTAAAAGATATGTATTAATGTTCAAAATTTGTCGAAAAAAAATTCTTATATTTTACAACCATTTTAATTTTGTTTCAAAACGTTAATAGCGATTACAACGAAAAACAAATAATATTAGCTCGATGCAACACACAATAAATATTTCAACATAAGTAAAAACAACAATGAATATGCATAATTGTATAAAGAGGCATCTTTTTTTTTAATATTTTTTTTTAGATTTTTTTTAAGTTTTTTTTTTGAAAAAGATTTAAAACCACATTAGAACAGAACAAAATGTGTTAGTAACAGAAAAAGAAAAACAACAACAACAGTTATACAATTGTTAGCCATAAATGTTGCCACACTATTAAAAAAGATGAAAAAAAATTGAAAATTCTAATAAATATGAAAAGAATGAAATGCAATGTGAGGCAGTGTGAGTCAGCAAGTTAGTAGACAGAAATATCGGCAAATGTGTCCGCCATTTGTTCAGCCATGTCTTTGAATCGTTCTTTTTCATTTAGCAAGTCGTCTGCAAACAGAAACGGTTGGTTATAAACTTAATATATAAATAAAGGTTACAATGTGACTTTACTTTATTAAAAAGAATAAGATAAAAGATAGTAGAATGCTTCTGAAAACTGAGTGATGAGTAACAATCTCACACCCACACATACATATACACACATATATATTTATATATAGTCCAATGTACAGAAAGAAATGTAGAGAAATTAAAAGCACACACAGTCTCTAACTTTCGGTTTGAGGGAAACCCAGCTCATTGGTTCAGAGACGGTTGGAGAACAATTTTCAACGAAAAAGTGCATATATATATATATATAAATGATCAAACCACAATAAGAAATGGGAAAACAAGACTAGGATCTTTCAACCGTAACAAGCGGTCTTCGTCAGAGTCAAAAAACCCCTAGATGCAGAAAACATCTGGTGAGTGGTTGAGAAGAGTGGTATTTTAAAAGGGTTGAAAGATCTTAGTCTTGTTTTCCCATTTCTTATTGTGGTTTGATCATTGATTGTTATTTCACGTGTTTATGTGAATTTATATATATATATATATATATTATATTACATTGAAATAGTCAGCAGCTTCTACATTGACGACTGTTTTGTTCCAATTTCCTGACTATATTACTGTGCTCAGGGGGTAAATCCCAAATCAGTTGCCCAAGGGACATTTGATAAGAGAGAACACAGATCATTGACGACAACACTCGTAATCATTGACGACTATATCGTGATAGTTAAATAACTAAATCTAAAACGACACTTAATAAACGAGCTTTCGATCCCATAGATCATTTTCAGGTAAACCATAAATAGAATATAGACTAATGTAACAATTTACAAAGAATTTTGTAATTTTTCTGTCTATTTCAATCAAACATGTATATAGGAAAGAAGATTTCCTACCTATATATATATAAATATTTTACATAAATACGTGAAATAACATTCAATGATCAAACCACAATATGAAATGAAATGGGTTTTTGACTCTGACGAAGACCGCTTGTTATGGTTGAAAGATCTAAGTCTTTTTTTCGTATTTCATATTGTGGTTTTATGAATATATATAATATATATATATATATATATATATATATATATATATAACAATTAGATGAAACGATTCTTCGAACTGAAAAAACTAGAATTTAAAAAGAACACATAGAAAGGAAATCACTGAACTCACTACTATATTTCGATGTCCTCGTCTTCAGGAAAAGAAGTGAATCGCTCCAAAGGCTGATAACGACGCGGAGTCGTTACCAGCCTTTTAAGCGATTCACTTCTTTTCCTGAAGACGAGGACATCGAAATATAGTAGTGAGTTCAGTGATTTCCTTTCTATGTGTTCTTTTTACATTCTAGTTTATATATATATATATATATATATATTATATATATATTAGAAGGGTATTTCTTCGACCTGTACTTCTTCTGTCTTCAGAGAGGTACCTTCTATTTCCTTCCACAAACCTGCCAATCTTAGATCTATCTTTTCTCATATCTCTTCTCTCAAGCCTCCCAATATTGCTGGTGGTATGGTTCAATGTGGACGTCGTGGTTGTCTTACGTGTTCTAAATTCAATCCCGTTCCTTCCTTTACTTCCTTCCTTAGGAAACGCACCTACCCTATCTCTCACAAGGCAATTCCTTTCCTTTTTTTTTTCTTGCCTTCTTTAATATATCTTTAATAACAGAATTTTTATAATAATTCTTTAGACAAAATATCAAATAAAGTGTTTACTGGTAAAGGAGTTGGCCAAGTGACTGTTTGATATTTTTTTTGTTTGGTGTCCTGATGTTTGCTCTTCTCTCCCGATGACGATTAAACCAAAAATTAGAGACTGTAAATGTGTGTTTCTATTTACTGTGTACCTATAATTTACTCTGAAACGCGTATACATTTTTATATATATATATATATATATATATATATATATACAGGGTTAGGCAAAATGATCTGACACATTTGTAGGTTAAATAAAAGACAAATAAAAACAATAAACAATAAAGTGTTTTTATTTTCGAAAAGTACATATAATGCCATTTCGTTTCAATAGGTTTTTTAAAAAAAAAAACAATGGCGTTATAAAGAAACAAAACAAAATGGCATTATATGTACTTTTTGAAAATAAAAACACTTTATTGTTTTTTTGACTTTATTTGCCTTTTATTTAACCTACAAATCTGTCAGATCATTTTGCCTGACCCTAGATTTTTTATTAAATCCCTGCAGGTTTCAAAGGCCTCTATTAAACCAGTTTAACTCAGTGCCAACTATGAAGCAATAAGAAGACTTTTCCCTAGTAAAAGCTCTTAAAAACACATCATAATAATAATAAACAGGTTAGCTCATGCCATCTGAATAATATACAACTTTTTTTTTTAATATCAAACATTTTTTTTAAAAGAAAACTACATTATTTGGTTTTATTTAAACAATTTTTGTTGTTGTTTTCGATTTTCCAAAGTAAATAAAATATATTTTTTTTATATATACAATACATGTTTAGTTTTGTTAGGAGAAATGAAATTGCTATATGGAACAGATTCTCCTTCAGAATCTATAATTTTATCGGGATATATTCGAGGTGAGAAACTAACCAGTAATATTTATGTTTTTACAGTCTTTTTAAAACACACACACACACCCCTCCCAAGCAGGGTGGCATGTCTGACCTCAGTCCAGTTTCTCTTGTCTTCCATGAACACTGCACCATATTTGAAATTATAAAACGATAAAGGAAAATATTGACCTTTTTTTTAACGATAATATTAAAAAACTAGTTAACTAAATCTTTTTTAAATAAATAAATATTAATTAAATTGTATTTAAACTAACTAAAAAACATCATCCACTAAAAAAAAAAAATAATTGAAAAAATTATTGGCAACTCGTTCAACAAAACTGTGCTTAACAAACATGCATTGTCCTTTTTTATTGCAAAAATATTTTTAAAATAGCCTAGCCTAACTTTGAAATCAGTTGATCTTAAAGAGATACATTATTGTTAATTACGACAAACAAAAGACAATGTAAATCTTTTATTTCAAGATCTAAATTAACAATAGGAATTAAAAACGATTTTTTTAAATCGACTTAAATGAATCAATGACTGCTTTAGCAAGAGAGAGAATATTTTACCTATATCATATCAGTATATCAATATACAGTACTACTAATCAAATGAACATCATATAAAGAAGAGCATCATATAAAAAAGACCACCAAAGTCTTATACGATTGGCTGGGCACTATGCCCAATTGTTTCAGCGACCTGTTTATAGCTTGAATGAAAATAGACCCTTTATTAATTAGAATCAGCTGTTTACAAATCTGTCTCAATTGTTAAGATTGATTATACTTTCAACTGAATTCTATATTTGATTAATGTTTTTCGTTTAAAACAAAAAATCGATCATTTCTAATATTATTAATTATTTTTTGATCATCACTTGTTTTATCATGCCGAAACAAAAATGTTTCACAAATTAATGCGTCGTATTGAATGGCGCATATATATATATATACAGGGTATCCATAAAGTCCGTGTGCACTTTAAAAAATGTGTAACTTTATTTATATTTGCGATAGAAATAATCTGTAAAAAATGTTATAAAGTTTCATGTATCTAGTTTTAAGTATAGTTATTTAATAATATTTACCACAAGATTCGTAACAATTTTTAGATAAGTAAAAAATATTTCCTTTTTTTTGTCAGAAGGGGTAGACCATTTCATTGGCCTCCACGTTCGCCAGATTTGACTCCATTAGATTTTTTTTTATGGGGACATGTGAAAACAATTGTGTATGCAACCAAACCTAGTTCATTAGAAGATTTGAAAGCTAGAATAAATAATGTGATTTCAGGCATTACTATAAATCAATTGGCAAATGTTTTTCGTGAACTGCAAAATCGTATTACCCTTTGTATTGCTAATGATGGAGGGCATGTGGAAACTTAAATAAAATTTCAATAAAAGCTTAAAAAATATAGATTTACTTCTTTCAAATCCATTTTACAGATTATTTCTATCGCAAATATAAATAAAGTTATAAATTTTTTAAAGTGCACACGGACTTTATGGACACCCTGTATATAGTCGTCACATATTTTCAGAGCGACTCACAACAATCTTCCTGATGAAGAAGCCACCAAAATATAGTAGTGAGTTTTTGTTTGTTCCTTTTTGTGAATCAAATTTATATAATTAATATATATATATATATATATATACATAGTTCACAAAGGAAAGAGAAAATCAGATAAAAACACACACAAAATAGACTAACAACGATACTCCGATATTCGTTGTCATCAGGCAGACGTAGTCCCTTTGAGTAGCTGAAGCCAACTTTATATATATATATATAAACAAAGTAAAAGTTTATTAGGACTCAGTCAGTTCTTCAGGTTCAAATTAAACTCTAATAATGTTAAATTCGCACGACTACAACTCTCAGGAGATAGGCAATTTCATAATACACCATAGCATAGGTTACAATAGCAGTAGCCCACAATATAGGAGTGGCAGTAACACACATAGGCCGAACATTGACCTTTTATGATACCATGTAAAGACTGATTCTACCTTGGGAGTTCTAAATTTTTTGTCTAACTCAAGTGTATTTAGAGCAGGAATATGTAATGATTACCTGACAACCTGCAGGCCCGGGAACCGACGGCTTAACGTCCTTTCCGAGGGACAATGTGCTCAGATTTTTTCACCTCCCACGTGAATAAATCGCGGGCCAGAGTGGGTATTGAACCCCGGACCTACCAGTTCAGAGGAGAGAACGTTCCTAGCCTGGCCCTCCAAATAATATACCATATGCATATATATATATATATGAGTTCAAAATTCAAGAAGAGTAATACACAGAGTAAGAAAAACACTTACAGACTCAAATTTTAGGGTAATCCGTCTTCAGAAGAAAAGAGAAAGGGAGACTAAGCACGTTGTAGACGCAACGGCAAGTAACCTATATATATATATATAAAGATTTCACATAAACACGTGAAATAACAATCAATGATCAAACCACAATAAGAAAATGGGAAAACAAGACTAAGATCTTTCAACCGTAACAAGCGGTCTTCTTGTTGCAGTTGGTTTTTTGACTCTGACGAAGACCGCTTGTTACGGTTGAAAGATCTTAATCTTGTTTTGCTATTTTCATATGGTGGTTTGATCGTTGATTGTTATTTCACGTGTTTATGTTAAATCTTTTTATATATGTATATGAATATATATATTCAGAGGTGTGTTATCCAATCGGGATTTGATCAAATTTTCTAGGTTCAAAAATCAAACTCTCATTGCCGAAGTTTCGGTTTTATTTTAAAACCTTTTTGATAGGCAGAAGTAAGAATTTTTTAAACTAAAAATCCTTCCTTTAAATAATGTAAAATTCATTTTCTTAGTTTAAAAAATTCTTACTTCTGCTTATGAAAAAAGTTTTAAAATAAAACGGAAACATCGGCAATGAGAGTTTGATTTTGAACATAGAAAATTTGACCGAATCCCTATTAATAACACACCTATCCTATGAAAAGGTCGATATATTATTGAATCCGTTATATATATTCTTATACAAAAAGTTCAATTGGGTTTTTGACTCTGAAGAAGACCGCTTGTTAAGGTTGAAAGATCTTAGTCTTGTTTTCTCATTTCATATTGTGGTTTGATCATGTATTCATATATACATAATATATAATAATACTTATATAATAATTATGGAATGAATATTATATGGGAATTCTATTAATCTAATATTATAATCTTATATAAAATTATAAGATTATTATAGTATTATAATCCAAAAGCATAGGTCTTATTTTTCACAAAGACGTATGAATATAGTCTAAAACAAAAACAAAACTATAGTCTAAATCTCATATATTTGGGATATTGAGAAGTTTAATTTAAACCTGAAAAATTAACTGAGTCGTGATTAATTTAATTTTGTATATATACATTATCCAAAAATATAATTTATTTATGTGTAGGACATTAATTAGTTTATAATGAATTATATATATAATATGAGATTATATGTAATTATTATAATCTTATATATTATTAATCTTATATATTATTAATTATATGATTATTGTGGTATTATACTCCAAAAAAATAACTCTTATTTTTCACAAAGACATTTGATACATTTCACAGAGACAAATGAATTTCAAAATGTAGGCTTACCTTAAGAGGGAAAACCTAATCGCTAATACGACATATTAATAAGAAAAGCAAGAATAAATAAAATAATATTGTTTTAAAATATCTATTTTTATTTTATAGAATTTATGTATCTGTTCATGGCAATTTTTTTTTATTTTGCCATTTATTATTAAATGTAGGCATGAATTTAAATACCATATATACTCGTTTTGATAACTAATAAATATTAAATTGCTTATGTTATACATATTTCCATGCAGTCACCATTATTTGTAAATAACGATATTTTTGTTCACTTATTTTTTTTATGTGCTAAATTAACTGAGGTTAGGTCAGGTTGCAATGGCAGTCCCCCACCAGGGAACACACATAGGCCGAACATTGGCCCTTCGTGACCCCATATAAAGACTGATTCTACATTTGGAGTTCTAAATTTTGCCTAATTCAAGTATATTTAGAGTTAGGGATCTTTAACGAATACCTGACATGGTACAGGCTCGGGGCCGACTGTTTAATGTCCTCTCCGAGGAATATCACCTCTCATGTGAATAAATTGATGGCCAGAATGTGTATTGAAGACTTATGAACTTTTTTTTAGATATGAAATTTTAATTTTCATATCTTCCACAAGTACATAACACATGACACAGAATTATTAGCAACTTTAACACAAAGTTTATTTTGTAATCTTTTTGGTTTTATAGTTGAAAGTTTGATTCTCAAGTCAGACAGAGCATTAAGTCTACTTTGGTATTTAGTTTTTATGGCAGTATAAAAGGAAAAATCTGTTTTACATAAGTAGGTAGTGGGAAATGGCAGCAATGTATGAACTGCTATTTTTACAATAGAAGGAAATTCGGGAATCAGATAGCTTAAAAAACTAACTAGTGATTCATCTTAAATATAAATAAAATTTTGGCCACTTCTACTTATGTGTATAAATGATCAAACCACAATAAGAAATGGGAAAACAAGACTAAGATCTTTCAACCGTAACAAGCGGTCTTCGTCAGAGTCGAAAACCCAACTGTTGGGCTTTTGACTCTGACGAAGACTGCTTGTTACTTTTGAAAGATCTTAGTCTTGTTTTCCTATTTCTTATTGTGGTTTGATCATTGATAGTTATTTCACATGTTTATGTGAAATCTTTTTATGTTTATAACACATGATTCACAAGAAACACAGAATAAATCCATAACTAGAAAAGAAAAAATTTAGAAAAATTGTTCTCTAAATGTTTTTCGCGGAACCCACTTTGGGAATCTCTGGTATAGTGCACTGAGTTGCTCTACACTTCTTACTGTGTTTCTTGGTTAGAAAAGTTTCATAGACAGAGGGCAAAATCATACACTTTTTGGATTAAAATATCCATAGATAGTGCTGTCCGAGTGGACAGGTTAGCCAGTGACTGGTAGACCAGGGGTTCAATACCCAATCTGGCCCTCGATTGAACAAATCTGAGTACGTCGTCCCTCGGAGAGGATATTAAGCCGTCGGTCCCGAGCCTGTACGATATCAGATTCTCTTTCAAGATCCTACTATAAATACACATATAAAGTAAAAATTTACTGCTTTCAAATGGTAGAATGTTCATTTGTGGTATATCAAAGGACTAGTTCAACTAATATCTTCTGTTGTTTGCAGATTTATTAGCCCTTATTTATGACAAATACATCAATCATATATATGTAATAGTAATTAAATGGTCATTAAGAAAGTGATGCTTCTATTGTTTAAAAGGTGTGCTAAATAACATATTTAAGCTTCCAACATGCACCAAATCAAAAGGCAGAACATATATATGTCTACATATAATAAGTGCAACTAACTAAGAATAAATGATCCCATAATGCTGCTGCATGCGTGCATGACATTATATTATATATACCAATCCACCAACTCATATACCAAGGTGCAACAAGGAATAAAAATGAAGCCAAAGAAAATTAGTATACCCATGTATTTTAAATGTAATACATTCATATTTAAGAATTATAAATAATCCTATGTTAAAGGAGCTCTTTCATAGTTATATTTGGTGCGTTTTTTTTTAAAAAAAAAAGAAAAATACATTTTTTTTTTAAATCATATAAATGTGTATTCTTTTTATTAGTGTTCCTATATAAAAAAAATAATGTGCTTTTTTTTTAATATAAACAAATGTGGAAGAAAAGAAAAAAAGAATGAGGCATTTTGGTGATATAATAGATAAATATATATATAGGTGTATAAGTTGTTCTGTTTTTTTTAACCAACGAGTTCTGAAAAAGTTTGGTCCAAGTCATCACAGATGTACTTGTATTTCTCCTTCTCGTTGACCAATTCGTCTGAAATAAAGAGTTGAGAATTTAATTTTTTTGTGTTAAACAATATTATAGTTTGAAACAGTTCAAATTACCCTGGTATATTAACTTTTTTTTTTTACTTTTACAAACTACCAAAAAAAAAACCTAATTGAATAAAATGCTTTAATTAGTTTAAACCTCTCTTTAAGTATAACAATTTAACACTTATTAATTAACACTAATTTAACACGATGATCTACGAAAATAAAAAAATGTGCAAATTTTCAACAATAATTTCTATTTATTAAAAAAAATGAACTTTGAAAATGTATCAATTAAGCTTTTGAAAATACACTTGTACTATATTTTTTTTAACTATAAGAAATAACATACGTTTTTACCATCAATTTATACTTAATAGCTTAAGTGAATTCTTGGATAAAAATTCAATGATTTGTTTTATTTCGATTTGGAAATCTACATATAATTGTAAATTTGGTGCCACTATTTTCTTGTATAAATACTAATAAAAACTGATTCAAATTTTACGAAGTTGTTATAATTTCGCCATTATTATTTAAAGCTGTAAATTTAATGCAAAAAAAACTGCTGCTAATTATATCATAATAATCTCTTTTTTGTATTTCAATTTAGTCTCCCATAACATACAAAAAATTCTTTATAAATAAATTTTTAAAAACTCATCTAGTTTCTTGTTCAATTTTAATTGAACACACAAGATTTTAGCTTTCATGGATAGAAAAATAAACCTCTTATAAAATAAAAATATAATGTCAGTTCACTATATGAAATTTGAAAAGTTTTTTCTTTTTTTTTTTAGATTTATAAAAATAATTTTTCAAAAATTCTTTTACTCAAAAATAGAGAATTTCCTCTAACAGAAATTCAAAAAAAAATTCATTTCAAAAAAAAAAACTAATCGCAAAAGTTGTATTTAATTTTAACTGAAATCCACTGGAAACAGTACAAGAAATAAGATTGTTATTCTAAACAATTATTAAAATAAGAAAATGAAATATACATAAATAAATACTCTAATCTCCAATCATCAACTAGGGTTTTTTTCTTTTAGTCAATATTTTTCCCTCAATATTTCCAGATTAAATAATATGTATCTCATTAATTAATAAACAAAATTATTTTTTTAAAAAAAATAGTTTTGAAGCTTTCTCTTTACCAGTTAATTTTATTTTATTGTTAAGGAGTAGGAAATTATTTGTCCTGAAAATAGTTCTGACCATAGAGTTTATCTTCTTGCATTATCAATCTTCAAATAAATTACTGAACTTAAAAATATTGTATTGGTTTTAGCAATTTATTAGTCAATTGTACTAATTATATCATATACATATATGTATAACTCAATAAAGGAAAGAGAAAAACAGAAACATAGGCATACAAGACTCACTACTATATTCCGACAGTCATCATCACCATCAGGTAAAAGTACTTCCTGAGTCTCGTATACCTATGTTTATTATGTTCTTCTCTTTTCGTTATTGAGTTATGTTGAGCCTTCTAATTATATATATATATTGGTATAAACTGGCGGCAAGTCTTCTTTTAAATAAATATTATTAAATAGCACTGTGGCTTCTACATTAATGATATTTTTTTTGAAAGAAATGCTCTAAATTTAATTTTCAAATTACCAGTTACTTATAGCAAGATAATTCTAACCTAAAATTAAGGCTCTAATTCATAAGTGAAAATTAAGTCCCTAATAAAGAACAAATTAAAAGTAGTATGTTCTTATATTGTGTGCTTCAGTTCATATACGAGTATATATATATATATTGGTATACTTTGGGAGCAGACCTTCTTTTAAACATACCTCATTAAAGATCTTGCCAACATTAAGTTTAGTATGTTTCCTACATACCTTAAATTAAATCGGTGAGTTAATTTATATGATACCACAAAGATGGAAAAGAAGCATTCGAAACCTTGAAAAGGTATGTAGGAAACATACTAAACTTAATGTTGGCAAGATCTTTAATGAGATATATATATATAATATATATATATATATATATATATAACTAATTAAAAAGAAGATAGCACACAGAAACACAGGAAAAAAATATATATATAAAGATTTCACATAAACACGTGAAATAACAATCAATGGTCAAACCACAACATGAAATGGGAAAACAAGACTAAGATCTTTCAACCGTAACAAGCAGTCTTCGTCAGTTGGGTTTTTGACTCTGACGAAGGCCGCTTGTTTCGGTTGAAAGATCTTAGTCTTGTTTTCCCATTTCACATTGTGGTTTGATCATTGATATATATATATATATATATATATATATATATATATGTAATGGACCGTGGAATAGAGACAAGATCAAATTTATCAGGACCAGGATACTGAGCATTCAGGACTTGGTCATTTTCTCAGGTTCAAATGAAACTGTCAATACTGACGTTTCAGTTTTTATTTTTATTTAAAAATTCAATAATATAAAAAAGAAGGCTTTTATTTAAAAGGTTTTAAATAAAAACCAATACATCGGCATTGAAAGTGTCATTTGAACCTGAAGAAACTGACCGAGTTCTGGTAAATTTGATCCTTTTATTTAACTGATATTTTAATTTTTTTTATATTATACATATATTTGTATATTTTAATATATAAATATATTGTATTATCAATTTATATCATATAACAAGTAATACAATTTTGTTCCTGCGTAACACTTAAGCACGACAGTTAAGTTTTACCTATCCTCTGATAATTATCCATTCAGAATAATGAAGAAGACCATTAATTCCTTTTATACTCGCCATTATGAATCCATTTTCAGGAAAAATGATTTTTTTTTGTACTCCTTTCAATAAAATAGTATTAACAGACAAAGAAGTTTAAAACATTTTTTTTCAAAATATTTTTTTTATTGGATTATTAAAAAAATACTAATTAACTTTAATCAAATAACTAAATTAATTATTAAATAATTATAATTAAAACCCACCATAAGTATAAAGAACAAATTAATGACAATAGTTTTGATTTTTAAAATGCAAATAATGGAACTTTTTTTTTTAATAAAATAACCAATCCAGATTTGTGTAGCAAAAAAAGTTTTAATTTTTTTTCCCACACAAATTTGCACCTTTATAGATAAAGAAAAAACACACGGATAAAGCACCTTTATATTCTGAAAGGTGCTTTTTTTTATAAAAATATAACACTTTTTTTTGATAGTCGTTTCTTTCAGCTCGAATAAATGGAAAAGATATAATCTATTTTAGTATTATATGGTACTTTTTCATATCTAACAACTCTATTTTCCTTAATGATTTCATATTTTTTAGTTATTTAGTTCACAAAGGAAAAAGAAAAACAGATAAAAACACACACGCACACAAAAAAAAAAGACAACGATATTTCGACATCGGGCAGATGTAGTCCCTTTGAATAGCTGAAGCCAACACATGAGTTGGCCACTCATAAAGGGTCTACTTCTGCCCGATGACGATGAATGTGAAATATCGTTGTGAGTCTTCTTTTTGTGTGTGTGTGTTTTTATCTGTTTTTCTCTTTCCTTTGTGAACTAGTAGTCCTGTTGGACCGTTTCAAGTTTCGATTTGAATTATTTATTTGTTCCACGATTAACAGTTCCAGTGATTACAGTTTTATTTTTTTTTTTGTAAATAAAAAAAAGCAAATAACTGTCTCTTACATGACAGAAAAGAACCTAATAAAAAAAAACTTCAGATTGTTAAATGTTTTTTATGGAAATAATTTTTACTTGACTATATTTAAATTTACTTACTTTTTAAATTACTTTCGTAAAAGTAAGTAAATTAACTTACTTTTTACTTACTTACTTTTAAATTTACTTATCGTGTAATATTTTTTTTTTGTTTTCTTCGATACTCACTGAAGAAGAAGAAGACTCTCTTGTTATGTCAGTTGAAAGCTGGTTACATTTGGCGTTAAAAGCGAATAAAATACTTACTGAAGATATAAAGCTGTGCCAATTTTAAAGGTGCTCTTTTTTTTTTACTCGATGACAATGCAGAAATCAGTGACAAAGCATAAAGCAAAAAAGCGAGAATAAGCGTGATTGGACGACAGCTAAATTATTATATTTTCCTACATATATATATTATCTACTTTTCAATCAGCTTCTACAGCGCATAACATACATACATTTTGTTAATTTTTTCATTATTTATTTATTTTTTTTTTTTTGGATAGGGGGGAGGAATAGGCATATTTTTTTATAAATAAATAAAAAGCAAATCAGTGGCAGTATTTATTGTTTTTATTTAAGATAAGTAAAATAATCATCTAAAAGGAACCTATTGAACACTGCACAGGAAAGTAAACGAAATAAAATAAGTGCAAAATTCATAATCAGGCAAAAAATTAATTTCTTTTTCAAGTACAAAGAAATTGCATTAAGTATTTTGCAGCATTAAAAAAAAAACAAAACAAACAGATTGCAACTAAAATATGTATATAATAAAGAAAAGTTATTATTTGTTGTTGTAATTGTTGAAAATACTAAAAGCAAATTCTGATAGTGTGATCAAAAACAATATGTTTATAAACAGCCAAACATAGCCATATTAGGTAATAATAAATAAAACATCTATAATAAAAAAAAATTGCCAGCTTCAAATTTCGCTATAAATTATAATTCTAGTTAACATAAATATATATATATAATTATTATTTTTTTGTTTATAACATTCTATACTATTAAGAAGAAAGCATGTTAGTTAGAGCAATCGAACCTAATCGGAGAGAAACAATTGATTAAAAACCTGTTCGATTAAATTCTACACAATATAAATAAAATCTCAACACGTCTTAAAAACCACTAAGTGAGCTATAAAAAAAAACAAAAAAAAACATTTGCAATAATAAATAAGAGCACATATGTAATTTTGTCTTCAGAATTTGCAAAAAAAAATTATAATTTTTTCAAAAAAAAAAAATATATATAGAAATAAATAAAAATTTCCTGTAGTTTTCAATTTGATGAAGAAAAACTATATTCTTTTTTTTTTCTGTGCAATTTGTTCTTTGTTTAAGTCAAAACAAATAAGAATTGCGTATCCATGGCACACGGGAAACACACGCAATAAAAAAAAAAAAAATTAAATAGTTGGCTTGTTTTTTTTTCCTCTCTGTAGCAATGTAATATAAATATGTTTGTGTTTTTTCTTTCTTTTTTTTTTTGTAATTAGTAGCCATACAGTTCAACAAAGGCAGAATCCAAGCCGTCTCCAATCTCCCTGTATTTTTCCTTCTCGATGACCAATTCATCTGTAATTCATATGATAAAAAAAAAATCGTTATTAAAAAAAAACACTATCCGGAATAGTGATTTAAAAATATAAAAATTAAAGAAAGAAAAACAACAAAATTATATATAAAAGAAAAAAAAAGACGTTGATTGGGGGGGGGGGGGGGGGGTTTAATCGAAAGAAACACAAATCTCATTAGTAAAGAAAGAGTCAAACCAAAACCCAATGGAACAACATTGCTCAAGTCTCTGGACAGTCTTTAAAACTAGTTATGAGGGAATTATTTTCCAACAATAAACAAAGGATATAGGTACCCAAAAAAAAAAAATCTTTATTATACAACACGATAGAGACTTAACATATTGCTTTTTCCATAAAGCTATTTTGCTATATCTCTCATTTTTAGAACTAATCGAATTTCACATTTTTTTTACCTAAAAAAAAAAGTTAAATATTTGTGACTTTGAAACACCTATAAATATGATGTTGTATTTGTATTGTAGGAATACCAACAAGGATTAAGGGTAATTACAAAAAAAATAATAAGATAAGCTAACTATGTATAAAGTTAAAATGTATATACAATTAAACAAATGTTGGCCTTTTCTAATCAATGTTTGGATTAAAATCATCACTTGTTATAATAATATTGTTATTATAGATAATCATATTTAACAGATTCAAAAATATATCGACCGTTTGATAGAATAGATGTGTTCTCTAATCGGGATTCGGTCAATTTTCTAGGAAAAAAATCAAACTCTCGTTACCGATGTTTCGGTTTTATTTAAAACCTTTTTCATAAGCAGAAGTAAGAATTTGAAATTAATAAGTAAGAACTACTTAACTTACTTAAGTTAACTTAACTACTTACTTAAGAAGTAAGAATTATTTAAAGGAACAGCAATGTAAATTTCATTTTCTTAGTTAAAAATTTCTTATTTCTGCCTATGAAAAAGGTTTTAAATAAAACCGAAACGTCGGCAACGACAATTTAATTTTTTATCATAGAAAATTGACCGAATCCCGATTAGAGAACACACCTAGATAATCATATTGTTAAAACAAATAACTGATTCTAAAGGAACTAACTAAGTAACTTAAACGTTTATTGAAAAATGTTTATTATCATTAAAATCTAAAGATCAGTAAATGTTTCAATTAATACCTATAACTAAATAAATCTTTGACAAAAATAACAACAAATCTTCTCATGGATCCTCTCCTGATGACGATATTTAACAGAATCAAATTTTCGTTCGTGTTTTTTTTCGGTTTTTATGCACTGAACTGTTGAACGAACAGAAAAAGATTCGAAAAAGAAATATTTAGTTCAATATATCAGCAAGCATAAGATTTCACAATAAACACGTGAAATAAAAATCAACTTCAAAAACCACAGTCAGATCAAAAAAAGACAAGCGTCTTCGTTAGAGTCAAATGAATCTGACGAATTTGGGATTTGACTCTGACGAAGACCGCTTGTTACGGTTGAAAGACCTTAGCTTTTTTTTTTCTGATTTCTTACTGTGGATTGGACGATAAGCAAACATACACAAATAAGGAAAGAAAACTTGCACTTATATCACTAATTTTCATTTTCAACCATTATCATGAGAATAAATAGGAGGGAAGGCTAAACTCAAAGATGCAAAAACAGTTGGGTTTCCACACTACACTTATTCTGCCTCTTGTTTATTCTCTTGACGACGGTTGAAATCGAAAATTTGAGACTGTAAATGTTAATTTTTTCCATACTTCTGTAACTTTACTCACAATGAATAAAAAACTTTTTTTCTTTGCTTACTTAAACATACCGTTAATGAAAAGATTCACACAAGTGGTTCTTGAGGATTTTGGTCATAATCCTCAATTTTAGTTTTTTTTTAGTTTTATGACAAAAATCCTCAAGAACCCCTTCTGTGAATTTGAAATATCAGTGGTCGAAAAGTTATATCAATGTTAATGAAAAGATTTTTCTTAATCCAAAAAGAAGTTTTAAAATAGAAATTTTTAATCCAAAAACACTTATTCATCGAAAGCTCTAAATTAGAGCTGTTATAATCAAAAAGGCGAGTAACTCGTTGATGATAAATTATTTTTTTTATTTCCCTTATAGATGAGAGCATCGATTGATTCACAAAATATATCATTACGAAGGAAGACCAAATATTGTCATTACCTCCTCACAAAAAATGTACAATTCTTTTCCTTATCGATCCAAAATCCATCTATAAATATTTTTTTGGGAAACTAATTTCAGATATAAAATCCCAACTAATTACAAATCGAATCTTACTATGACTATTATTCCACACTGCTTCAACACCAACCAGTAAATTTACTCCGCTGTACGGACAATTTAGAATAAGATACAAGAAACCCTACATTGTACATATCTCTACTTGAATCCTCTATCACGCTGCTTATGTTCTCTTATTTATAGAAGACACGATTCTGAATTCTTCTGAATTAATTTAACACCTCGTTATACCCTTTAGGACAGGCATGGGCAACCTTTTGTGAACTGGAGGCCGCATTATATAATTTCCAAGTAACCGTGGGGCACATGGTAATATCTATGGTATTTGGATACTTGCAGTTTATATATAGAATGTATAAATATTGATAAAAGTATCAACCGTTGAATAGAAACAAAATTAAATTTTATCAGGACTCAGTTGGTTCTTTAAGTTCAAATTTTGGTTTTTATTTAAAACCTATCTCATAGGCAAAAGTATGAAATTTTTGAAACAGAAACTAAGTATTATATTAGAGATTATTTTACAAAGAAAAAAATTCTCTAGTGTAATACTTGTTATTGTTATAGATAATCATATAACAATATGATTATATATATATGTAATATATATGTAATGTTTATATATATGTAAAACATTTTTTATTTTTTTAAAATAAAAAAATGTTTTACAGGTTTTAGTTAATTTATTAATTGAAAAAATATAGTATTTCAGTAATGATTTAATATATTAAGTTAAAGTTTAGATTCTACAAACTGATTGTAGATTCCGAATGTAAAAAAGCACATAACAAAACCAATATTAAGGGCCGAAATCCACTTAACGTCAATTCCATTAGATTATTATGTATCGCTAATATTTTATTTTAAATAACGTATTGTTTTCTTGACCACAATTACTAACACACTTTTTCTTCTTCTTTGAATTTGGTCAGGCTTAATATACGGAATCACCTTTTTCCCAACGTTTCGTCATTATTTTAAGACATCCTCAGGACTATAAACCAGCAAAAAAAAATTTTAAGTAGATATGCAAATGTCCATTGTTTTTTGTTAGTTTATAGCCTTGAAGATGTCTTAAAATAAAGACAAAACGTTGGCGAAAAGGTGATTCCATATATTAACCCTGACTAAATTCCAAGAAGAAGAATTAAGTGTTTATTTTATTTCAAATACAGTTATCTTTTAAAATTAAAGAAGACAATAAAATTGTTTTGTTTAAAAAAAAAATTCTATTCGAACAATAATAACACCAAATACCTTTCATCTTACTCCTAAATCTTAATTTTAAGTTCTCCAAATAGACTATTCAAGTCAAAAGGAATTTATTAAAGTCCCCGAACATAAAATTAGCTTGGCATTAAGACAATGTTTATATCCAACCGTCCTATCATTGTCCAAAAGTATCCTCTGTCTACACCGACTTGACCTCACCTTTATTTATATGTCAGATGACACACTTTTTGCAAAAATAATGTCACAATCAACCCTCGAGTTTCCGTACCTCAAGAAACCATACTTTCAAATTTCCGTAATTTTTTTTTCCTTCTGAATTATCATCCGGGAGTTGAAATAAATGAAATTGAGGTAGCCGAACCCTACTGAACTGTGTTGAAGTTAGTCTCTATATATCCTATGGTCAATGATCAAATCATAATATAAAATGGGAAAACAAGACTAGGATCTTTCAACCGTAACAAGTGGTCTTCGTTAGAGTCAAAAACCCAACTGAAAACCCATCAGTTGGGTTTTTGACTCTGACGAAGACAGCTTGTTACGGTTGAAAGATCTTAGTCTTGTTTTCCCGTTTCTTATTGTGGTTTGATCATTGATATATATATATATATATATATATATATATATATATATATATATATATATGACTAAAAAAGACAAATCGGGATGCGGTCAGTTTCTTCCACTTCCAATCAAATTCTCATTGCCGACGTTTCGATTTTATTCAAAATCTTTTTCTAAAGGCAACAGTAGGAATATTTGAAAATGAACGAACTATTACAAATTACATTACTAAAACAATATTATAGTTTAATAAAATAATACATATTATTTTAGTATTGTAATTTGTAATAGTTCGTTCATTTTCAAATGATGGGTTTTTCAGTTGGGTTTTTGACTCTGACGAAGACCGCTTGTTACGGTTGAAAGATCTTAGTCTTGTTTTCCCATTTCTTATTGTGGTTTGATCATTAATTGTTATTTCACGTGTTTATGTGAAATCTTTTTATATCCTATGGCCTGCCGTCAACAGTTAGGCTAGGCTATTTTTTTAGTTCATTATAAAGTTTGTTATGTATTAATAATAGTGTTTATTTAAGTTAAATGTATGGTGTGCTAAAGTAAATGAAATTGAGATAGCCCTTCTTGTAAGTTTTAATGAGGTATGTATGTATGAGGTAGTTTATGTATATGGTACGTCTTGGCATGCTATCAAATACTTAGGTACCCTACCCAGCATTAGGCTACTTAACAGTATTACCGATTTCCGGACTGTTCTATTTCAATCTCTATTAGTACGGAGATTCGAGGGTCGAATCTATTTATTCTATTGAGAAAATAAGAATAATTTCGCTATGAAAACCTTTTACAAAAACAAGGCGCTTTGATCACGCAGTGCTATGTTCAGGTTAAATCTGACTAGAAGTCCACTTTGTTGTGTCTTTTTTACAACTGTTGAAATCTACATAGAACAATGCATGTTCTAAACATATAGTTCTTATAACAAAGCGTCTTTTCATGTGAATATTATTATTTTATAGCCTCAATGCAATTTTCAATCGCTAGGTATGATTACTACAGTTATAAAAGAAATGTGCCATAGATTATATTCTTCTAAAGGGTATAACGGGAGATTGAATTATTTTATAAAAAAAAAATTAGAAAATCAATAAGATATTGGTATCTTACTTTAATCAGTTAAACCGTCATATTCAATAATTTATTATACAGTAATCCACTCCCTAAAACACGATATTATTACAACGCTTCTCATATCACGTGATTTCATGTCCCAAGGTACAACCGAGTTTTCCTACAACGCGAAACCATCCTAGCGTGTTATAGGACGGATAACTGTATAAGATATTATTAATAAATATAAAACTTGAAACTGAAAAACAAAAAAAAACACAAAGAAAGACGAGCATTTACGATTTTCAATACTTAGGCAACACAACGTACTTAGATGAAATGAAGACTATACAAGAGTAAAGAGTAAAGAAACATTAAGGCTAAGCTTCAAAAAGAAACTGCTTCGACGAACCTCTCCGGTTCTACATACCCCTGAAACTATCTTCATTTCTCCTGAAGACGACATGATGTCGAAATAATTAAGAATCGTAAATCTTCCTCTCTTTTATATGCTTTTTAGTTTAAGATTATAATCAACTAGCTGATCTACCCGGCGTTACCCAGGCGGTTGATTATGCCCCCGAGTTTTGGTTATGGGCGTTATATCCCAAAAAAGGACCCTGATCAAAATCAAAATACCGTAGTTAGTTCCCTCCAAAAAATGTACATAAGATCCTAATGTTTCTTTGTATCTAAATGTCTCTAGTTTTATTTCTATAGCAGACAGACAGACAAACTTTGTATTATATATATATATATATAGATGGACCCCTATTTATCTATATTAAACATTAATTAATACAATTATTTTATAAAATAAAAAATATAGATTGCTATAAGAATAAGCCAACATTTTGTTTAATTGTGATTTTTTTTGTATTCTGTTTTTGTCCTGATATAAAAATAAATAAGATAAAAGCAGGTATTAGACTGCGCAAAGCATTACTTATTTGTCTTAAAAACTAAATAAACAAACTTTTAAGCATTTAAAATAGGTCAAACCTACCGTAATTTAGTTAATGATCATGAAATTTATTTAGCGTATATTTCAAGTATTGAATTATTGAGAGTACAGGGAGACAAAGAAAAAGAAATAAACGAATGGGTATCAACTTTTGAGATAAGCTTTAGTTCTTCACTTTTTGCTAGAATTGAATATAACTTTTGGCTATAAGTAGTTTATTGTGTTTGAAAACATTGTAGATAAACAAGGGAGGTTTTCCGAGTTTTATTTTTTTATTCTAAAGCATTATATACTATTCAGCCAATGTTGCTGGACCCTTTAAGGGTTGTTATCTGATCAAAAAAAAAAAAAAACTAATTCTTGTTTTCTAACTTTTCGAAAATTTATACTTTCCGTATTAAGGCTTACAATGGGTGTAGCAGTTAGAAACAACTGTTTTACCACAGTAAGAAATCAGAAAAAAAAGGTAAGAACTTTCAACCGTAAAAAGCGGTCTTCGTCAGAGAAAAATCGTAACAAAGATTTTTCAATTTCAGTTAAGATTTGACTCTGACGAAGACCACACTTGTTAAGGTTGAAAGATCTTGTCTTTTTCTCATTTCTTATTGTTGTTTGGATGTTGATTTTTATTTCACGTGTTTATTGTAAAATCTTAGACAATTGAAAGATCTCAAACTTTTTTTTGGATTTCTTACTGTGAATTGGTTGTTGATTATATATACATATTAACGTCAAAACCACAGTAAGAAAACTAGAAATATGCCTAAGATCTTTCAACCAAATCAAATGGTTGATGGTTGAACTCACTCACTTCACCAGAATTATATATATATATATATATATATATATATATAATATATATATAAAGATTTCACATAAACACGTGAAATAACAATTAATGATCAAACCACAATAAGAAATGGGAAAACAAGACTAAGATATCTCAACCGTAACAAGCGGTCTTCGTCAGAGTCAAAAACCCGTCAGAGTTAGTTTTTTTTTTACTCTGACGAAGACCGCTTGTTACGGTTGAAAGATCTTAGTCTTGTTTTCCCATTTCATATTGCGGTTTGATCATTGATATATATAGATTTTACAATAAATTTGGGAACTAAAAATCAGGGTCTAAACCACAGAAAGAAAATCAGAAATGTGATTAAGATGTTTCTATCAAAACTATTGATTACTTTTAACTTCGACTGACAGTTCTATAAAAAAAAAAAAAAAGATTTTAATACAAATTATCATGAATATAGTCTTCTCCATAGACTCTTAATTTTTACATAGGATTTTTCAAAAGTTACAATCAATTCCTGCAGAAAATCAAGAAAATTGTCTTATAAAAGTCAAGGCGTCTGTTATTTTGCCACCCTGTACAACAAAACTTAAAACAAAATACATAAGGCTACAAGAAGACTATTATAGATCAATGAAGGAAGACCATCTCCGGAAATACAGTTCAATGAGAAAATTCAAAGTGGGGGGAGCGGGGGGCGCAATATCAGGCCAATAGTCGCTTTCCGAAAGTTAGAATTTATATAGAGATTCGGATTTCGTCAAAAGTTTGTACTTTCGGTGACGATCCTCTCCTCTGATGGAAGGGAACCCACAAAGACCATGTTTATATATATATAACAAGATTTTACAGTAAACATGTGATATATAAGAATTAAGATACAAACCACAGTAAAAAGAAATAAAAATCAGAAATGTGACAAAGATCTTTCAACCAATTCAAGTGATCTTCGTCAGAGTTTCACTCATACTACTCTAACGAAGACCGCTTCTCACTTAGTCTTTTTGAAGACCGCTTCAAAAGATCTTAGTCTTTTTTTTTTGCATTTCTTTCTGTGGTCTGGACGTTAGTTTTTATTTCCCATGTTTATTGTTTATGAAATCTTGTTGTGTATATATAAATATATATATATATGTTTTGTTAAATGACCTTTGTACTATGCCATGAATAAATTTCATCGACCATCTTCTAAGTTTCCTCACCTTTGCTTTGAATCTTTCCGATACCAAAAACACTAGTGGTTTTGGTACAGGAAAGATTTAAAACAAATGTGAGAAAACTTGAAAGATGGTCAATGAAATTTATTCATGCCATAGTACAAAGATCATTTAATAAAACATGTATATAAAAGAACTCTTGTTCCCCAAATTTACAAATATATATATATATTATATATATATATATGACACTATTTTTCTTTTTTATCGGGTTCGGCTTCAAAAATACATCTTTAAGCAGACGTTTCGTCTATATTTGTAGACATCTTTAGGGCTTAAAGAAGGCAATATAGACGAAATGTCGGCTTAAAGGTGTTGTATTTTTGAAGCTAGACCAAACCTCGATAAAAATGAAAAATAGTGTTAAATATATGTGGTCGAAATAAGGAAAACATATATATATATAAGAATTTACAGCAAACAGTGAATTAAAAATCAGTGTCTAAACCACAGCAAGAAATCAGAAATGTGATTAAGATCTTTCAATCAAAACAAGTAGTCTTTGTCATAGGGTCACTCATACTGTATCAGTATAAGTGAGTATACTCAGTATAGTGACAATATAATATCAGTGACTCTGACAAAGATCATTTGTTTTCATTAAAGGATCTTATTAAAACTCCTAGTTTTCTTATTATAGTATAGACGTTGACTGAAATATACATTTAATCAAAATATTTTGAGAAATCAGCCTATTTTGCCCGGATCAAAACAAACTTTTGACATATATTTTCGATTTTATTTAAAATCCTTTCCTAGACTGAAGTAAGAAATTTTCAAAATGAACTATTACACAGGAGGGTTTAAAAATTAACTAACACTGAACTGTGGTTTGTTCAAGCTGAAACAAACTTAATTTTTTCATTATAATGAATTTTATAACACAGAGTTTAATAAAATGGACCGCGTAGGGACAACGAAGAAAAATAAAATAAAAAAAACACAAAACAATGACTTTGTAGGTTTGACAAGAACTGTATTTGGATGAGAGATCCAAAAAAAAAAAGAATTTCATTTTGGTTTTTCATATACTGTTGTTTTCACGTTAAATAAAAAAATAAATGTGTTTCCTATAAATTGAAAAACAAAAAAAAATGAACCTATTTAAAAATACATCGCTAAATAGCTTACTATCTAAATGAATAAATCCTAATTTAAAATAAAATGTTCAAAATGAATAACGAATAAAATTGGAATTTGTTGTTTTTGTTGTCATACATAAAAAAATAAATATAAATAGAGAAAGGAAATAGATAGAAAAGGAAAGGAAAGGAAAGTAGAAGCATAATTAGTTCTAAGGGGGCAAACCTTTGAGTGTTGACTGGTGGAGGTTACTCAGGTGAGAGAGGAATGTGCTACTACAGGACACTGGTTTAGGATTTGCTGATAAAAGTTGTTTATATATATCAGTGAGAGGCTTTCACAGTGCCTAACACTCGCATAAATCAAGATTATTGTCTTTTTTTTTTGGTTTTATTTTGTATGAAACAAAAAAATTTTTTTTTTTTAAAAAAAAAAGAAACTAACTAAAAGGCATAAGAAACATTATTTATAATTAGTCAAACTCCTATATTATAATAATAATTAATAATAATAATAATAATCCCTTGGCAATAAACATGACAAGTTAATCAGGATTACAGTATCAGGTACTTCATAAGCAGTCATTTTCTACTTAAAAGATTTTCCCAAATCTAACCAAAATTTTAAGTTGTTTTTATTTCAAGATAAATTGAGCAAACGAACCGTTTTTGTTTAAAATAAAATAAATAGTTAAGTAACTGGTAATGTTGAATGAACATTTGGAAAAAAAATGCGTAATTCTTAAAAATAATAATGGTTTGTGCACATAGAAACACACAAAGTAAATAATCCCAATAAATTGTGAGCAATCGTCATAACAATACTTTACAATATTAAGGACCCCATTTCCACGCCTCAACATTATGAGATTTTAAAATGAATAAACTAATTTAATCATTGTAGGGTAAAAAGCTACTGAAATGGTCTCCACATATGAAAATTTAATGATAAAAACAACGCGTTTCAAACATGTAGTATTCTTCCTCAGGCATTAACTAACAAATACAATGTCATCAGAGAGTTATTTATAGTACAAAATAAAAATAAAATAAAATAAAATAAGGAAGAGAGTAGGAAGGAAGGAAAAGACACTCACCCTTAGGTTCGTACTCTCTTCCTTATTTTATTTTATTTTTATTTTGTACTATAGATAACTCTCTGATGATATTGTATTTTTTAGTTAATGACTGAGGAAGAATACTATGTGTTCGAAATGCGTTGTTTATACCATTCAATTTTCATATGTGTAGCAGACGTCTTTGAAATTTCAATTTGATAATTTCATTATCTTTTTACCCTACAATGAGTAAATACCAAATTAATAACTGATTGCACTACGTTAGAAACTCATTTAATTATAAGTTCATAATAATAATCTCAGAGCATGACAGTTGAATGGATGATAAAACCGAGGTCCCTTTTAATGTTAACAATAAAGTTTTATACTAAATTGTTTCAACCTAAATATATGATTTTTTTTTCATTTAAATAACTTAAACTGATATATTGTCTTCTACAAGGAAATCCGGTGAAAATAGCAAACCTATTAAAAATTTGACACACGAAGAAACAAAATAAATTGTTTTTATTAACAAAAAACTGAAATATACTTTTTAAACTCCCATATGACTGCTTTTTTTAAAAAAGAAAACCCTAAACGTAAGTTAAATAAGTAATATAGATATTGAGCATCTTTTAGCAGTATTCTTATGTAAAATATTACAATAAACAAAACCTAAGTTCTATTTATATATAAACATTCATTACCAGATCAAATTTTAACCTTTGTTTTTCATATTTATGATTCTCTCGTTAAAAAAAAATGTTTATTAAAAATATTATTTTTTTTAAAACTATTATTCTACAACAATTTATCTTAAATTAAAAACAACAACAACAAAATTCTCCTCGATACTAAATAAAAAAAATTAAAAATAATAATATAAACTTAATTATTAATTAATAAAGTTTAGACATCCGAACAAATATAACAAATTATATTTCCTAAGAAAAAAAAAACATCCGAAGAAGGCACCATGGATACTAAACTATAAATAAATGTTTATATATTGAAACCTATGACCTGGAAATATTTGTTTATATATTTGTAAAACAATCTATGTATTATCCGTATATTATTTTTTTAAGACTTATAAGAATTAAATTCATATTAAAATATTATATAAATTCAAGCGCAATCAAATCCTTTTTTAAAAAGGTTATGTATATATACCAGAGTCACTCTTTCCCAATTTTTTTCTTGTTTATAGTACAATAGAAAGTTTTCAAAAGTTCTTAATAATATTAAAAAAAGGATTCAAATATATTATACGTTGGATTGAAAAAAAACTATTTAAATAGTTTAAAAATGTGTAGTTAATACTGAATCTATTTAAATTACCGAAGGAAACATTAATGAATTATTTTAATTTATAAGATGAAAATAATCCAATGTTTTCCTTATCTCTACCACATATATTTAACACTATTTTTCTTTTTTATCGAGGTTTTGGTTTAGCTTCAATAATTCAACACCTTTAAGCCGACGTTTCGTCTATATTTGTAAACATCTTGAGGGCTACATCAATACAATATGGTTGTAGTTTCCTGGTTCTTTTTTTGATATAGCTTTAATGAGTTTTTAAGGGTTGTTTTGAGTTATCAAGTCTTATTAGAAAGTTCGAAAAACAGTCACTAGGGCAGCACACTAGCTGATTTGAACACAAACCGTTATGTAGTTGCTTCCTCACAAAAGAAAAATACCAAGGTAATTATGTATATTAATTAAATAATGTAATATTATTTTTCATGTTATTGTAATTAAATTCTGTATTGATGTAACCCTGAAGATGTCTAAAAATATAGACGAAACGTTGGCTTAAAGGTGTTGTATTATTGAAGCTAGACCAAACCTCGATAAAAAAGAAAAATATTGTAAGAAAAAAAATATATATAATATTTTAGAAAAAGAACTGTTTGAATATGCCATGAAATAAGATTCCTTAAAGGCTTTTATCATTGATTTTAAATTTCATTTTACAATATGGAGGAAGGAACATTCGCTTTACTTACTATATTAAACTTCTAAATTATAGTACGAAAATCAGAAAGTTGACTAGGATCATTCTTAAAAACAAAACTATATCTTCAATTATGACTTTCTAGAATTAATATCTTTCTTTTTTTCGTTTTATATTACTCACTTTAATATTTATTTCTTTGAATTTTAAATGTATCATACAATGTGTGAAATGGAACAGGAAGGTAACCAGGTAAGTCAGGTTTTTTTTGTTACTTCTACTAACAAACTCGAAATAATTTTACTTCTTTTTAAAAATACTAGTGAATTCAACTGTGGTGGCAACACTGACGGAGGTTGGCGAGGTACCAGGTGCCAGAAGTTTGTCTTACATTAGTCTTTCAAATTGTACTATGTCATTTTGATCATGGTGGACTTGATGGCAAATATTTCTTGTATATTGATTTAATCAAAAATACATAGAATTATAAATGTTTTTGCTGTAAGATAGATACAAGCTCCACACAACCGAAAAATCAAACAAAAATTTAAGAAGTATTTTTATTTTTTAACATTCTAATGAATAAAATCGAAAAATCAAACGGAATGTGAGCTGTAATTGGAAAGTATCAAAATATCTATTTGATATTGGAAAGTATTCCAATATCAAATAGAAAACAAAAATACTATTTAGGTAGAAAACATGATTTGTCAATGAGCGGCGACGGTTTTTCCTTTAAAATCAACCCCAAAGTAATTTTGACGACTCGAATAATGCACCAGAAAGCCATTATCTCCACTGATACAGCAGATCATTCAAATTCTAATCTCCATTTGAATTAATTACTTGAGTACTAACAGTCATTTTAATTAATTACTTGATTACTAAACAGTCATATTAGTTAATTACTTGATTATTAACAGTCATTTTAATTAATTACTTTATTATCAACAGTAAGTTTAATTAATTACTTGATTAATAATAGTCATTTTAATTAATTACTTGATTAAGTCATTTTAATTAATTACTTGATTATTAAGTCATTTTAATTAATTACTTGATTATTAACAGTCATTTTAATTAATTACTTGATTATTAACAGTCATTTTAATTAATTACTTGATTATTAACATTCATTTATAATTAGCAAAAAGTAAATGATTTTCACTAATCCTTATGACACCACATCTAGTATCACTAAAAAAAAATAAAATACATAGAGCAAGTAAAGCCGAATGTCCTCCATTTTAAGATAAGATTTATATTAAATAAGAATGGAATAATTGAATTATGGCACAAAAAAAGGAGGGAAAAGAACAAGTTAACTGGTCTCATATCACAAAAAAAAAATTCAGTTAATCTACCAGTTTCACTTAAATTTTATATTTCACTAATTAATTAAGAAAATGAAAAAAACTGTTACTAATTCATATGGAAGTAATTCATTTTTTTTTATTAACGCTAAATATATTAATCATAGTAAACACCCGTTATCAGACTTAGTTATTAAGCGACTCACAACAGATTTACTAAAACGAGTTTTTCACCTAATAATGATAATTAATAATTAAAAATAATTAAGTATGTAGGTAGATAAATATATTTTTTTTCTGCAAGCAGTTTCCAACTAAAAAAACAAAATAGTTAAGAAAATAAAATTATTTATTTATTCTAAAAAATGAAAATTGTTTTAAAAAAAAGAAATAGGCAATCCGAACTAATATTATGGTGAAAGGTTTACGTTGGATGCTGTACATTATTATTATATTTAAAAAAAATACAGAGGCGGTTATTTTTCGTTTATTTTTGAATTTAAATACCCCCCAAAAAAAGTTGGTTTTAAGATGACAATGTGCAAGCCTCAAGGGTGTTTGTTTTGCCTGTGAGTGGACTAGAAATTGTGTTTTCTTATTTCAGTGAAGGATTGAGGAAGTGGGAAGGGAGGCAGTGAGAGAGAGTGAGTGAGTGAGAGAGACAGAGAAGCAGGACTCATTCTGGAGTGGAGCAAAGTACAAGTGTTTACATGTTCTGAATATCATGAAGAGTTGTTTCCATTTCCTCCTGTAGAAGTTTGTTCTTCTCCTTCTCGGCCAACAGGTCGTCTTGAAAAAACAAAAATCATGCTCACTGCACACTTCATGCATTAGGAGAGGGGAAAAAAAGTAAAATAAAATAAAAAAAAGGCAAGCATTAACTTACAACATCAATTATCCACAAAAAAACAACTAAATCATCAAACAAAAAACATTAAGCAATCATTCAACATTTTCATATCAAAATCAATCTGATTTATACAAGTTAAGGCAAAATCGTCTGGCACATTTGTAGGTTTAATAAAAGTCAAAATAAAGTAAAGAAACAAAAAAGTGTTTTAATTTTCAAAAAATTACATATAATGTTATTCTGTTTTATTAGGTTTTAAAAATGAAATCAGTCAAACGGGATCTGTTATTGTGCACACACTTTTGAAGGCTGTCACTAAAGTAGTCATTTCATGTGGAAATACAGTAATTCTTGACGAATTGCAAAATTAAGTTGTTGAATAGATTGAGGGCGATTACTGTATACCTCTGACTTGAGGTATCCACAGAGAAAAAAATCGTACGGATTTAAATCAGGTTAACGGGTGTGGTGGGACAACCTACGTTACCACGCAATGAGATCAAATGATCAGCGAACATCTCCCCTTAAACCTCATTTAAATTAGTGTCATTTCTTCTCTGTGAATACCTAAAAGTCAAAGGTATACAGTAATCGCCCTCAATTTATTCAACAACTTAAAGATGAAATTCGTCAAGAAATTACTGCCATTCCACATGAAATGACTCTCCAGGTTATAGACAACTTTCGTGAACGCCTACAAAAGTGTGTGCACAGTAACAGATCCCATTTGACTGATTTAATTTTTAAAACCTACTGAAACAGAAACTCTTTTTGTTTCCTTACTTTATTTGGCTTTTATTAAACCTACAAATGTGTCAAATCATTTTTCCTTGTATAACCCAACAAATATGAAAAACAAAATATTAAGTGAATCCATAATTATTGAGGCTTTTTTCAATAAATTTTAAAAAAAAATTTAGTATAATTTCAATAAAAATAATTTTTTTTTTAATTTTTTTTTATATATTCAAAATATCCTCTTTTTCTGAATTCGTATCAGAAATTATCTCCATATTCGTGATATTATGCTCTAAAACTTCGAAAAAGATAGAAATTAAATAAATGTTTGATTCATTTATTTAACAGAAAACTTAAGGGATTAATCTATTTTTATAAAAAAAACACTTTGAACAATTTAAAAATATTAGTACTGGTGTAACTTAACAAATAGCATTTAAGGCAAATTAATTGAAATTGAGATTTCCTGGTAACACCACGTAAGGTAGTCATTTTTTTTAATTTTTTTGGAGGGAAGATTCCAACACAATCTCTTTTTACTTTATGAGTTTAAGGATATTTGATAAAACAGGAAAAATGCTCATTTTATAAAACGCAACAGTTAAACTTAATTATCATTAATAAAACTTTTGTGGATAATCAATGATAAGCACTATTATGTATGTATATATATATATATACTATTAAGAAAAAAAAGTTTATACTTCTTTTATTTAAAAACACATCGTAAAACTTCAATAAGCATTAGATGAACAGAAAAATAACACACTTAAGTCGTTTAGAGTTATCATTAAAAAAAAAAAAAAACGATAAATATCTACAAATAATTCCCTTTCTTTTGGAATTTTACTTTTGTAGAATTTTTAATAAATTTATGTTATAACTTAAAAAATGCAAGAAACTAACAATCAAACTAATAGGAAAGTATCATAAAAAAGAAAAGAAATGGGAAATTGGTAAATTTAGGGCAAAAATACTTTTTCAAAGGTATAAACAAGCAATAGATATTTAAAAAAAATATCTAATACAAATTTATATGTATAATTATTTTAATACTCTATAATTTAAAAAAAAAATATTAAAACATTATTTTCTTACAAAAATTATAATTGTAAGTTTCAAATTGAAAATATATACTATGAGTATACAATAAACATAGAAATGCTGAAGCAAACCAGTATATCGCTATAAAATGCTAAAACAGTATTATTATACAACACATTTTAATGCATTATGTTACAAAAGCATTATTAAAGTACTTTTGTTTAATTTTAATAAGTAAAATATATATATGTATACTTCTCTTCATGCACTATATGTAAATATTCAAAAGATTTTTTTTTTCTTGAATCTTTACATAGAGCATAATACACAAGACTATTTGTATGTACAGATTTACCTAACTACTGAAAAACTTTCAAAAAGAGATAGGATATATTAGAATTTATACTATATTGTATGATGTATATAAAATATTGCTGAAAGACGACTTCTAATACGAGTATAATGTGTTTTAACAACTCACCCTCGAGCCTGTCAACTTCCTTCTGCAATTTCTGCACGGAACGCTCAGCAAATTCAGCTCTTGCTTCAGCCTAAACCCATTCAACAGTAAATAAGATGACTTTCAAAAAAAAAAAAAATCTCAATAATTAATAAATCAATTTTAAAGATGTTCTAATTAAATACATAAACACTCTACCCTCGAATTTCCATACTAATAGAGAACCGGTCAAGAAATTGGTAACACTGGTAAATGGTAGCCTAATGGTGGATAGGATAGGGTAGGCCAGAGGTTCTCAAAAGTGGGTTCCTTAACGGACTGTCTGGGGTTCCGTGAAAAAAAACATTTAGTAAAAACATTTTTCTAAAAATTTATATTTTTTTGTGGGTATAGATTTATTCTATATTTCTTGTAAATTATGAAACCGAATAATGTTTATATCTACATTTACCCATAAGTAGAAGTGGTCAACATTTTATTCATATTTAGGATGAATTAGTAGTCAGTTTTTGGAACTATCTGATCACCGAATTTCCTGCTATTGCAAAAGTAGCACTTCACACATTGCTGCCATTTCCCAGTACCTACTTATGTGATACTGGAGGTTTCACATATAAAAAATATGTGAAAATATGGAAAGTATCACCTACTTTCTCTTAAAACAGCCATAGAAACCAAATACCGAAGTAGATTTAATGCTGGCGCTAACTTGAGAATCAAACTCTCAACTATAAAGCCAAAAATGATTACAATACAAACTCTGTGTTAAAATTGCCAGTAATTCTGTTTTATGTGTTATGTACTTGTGGAAAAAATGAAAATTAAATTATTTTACTTTTCAATTTTTATTCGAAAAATACGCATTGCAGTAATATTACTTTTTTAATTGTTTTTAAACATACATACTATTTAAAAAGGCATCTGAAAATATTTATATTATGATTGTATCAAATCATTAGAATCTGGGGTTCCTGGGAAAGTTACTGGAACCAAAAAGGGTTTCGCGTCGAAAAAAGTTTGAAAAACTCTGGGGTAGGCTAAGTGGTTGACAGCATGCCAAGATATACTTCATTAAAACTTTCTACAAGGGCTAAGCTATTTCAATTTCATTTATTTTAGGCACACATTCACATTTAATTTAAAGAAACCCTATTATTAAAATATAATACAATTTATAATGAACAAAAAAAAAAAGGTACAGTTTGCTTAAGATTAGGTAAATTAGGGTCTCACTTTGCACTCATTATAAATTACCCATAAACCCGGATGATAATTTATGCTATTCAGAAGAAAAAAAGAAAAGTACGGAAACTTGAAAGTACGGTTTCTCGAAGTACGGAAACTTGAAAGTACGGTTTCTCGAAGTACGGAAACTTGAAAGTACGGAAACTCAAGGGTTGAGTGAAGTATATATAGGTTGAACCTCTTTCATCCGGCAACACCTGTAATCTGACAACAATTATTATTTGTAATGTAACTTGAAGTTACATTACCTGAATGTACCTGTACTGGGTTCCCAAGCCGTGATAGTGGCATAAGTCTACCAAACACATACTTCATTGTTTCATTTTCTACTTATTGTAGTTACTTTCTTTATTTTTAATTTATTTTGAAATTTCACCATTTTCTTAAATCTGTAGTTTTACTGTATATCCTGTGCATTCGTAATTTTTGTTTTTCTTCGACTTATTTCATATTTTCTTTACTTCCAGATGAACATAATTGTTTCACAGATAAAAGTACTGTAACTATTATGTTATATAATTCTGTAGCAGTTACTAGTTATGATGCATTCTGGATTATTTTCTTTACAGGTTATCTGTTTCTCTAGTGGTAAAAATAAATCTATAAGTATTCCTTCAACGTCCTTTTCTATATAATTCGGTATGTATATTTTCTTGTAATATAACCATCAAATATCAAAACAATGTTACAGCTACACTTGTACAGTATAATACAGGGTAAGTACATGTATATAGAGGGTGTTTTGGGGACCATGTACAGTTCGGAATTTTCCCTGATCCGGCAAGTTTAAGCTCCGGTGGTTGCCGGTTTAAGGAGGTTCAACCTGTATATAAATCAAATGAAACTCTCCATAGAACGTTACATCAAAATTATAACGAAATTAACACAAAGATAATCACAAATAAAACAGTCACAGGTGGACCTGTCTCCTGATACCAACAATTGTGTTATGTCTGAGTCGATCTTTGTGTTACTTTCATAATAATCTTATATATCTTGAATCATCACCACTTTATATACAACAAAAGCAAATATAGCTTCAAACATTTACTAAATGAAATAAATAATTATATTTAATATCAAAGAACTATTTACTTTAATAAATTATTAATTCAATTCTTATAAAAGTTTCTTTCTATAATTTGTAACTGAAACATTTTAACAATGTATCTAAAAACGTCAGTAGACTTATCCAGCACTCATATAATGTTAATCAATTCTAAGGATAAATAGAAAATTTTAAAGTGAAAAAATATATTCAAAATTTTATTCATTTTTTTTTAAATCCGTTTTTATTGGAAACGGAATAAGATGTGCTAATTTAGTTTAAAAAGAAACATAATTACTACAACACAAAGAAAAATTGTAAACACAATTTTGATTTTATGGCATTCAAAAAAATTTTTTTTTTTTATTGGCAACAAATTAGGAACACAACAAACCATCATTCACAAGCAAAATTTATAGATACACATATTAAATAGATTATAAAAGCATTCGTTTAATATATTTCAATATGAAAAATAGAAAAGATGTTAATTACAGATTAACAATATTAGAAAATCAAATTACAAATTAACATTTTAATTATTTGTTACATTTTTAAAACAAAATTTGTTCACAAAGTTAATAGATATAAAATATTGAAAACTTACTGATAATTTAATTTCCTTTATAAGAATCCTTCAAAAATTCTGTGCACCACAATTGATATTGATTGCATTGGGCCAAGAAGGAATTTCATTCTAGATTTTCAATATATTTTTAAAAAGTTTTATTCATATTTGTTTAAACTTTAATAAAATATATATATATACTATCTTGTCGCTATGACAACACACCTTATTCACTAAGGCAGTTTTCTTAGTCCTCTTCTTCACAAAAGAGAGCTTTATGTTAAAAACAAACAACGCGTTTCGATCACTTAGTATTCTCCTTCATATTTGCATCTGCACTGTTGAAGGTGTTAGAGTAACTGGAAAGACCCCAGTCCTTCCTATGTCTCTGTTGCTATAACACTTTCAAGTATATAACTAATTATATTAATTTAAACTTCACATTAAAGTTTATTTGAACATTTCCACACGAATACCATGAAAATGAAAACTTTTATCAAATTCATCAAACATATGGTATCTGTCTTTTCGTTTTGACTATTATAACACGACATTATGAAACTAAAAAAATTTACAAATTCAGCACACTTAGCATATAAAAGTAAAGTTTATTCGAATATTTTCACACGAATACTATGAAAATGAATATGTTTGTCAAATTTACCCAACTTATGTTATTTATCCAAATATATAAGTTCTATTAATATAGAACACCTTCAGTGCAGATGCAAACCTGAAGAAGAAAACTAAATGTTCAAAATGCGTTGTTATTTTTTAACATAAAGCTCCTTTATGTGCAGATGTATTTTTTTTTAAATTCTCCATACTGCGATTAATTATTTAATATAATTAAATAAATAATTAATATAGAAATTCACTATTTTTATAATTGATTGAAACTTATTTTGTTTCAGAAATTCGTGTAACTTGTGCTTACTGTAATCAGTTGGTGGCAACCTGTGACCAACAGGGTTCTGAGTCAACTCTGTTCGACTCACGAAAGTTTACAGGAATTAAAAAAAAAATCAATTTTTGTGATCAGTAGAAATTATCATGAAATACATTTCTTAGGGCAGGATTATGAATTTCATCTTCTTTTTCTTCCTTTCTGACTACTTTATATCTAACATATATGATCAAATTGCAATATGAAATGGGAAAACAAGACTAAGATCTTTCAACCGTAACAAGCGGTCTTCGTCAGAGTCAAAAACCCAACTGCTCTCTGACTCTGACGAAGACCGCTTGTTACGGTTTAAATTTCTTAGTCTTGTTTTCCATTTCATATTGTGGTTTGATCATTGATTGTTATTTCACGTGTTTATGTGAAATCTTTTTATCTAACATATATATGTATAACCAGATTAAAGCACACATAGGCGATATCAAGAGGTAGACCAATGTGGGTCACACATCTCAATATTCAATAGTTCCATAATCCCTCAGTTAAACTTCTTAATAACTATTAAATTTAACCTTTTCGCTGCGAAAATCGAAATTTAGCTACTCGTCGTTCAGCAGCAGTGGCTGCGATAGTTAAATAAATCTTGATTATTTCGTAATTTTTTTTTTTGAGAAATAATTTCTTTGAACATAAGATTTTAAATTACCAAAATTTTATTTACAGTAAAAGTTTATATTATATTAGCAAGAAAATTTCATAGAATAAAATCTTTTTCTATATACTAGGGAATTATATTTCACTTTGGGTTGAATATAATTTTTATTTTTATTTTAGTTACCCCTAAAAAAAGAGAGAAATATTATAGTTGCATGATCTTCAAGTTTTTTTTTTCGGGAAGCTTATTTGATTTTGAGTCAGAAAGAAATTTTAAATATAATTTTTCTCCATTTTCATTTTCTGTTCCCTTTTGTGCATTTTTCACAAACAACAATGAATTAGACACTTGGCGCAGCGAAAAGGTTAAAGAAATTTTAATTAATAAAAATTAACTGCGTTTCATGTTACCTCTTTTAATTGTCCCGAAAGGAGCTTAACCTGTTCTTCAAAGTTTTCCTCTCTTTGAGTCGCCTGATATTAGTAAAAAAGAAAACAATTAAAAATAGAATTATTACAAAACAAACAAACAAAGAAGTAATTAATAATGTTAGTTTGATTAACAAGTTTGTTTTTTATTTTCACACTTTTAGCAAAAAACACAAGTCAGCTGTAATGAGAGAATCTAAAGAACATGGCAAAACAAGGCCAAAACTAAGAGTACCTCCTTCAGCCGATTGTTCATTGTCTTAATTTGCTTTTTATACTCCTCTTCTCTTTGGTTGGCCTGCGAATGAATGTCAGATCAACAGGTATCCAGGTATTTATACCATTCATCCAACATATTCAAGTAGTACAATACGTATATATGAGGTATTTATATATATATATATGATCAAACCACAATATGAAATGGGAAAACAATACTAAGATCTTTCAATCGTAACAAGCTGTCTTCGTCAGAGTCAAAAACCCAAGTATATTACTTGAGTTGGGTTTTTAACTCTTGACGAAGACCGCTTGTTACGATTGAAAGATCTTAGTATTGTTTTCCCATTTCATATTGTGGTGAGATCATTGATTGTTATTTCACGTGTTTATGTGAAATCTTTATATATATATATATCTCATACGCTACATTACACATAATTTTTCATGGGATATATGAGGTAAAATGCATTTTCAATCTCCATAAAAACCAAGTTTCCAATTCTATTACTACAATATTTTTGGGTAAATTTAAAATAATCCAAGTTTAATGTAAAACAATTGAAATTTACTTTAAAAAAAACTCAAATATTTACTTTAACATAATTTAAGTTTAATTTATAATAATCCAAGTTTAATTTAAAATAATCAAGGTTTACTTTAAAATAATCCAAGTTTAATTTAAAATAATGCAAATGTAATCCAAAATAATCTGCTTTTAAATTAAAATAATCCAAGTTTAATTTAATATTGTTCAAATTAAAATTTAAAACTGTTTCTAAACTTGAAAATACATTTATACTACACAGAAGTTTCAATGAAACATGGATTATTATAAATTAATAATTCCCAAAATGTTTTATAAAGGACTTACTACAATTATATATGTACTTATTTGTCTTTCGGCTATATATGTTATTTTTAAGCTCAAAATTAAAACAAAATGAAGAAATATTTTTTTTTATAAAAATGTCTACTAATTCTAATTGAAAAATTAACATGAATATATGTAAAATAAAGTGTTTCTTAAAATCACCAAGGAAAAATGGAAATATGGAAGTCAAAGTATTGTAACAGTGAAGGAAGTAATATATACAAAGTTTATCATTAAATTATATTAATGTTTGGTTCTTCTTCTGTTATTCTATAATAGTCTAATATTACAACTATCCTTAATAAATAATTATTTTTTTGAAGTCAATTCGGATTGTAATTTAAAATTTAAATTTATCAATAGAACTTGCTTTCTTTTTAGAATTCTATTCAAACTTCATAAATAATATACATTAATACATCCTACTTAATTAATAAGTGGTGATTTAAAATAATCGAAACACATCTGCCTGAAGTAGAATACTTGAAACATCGAGAAATATCTCTTGTAGAAATGGAACGCTTCTGTTTCTCATCACTTATTTTAGACTTTGAATATTTGAAGAGTGTTCCCTCTTTAAACAAAGGCCATTTCACAAGACACATAATTCTATAAATAAACATTACTGTCCCTTTGCATTACTTTAAACATTTTATTTTTATATCAATATCAGATTATTTCTTCTTGTTCTACTTCAAAAAATATAATACCTATTAAAATTAGAAATATAACATATTATTAAAGAGGCATAAAAGTAATTAATTAATACGAATAAAAGAATACATAATAATATATATATTTTTTTCTTTTTTTATCGAGGTTTGGTCTAGCGTCAAACAAAAAAAACATATTTAAGCCAACGTTTCTTCTATATTTCTAGACATCTTCAGGGCTACATCATTACAGAAATTAATTACAGTAACATGAAAAAAATGTATAAGCTACATTATTTATGTGAATATATTTAATTACTTTGAAATTTTTCTGTAGTAAAAAAATTTACAAGACCGTTGTTATTACAGAAATTAAATTTTACTGAAATAACAATTTATTACCAATAAAATTAAAAAAGTCTGCATTGATGAAACCCTGAAGATGTCCACAAATATAGACGAAACGTTGGCTTAATGGTCTTTTAATGTTTTAGGCTAAACCAAACCACGATACAGGAAGAAAAATAATGCTGAATATATGTAGTCCAAATAAGAAAACATTGTAATGTAATATTACTATTATAACATTAATGAAAGATATCAAAAAATTATTACCAAAATAAAGTTTGTATCACAACACATACAGACCTGACACACTCACTCACTCACTCTCTGCCTCCCTCATACACACACACACACACATATATATATATATTATATATATATTTTCTATGGGTTGTCCGGGGAAAGGAATATGATTCGATGCGATGTTGACCAATGGGAGTAGAGTTACAGGTCCAAGCGTAAGGTCCCAGTTGCCCGCTGCTCAGCAAAAAGCCTTTGCGTTCTGCCAATACTTACGCTTGGACCTGTAACTCTACTCCCATTGGTCAACATCGCATCGAATCATATATATATATATATGATCAAACCACAATAAGAAATGGGAGAAAAACTCTAAGATCTTTCAATCGTAACAAACGGTCTTCGTTGGGTTTTTAACTCTGTCAAAGACCACTTGTTACAATTGAAAGATCTAGGCCTTTTTTGCCCATTTCTTATAGTGGTTTGATCATTGATTGTTATACACCTGTTCATTGTGAAATCTTGATATATATATATATATGTAAACAATTAATAATCAACAATAACTCTTGATATAATATACCATATGAATTGAACAAACACAATAAACAAATATATATTAGATACAATGCTCTAAGGCCTTTCGTTACAACATCATCAGAGAGCTAAATGTACTAAACAAATAATATAATAAGAAGTTAACCTGGTTGAATGAAGTCTTCAGGATTGCTGGCATCCCTGTCTGAATTTAATGTTCCTACAATTGAAGGAGTCTTGAACTGCTTACTTAGTTATTTTATCAATATTACTGGATTATTACTTTTATCAATACAAACTGGATGAAATATTAATAAAGAAAGTAAGTAAAGAAATAAGTAAGCAGATCAAGACTCCTTCAATTTTAGGAACATTAAATTCAGACAGGGATGCCAGCAATCCTGAAGACTTCAATCAACCAGGTTAACTTCTTATTATATTTTTTGTTTAGTACATTTAGCTCTCTGATGATGTTGTAACGAAAGACCTTAGAGCATTGTATCTAATATATTTTTGTTTTTTGTGATTGTTTAATTCATATATATGAAATGGGAAAACAAGACTAAGATCTTTCAACCGTAACAAGCGATCTTCGTCAGAGTCAAAAACCCAACTGATGGGTTGGGGTTTTGACTCTGACGAAGACCGCTTGTTACGGTTGAAAGATTCTTAGTCTTGTTTTCCTTTTTCTTATTGTGGTTTGATCATTCATATATATATATATACCAATTAAAAGAAACGGTCCAGCGGACTTTTTTAAAATAAAATAAATTCAAAACGAAGGAAACACACAGAAAGACACAGACATAACTCACATCGATATTTCGACCATCGTCGTCATCAGGAGGTGTGAAGAGCGAAGAGCGAAGAGTCCCGCAGGAAGACAGGGCGGTACTCAATAAATTGAGTTTATTGAGTCGTCGACCATGACGACGATGGTCGAAATATCGATGTGAGTTATGTCTGTGTCTTTCTGTGTGTTTCCTTCGTTTTGAATTTATTATATATATATATATATATGGTGTGTGAGTGTGTTTGTCTGTCTTTCTCTTCATTTATATATGATATTTGTAGTGATATTGATAAAATAAATTAAATCACCTTTTCCTCTGAAACTTCCAGTGACTTCAGGTTGTTACCAACAACACGCAATTCTTCTTCAAGTTCCACAATTTTCCTGACAAAAAAATGTATTAATTACATCTCTAAAAAGTAATTTAAATCAATACTTGATTATTATTAAAAACTAATATATATATTAAAATGAATATAATGTTTATCAATTTAGAAACAGTTTAATAAAAAAATTATAATATAAAACGGTTAGCAAACTTGAAATTATATCAATCAAGTATAATAATGAGCTTTGATTATTAACAAAAAAAAAAGTCTCAGTGATATTTTGTCTGAATTTTATAAAAAAAAATAATTCTTCTTTTTCAACTTATCCAAGATGATAAGGAAAAGATATAGTTATGATTACAAAATACTGATAACAAATAAAAGATAACTAATACTAATTCTTATTACAGTTATTAATTAATTAAAAGTTAAAGATGAATCAGCATTAATCAATTTGAGATAAAAAGCACATGTAAAATTATTTGCATGCATAGTAATATCAGGTGAGAATTAGCTCATTCAAACAAAGAGTATAATTTTTTTAATATTTTTTTTTTTGTTTTACTGTTTATTGTTATATCATCAATACTCTTCTAGTGTATTTATCTTTCTGTGAATTTAGTTTATTTAGTTCGAGTTTTATCTAATTTTTTATATATATATAAAGATTTCACATAAACACGTGAAATAGCAATCAATGATCAAACTACAAGTATTGTTTTTCCATTTCATATTGTGGTTTGATCATTGATCATATCTGTATTGATATCATAGGTGTGTTCTCTAATCGGTTTTAGGTGTATTCTCTATGAAAATGGTTTTAAATAAAACCGAAACGTTGGCAACGAGAGTTTGATTTTTTATCCTGGAAAATTGACCGAACCCCGATTAGAGAACACACCTATTCTATCTAACGGTCGATATATTATTGAAACTGTTATATATTGATATCTATATATTAATCATATATATATATATATATATATATATGCAGAAAAGTCACAATAAATAAACAAGTGATGAAATCAATGAAGTTTAAACCACAATGGAAAAAGGAAAACAATAGAAATAAATGTTCTTAGGCCTTCCAATTTATGTCATCAGAGAGCAAACAAAGTAAAAACCGAGAAGTTAACATAAAAGTCACTTTCATGCTAGCTTCTTAGTTTTTACTTTGTTTGGTCGCTGATGACATAAATTGAAAGGCCTCAGAGCATTTATTTGTGTTGTTTTCCTTTTTTCATTGTGGTTTAAACTTCTTATATATATATATATATATATATATATATATATATAAATAAAATAAAAAACGAAGGAAACACACAGAAAGACACGGACATAACTCACATCGATATTTCGATGTGAGTTATGTCTGTGTCTTTCTGTGTGTTTCCTTCGTTTTTTATTTTATTGTAAAAAAGTCCGCTGGACCGTTTCTTTTAATTGTATATATATATATAATATATATATATATATATATATATATATATATATATATCAATGATCAAACCACAATAAGAAATGGGAAAACAAGACTAAGATCTTTCAACCGCAACAAGCGGTCTTCGTCAGAGTCAAAAACCCAACTCTGACGAAGACCGCTTGTTACGGTTGAAAGATCTTAGTCTTGTTTTCCCAATTCTTATTGTGGTTTGATCATTGATTGTTGTTTCACGTGTTTAAGTGAAATCTTTTTATATATGTATATATATATATATATAGATATATATATATATACTTGGGGAGCAGGTCTTCTTTTAAACATGTTTCATTAAATTGCTTGCCCATTTTAATCTTTTCGTATTTTCTAGATACTTTCTCAAATCTTCTTATTAACGATTTCCTCTGGCAGAGAAGAGTATAAATAAGCCCGCCAAACGATTTGCTATTAGAATCCATTAATTATTACTTATGCCTACACTATAATTACACTACACTATTGGAAAAAAAATTAAAAAAACTGACTAGTTTCGGTTATTCAACAACCATTCTCAATGTAAAATCTATAAATAATATGTTTATAGATATTATTTATAGATTACATATTATTTACATAAATATACATATTATTTATAGATTTTACATTGAGAATGGTTGTTGAATAACCGAAACTAGTCAGTTTTTTAATTTTTTTTCCAATGGTGTAGTGTAATTATAATGTAGGCATAAGTAATAATTAATGGATTCTAATAGCAAATCGTTTGGCGGGCTTATTTATACTCTTTCCTACCAGTGGAAATCGTTAATAAGAAGATTTGAGAAAGTATCTAGAATATATATATATATATATATATATATATATACATGAAATGTTGATCTATTGTTTCATTTACCTTTTAAGTTTATACTTAAAAAATAAAAAAAAAACTCATTTGCAACAATACGTTTTCACCAGAGCCTGATAACAGTTTCAGAATTCTTTATTTAACAATAAACATTTATATAGACAAACAATGCTTTGTCTAAAAGAGTTATCTTTCAAATTATCACGTGAATTATATAGATGAGATCTTTACAAATATATTTAATAAAATGTTAAAACACATTGGGCAATAAATAAATAATATAAAAACACACTACACAAAATAACAGCAAACAATATAGGTTTTACAATTAAAATATAACATGCACCCAAACCGACAAAGCTGTGATTCCCCAAGAATGATTCAATAGAAACACCAGTGTTAAGTGCTTTTTTTATGTCTAGATTAGTAATTTTCAATTCAGTTAATTAATTAACTTAAAAACTTAAAAATATTTTTTTTTTGTCAAACTCAAAAGCAACTAATACCCTTCATTCTTTTAATTCTGGACATAAGTAATCACTTCGCTTTATATTTTCTTTTTATAAAGTATAAAAAGGAATAAAATTGAAATTGCTCGTATATCTGTTTCATGGCAGTAAACTTTTTGACTAAACAACTATATGGAACAATATAAATTTACTTTATCGCAAATTTTATGAAATATAATAAATCATTAATTCCGACTTACTGAGAACTATGACAAGAGACAGAATCTTTACTAAATAAATATTACTACTATAGAAAAAAAGTTTTCTCTTTTCTATACTAAAATAACTGGCTTAGATGTTGTGCTTAAAACAGGTCTATATTTAATTTCTTGCTGAACTTTAGACGATGCTATGTAAACAGTATATATGTATATATAAAGATTTCACAAAAACACGTGAAATAACAATCAATGATCAGACCACAATATGAAAAGAGAAACAAGACTAAGATCTTTCAACCGCAACAAGGGGTCTTCGTCAGAGTCAAAAACCCAACTCAAGTAATATAGTTGGGTTTTTGGCTCTGACGAAGACCGCTTGTTACGGTTGAAAGATCTTAGTCTTGTTTTCCCTTTGTCTATTGTGGTTTGATCATAAACAGTATATATGTATATATAAAGATTTCACATAAACACTTGAAATAACAATCAATGATCAAACCAAAGTATGAAAAGGGAAAACAAGACTAAGATTTTTCAACCGTAACAAGCGGTCTTCGTCAGAGTCAAAAACCCAACTCAAGTAATAGTTGGGTTTTTGACTGAGACGAAGACCGCTTGTTACGGTTGAAAGATCTTAGTCTTCTTTTCCCATTTCATATTGTGGTTTGATAATATATATATATAAGATTTTGGTGAGAACGTGTATTTTTTATATAGGAAATAAAAAAGTGTTTACTTCATATGACACTACTTTAATGATATAGCATTAGGAACTACTTGAAAGCGAAATCTAAAAGATTCAAATCAAAGCAAGCAATTGCAATACAAAAGAAGAAAACAACGAAAGGATAAAGAAAAACGTTTTAAATACCAAAAACTCAGAGAAGAAAACCATATATGATCTAATTGAATGACATTTTGGTGGCCGCTTTAAATATATTTTTTTTCTCTTTTTTTTCATAATGTAGAAAATTTCAGGAGGAAGAAAAAAAAGAGATATGTTATGAAGAATCAGTTTTGTTAGATGATGAATCCCTTTTGTTAGTACCTTTGAATGAATTATCTATTTACAAACATAAAAAAACATGATAATAATTTTATTTTTGACACTATATAAGTTAAATTTATTTTTTTAAAATATTATAAGTTAAATTGAAATATATACTCCTACAAAACCAATAAATGGCCTCTTAAAGTGAATTATACGAAATGGTTAGGGTTTCTGAAAGTTTCATTAACAAGAAGTACAACTGTGATGGAGAATATCAAAAATACGTCTCCAGACAAAAGAGATTTATGTCAAAACTAATAATGCGTTTCGAACACTTAGTGTTCTTCTTCAGGTTCACAACTAAAAAATATACATATCTAACATAGTGCAATCAGTTATTATGTGGTATTTACTCATTGTAGGGTAAAAAGTTAATCAAATGGTCTCTACATCTCACAATTTAATCGTATAAACAACGCGTTTCGAACACGTAGTGTTCTTCTTGAAGCATTAACTACGGGTGAGTGTTTGTGGTACAACTGACACTGAGTTGTACCACAGACACTCACCCGTAGTTAATGCTTGAAGAAGAACACTACGTGTTCGAAACGCGTTTAGTTTATACGACTCAATTTTTATCTGTGTAGGCTTTTTTTATTAGCTTTTTACCTACAATATACATATCTATTAGCTTTAAAAATATAAGAATGAATTATTTGAAAATTAAATATAATATATTCATGTTTGAATTGTACTATTAAAGTTTTTAAGAAGTAAAAAAAACTTCAATAGTGGAATTCAACATTCACATATTGTATTCAATTTTCAAATAATTCACTCTTATTTTATTATAGCTCTATAGACATCTATATATTTTTTAGATGTAAACCTGAAGAAGAACAAAAAGTGTTCGAGACACGTTGTTGATTTTGGCATAAAGCTCTTTTGTGTGGAGACGTAATTTTTTAAATTCCCTCATCAGGGAGTGGATACTACAATATAACAGATTGCACAAGTCATGAAATACAATTGCTTAGTCATGTTTAGATTATGTCCCACCTGGTGTAGACTTGTATAGTTTCTACTGCGGTAATACATAAATATGGGTATATAAAAAAAATTCACAAAAAACACGTAAAATAACAGTTAATGTTCAATTGATTGTTACGGACGAAGACCGCTTGTTATAGTTGAAAGATTTTAGTCCTTTTGTCATTTCTTATTGTGGTTTGAACATTGATATGGGTATATATGTAAAAAAATCATTCTTACATATATATACAAATGTAAATATGTTACAAAGTCCAGGAAATGGAACATAATCTGAATCTACAAAACCCTTGAAATCTATACATACAGTTCTTCGAACTTAATTCGCAAAAAACAATCAAAACGAAACTAATATTTTCGAAAACTGCGAAAAGGAATTTGTAACTCGGTCAATAATTTGTTTTAATTTGACCCTCGAAATGTACACTGAAATAAATTTTGGGCTGTTTTTATAAAGTACTAGCTGATCTACCCGGCGTTGCCCGGGCGGTAGGGTACCATGGCGTTTTAGTTATGGGCGGTAGATCCCAAAAAAAAGGACCCTGATCAAAATCAAAATACCGTAGTTAGTTCTCCTAAAAAAAAGTTATATAAGAACCATATGTTTCTTTGTATCTAAATATCTCCAGTTGTATTTCTATTGCGGACAGACAAACAAATTTTGTATTTCATATTTGTAGATATCAGAATAAATCAAAAATATATTATTTGAATTCGTTTCAATTTAAACGAAATTCCACCCAGGTTATATATTTTATCAAGCTGTCTAACATGGGATAGTAGGATGTTGGTAGTTTTTTTTTTTTTTTTTTTTTTTTTTTTTTTTTTTTTTTTTTTTAATAATGAGTAGAATAGTCGAGAAAGGTCAACATATAAACACCATCGTCACCATGACATTAGTATAAATTAAAGGACTGGACGAAATGAACATAATATCCCTTCCACCAACACTTTTTAAAACAAAACTCACGATTGGTTCACTCTGACCCTGTCCTGTGCTCGGTCTAATTCAGCCTCCATTAACGTCACTTTTCGACAGCCCTGAAGGTAAACCACCAAAATATCAAATCATCATGCATTGAAAAAAAAATAAAATAAGAAGAAGAAAAGAAAGAAAAAAAAATGAACAAGAAAAGTTAGTAATGGGAGGTATAGAGGCAGAGGAAGTCACTGATGGCTGGAAAAAAAATGGTTGATATTTTTCTACAAGGGATGAAAATATCCATAATTCTTACTGTTCACCGGCCTCTGCTCGCTCTTCTGCCCTTTCCAAGTCAGCTTCAACCATGGCCAACTTACGAGCCACCTACTCGTAACAATCCAACAACTGTATGAGCAACTTGTACACTAATTGTGCAAAAAACATTTTCATTTGTTTTTAAATATTTTAAATTAATAACAACAGTAGTATAATAGTATTGTTTCTAGCACAACCACAGCTTAAAAATCTCATTTATTTTTTTATTTACAGAAATGTTTAACCATTTTCAAACTGTGAAAAGAAAAATTGTCAGAAAATCACCAAAAATGTAATACTTTTACATTAAAAATATAAAAACTGTACATTCGTGCATCGGTTTAACGGACTAAAAGGGGAAAACACTGGTCCTCTATTCCCGATTGTCCAAAGTTTCCGATGCTACTGTATTTCAAGTTTTTAATCAACTCAAAGTTTTTGAGGCTACTGTATTTCAAGTTTTTAATCAACTAAAGTTTCCGATGCTACTGTTTTTCAAGTTTTTAATCAACTCAAAGTTTCCTATACTACTGTATTTCAAGTTTTTAGTCAACTCAAAGTTTCCTATACTACTGTATTTAAAGTTTTTAGTCAACTCAAAGTTTCTGTGATACTGTTAAACTGACTCTTTTCAGCTTTTCTACAGGGTTTACAGGTGCTCTGGTTAAAAAAAAAATATTTAATATTACAGAAACGACACACAAAACAGGACCAAAAATGTTGAAAAACACGGAGCAAACAGCCTAAACGTGTTCCAGCACAGCCGTAAACAAAGTAACAGATTTTGTCGTTAAAATGACGTCCGTTAAATCGAGGCATGAATGTATTTGCTTGATTCAACCTTAAAGATTCACTAGAAACACACTATAAAACCACTAAGATCATAAATAAATTAACTAAATCAATTAAATATTCATTCAATGTTAATTACAATCAAAAGAATCAACATTTAATTTAAATAAAATTAAAAACTTACAAACATTCACACTCCATTATTTGCTGTTAATAATAAACACATTCACTTCATACAAAATATATAATATAAAAAACACCTTATCATTAAAACAAATATAAAAAAAAATTAATACTCATGTAAATGGTAAATTAAAAAAAATATACAAACAAAAACATAGATTATTATATGTTTTCTATGTTAGTTTACTGATGACACAATGGGGATATTATACTCATAACGGGCAGACAGTCTTAAAAAAAGTAGCTCAAGTATAATTTTGTTTTGTTTGATTTTTTTAAAAAAAAACTGGGAGGGAAAATTTTTATCACTTTTACTAACATTCTAATTACTTATTATATTTTATTTGAAAAAAAAAGAAAAAAAAACTAAAAGATTACCTTTTGTTATGAAATTTAAAAAAATATTATTATACTCGTAGGTGTACTTTTTATTCAAAGTACTTTTCTTTCATTTACAATAAAAAAAAAAGACTTTTTTATATGGTGCACGAAGATATAGAAGATAAATTTTTAGTTATATGTTACTACTATTATTATGTTTCCAAATTTTAAATAATTATTTATAGAAATCAAAAAATAAAAAAGATGCTTATTTTTAAAAATATCGAAGTTAAAAGCCACTTCTACTTAGCTAATTTGTAAATAGGTTTAACTTTTAAGTTTTTATATGAATTCATCAGTTTTAACAAACTGGTTTTATTATTTAAAACAAAAAAAAAAGCAGACCGCATAAATTTTAAACATATATGAAGAAAACATTTATTGTTTTCTTCATAAATTACTAGCTGTAATAAAGTCCAGGAATTTATGTTACAAAGTAACTTTTATATTTATATTAAATTATTTAATTTATTATTATATTTATATTATATTTATTATTATTATTTATTATTATTATTATTATTTATTATTATATATTATATTTATTTATATTTAATTATAAAATATTAGTTTACGAAATTCTGTAATACAGAATTACAAGTATTACAAATAATATCTCCATTACAAAAAAAACAACAAAAAAACATATTCTGAGTGACATGTCTTGTCGTTGAACAAAACAGTTTTGTTTAACTAATTCCACTTTAACCAAATTACGTTGAACATCTAACATCCTCTAGCTATGCTTCAACCGTTGTTTTGAAAAACTAACATGAACCTTAAAAATTGGACATTTTAATTTTGTCATTAATTAAAAATCACTTCTTTCAAGAAAAAAGCCAATTAAAAAGAGTTAAGTCAAGAAACACCCAAAAAAATTACTGTTATTAGTAAAACCAATAAGATAAAAAAAAATTCAAACTAACTTCCAAACAAGTAAAATAACAATATTATTTTAAAAAATAAAAAGAACATATACACTCATTGACAACATAATTGTATTCCTTACCTTGTAAAATAGAAAAATTATCCATTGCTAAATAATTACTTTTTTCTTTTGCCATTTACAAGAAAATTTACAAAAGAATTAACATAACATAATAAACCAATAAATTCCTTAAAAGAACTAACAAATAATGTTCTTAATGAAAAATACAATTCATATTGATCATAATGAAATATAATTTAATTAAATATAATAATAATAATAGCTATCTAATAAATATGTAATTTAAAGCTATATGAAATTGTATATTCTATACTAAAATACAAAAGCAGCTTGAAATGGATTTAGAATGTAATACAAAGGATATACAATCAGGTACTTGTAAAGGTTATCTTTCACCATTTTAAAAAATATTTCAAAATTCTTTCCAAGTATTATGTTACACTATTTTCAAATTGCATACTTCTGTCCATTTTGATATGTCACCGGGGTTATCTTATATATAGCCATTCGATTTTTTATTATTTTTGGGTTAAATAAAAAGAATATAAACAAAATAAATTATTCATATATTAGCAATTATTTGAAATGAAAGAAAAAAATTATGATGTTTTTACTTGAATCTTCAGAATTAAGTTAAAATAAATGAGGAAGATGTACAAAATTATGAAAAGTTATAAAAATATTGATGTAAGTACAGAATGTGATTTGAAAGCCATTGTAATCTACAGATACTGATATTAAGATTATCGCGTGACCTACATTCCAAATGTTATCATAAATGTGATATTAGAATTATAGAAATGTGAGTTAAATATTACAGATTTATAATATTGTTAAAAATATTTCACATAAACACATGAAATAGCAATCAATGATCAAACCACAATATGAAATGTGAAAACAAGACTAAGATCTTTCAACCGAAACAAGCGGTCTTCGTCAGAGTCAAAAACCCAACTGATTAGGTTTTTGTAAACAAGATCTTAGTCTTGTTTTCCCATTTCATATTGTGGTAATGAAACCAAATTTATTGATATAGTAAAATAATATTGTCTAAGGTAGTGCAATCAGTTATTATGTAGTATTTACTCGTATTCATTAAAGAGTGAACATTTTAATGAAATAACCTGCATATATAAAAATTTAATCATTCAGGGTCAGGCAAAATGATCTGACACATTTGTAGGTTAAATAAAAGGCAAATAAAGTCAATTTTATAAACAATAAAGTAATTTTATTTTCCAAAAGTACACACAATGCCGTTTTGTTTTGGTATAATGCCATTGTTTTTTTTTTAAAAAAACGTAATGAAACAAAATGTCATAATATGTACTTTTCGAAAATAAAAACACTTTATTGTTTATTGACTCTTTATTTAACCTACAAATGTGTCAGATCATTTTGCCTGACCCTGTATAACAACGCGTTTCGAACATGTAGTGTTCTTCAGGCATTAACTAAAAAAATACAATGTCATCAAAGAGTTATCTATAGTACAAAGTAACTATTTTTTAATTAATGCCTGAAAAAGAATACTGTGTTCGAAACGCGTTGTTTATATGGATAAATTTTTATATGTAGAGACTATTTCATAGGTTTTACCCTACAATAATAATATTTTAATTGCTGTTTTGAAATTGTTGGAATATTGAACGGTGCAAGATATGCTACAAGTACCCTAACAACAACATGTGCATATGTATGAGGTAACTAATTATGATACAGCAGTTTTAAAACTGAAAATCTATTGATATGATGAATGGAAGAGACTACATATGCACCTTGTATTGCTATAGCCTAAAAGTTCTATACTACAAATATTAGAACATCCAACAAAAACTTTTGTAAAAAAACAAATCATTTTATGCAAATGAATTACTATATAAAACGAATATACAATTACTTAAAGGTAAGAATAATTCACAATAAACATGTGAAATAAAAAAATTAACGTCCAAACTACAATGGGAAATAAAAAAAAAACTAAGATCTTTCAAACGTAACAACCGGCCTTCGTCAGAATCCAATATCAGTTGAGTTGAATGATAACAACTCAACAAGTGGTCTTTGTTGGGACTTGACTCTGGCGAAGAGCGCTTGTTACAGTTGAAAGATCTTAAGTCCTTTTTTTTTTCTGATTTCTTACTGTGGTTTTGGACATTGATATTTACTTAAATATTACCAAAATGAAAACTTCAAATATGACTTAACACACCAAAGAAACCCTAACATATTTAAATATGATGTTCGTTATATCTGATGTAATACATTAAGCTTTAAGTTTAAATGTATCAGTAAACCATCATAGATATATAGGCTAAAACACATCGATGTCACACTATATAGTAATCTAGTTAATCGGAAAAAATAAAATCAACAAGTTCGTGTTTCTTTACATGAATATATATGAAAGTTTTTTTTTTCTTAACGGGTAACTACATTTATTAAAAAAAAAAAAAAAAAAAAAAAAAAACTCCTACATCAATACGCAGGCTCAAATTCAAAAATGGAGTATACATAAAATATTATATGAAACTTATTTTTGTAAAAAAAAATTTTAAATTATAAAACATTACAATCACTCTGATCACTCAATATAATATTGAATAATTAATACAAAAATATAAACGTTCCTTCATAAATATTAATAAATGTTTATTGGTTTGATATATATATATAAATATATGATCAAACCACAATATGAAATGGGAAAAAAAGACTAAGATCTTTCAACCGTAACAAGCGGTCTTCGTCAAAGTCAACTCAACAGAGACAGTTGGGTTTTTTTGACTCTGACGAAGACCACTTGTTATGGTTGAAAGATTTTAGTCGTTTTTTCCCATTTCATATTGTAGTTTGATCATTGCTTGTTATTTCACGTGTTTATGTAACTATTTCACGTATATATAAATAACTATTTAAAATTCCTTGTTTTGTAAATGTTCAAGTCAACACTAGACAACTTTATTGTAAACTGTAAATATTAAATGTACCTTATAAAAATTAATTTAAAATTTTATATTAATGAAACGTTGTTATAATCATATTTATATTTTTATAACACAATATTATATATTTTATATATATGCATATATAAAATATATGCATATATATTATAATATATATGCATATATTATTTAAAATTGAAGTTTAAATTACAAGGAAAAAGGAAAACAAATTCACTGAGGCTTTTCAATTTATGTCATCAGAAAGCAAAGAAAGTAAAAATTAAAAATATAACATAAAATTTATTTATGCAACAGAAAAGTAACAAAAACCTTGCTTTTTGCATAAATAACTTTTATGTTGCATTCTTAATTTTTGCTTTGCTTGCTCTCTGATGATATAAAGTGAAAAACCTCAGAGAATTTATTTAATTTGTTTTCCTTTTTCCTTGCGAACTTCATTGATTGCATCACATGTTTATTTATTGTTATTTTTCTGTATTTATAATATACATATACTATATTTTATAATATAATATTATTTTATAATTTGTATAATTATTAAGACAGATAAAACATTGATATTAAATAATTATAGTACACTTTTAGTAAATTAAAAAAAAATTACAATAAGTTTCAAATTTAAAAATGTAATTAATTTTGATCAGAATGATCTTAGTTTTATAAAAAGCAGAAACAAATATTACAGTGTAAATATCACTAAATCAAACTTACATTTATAGGATTTAATCGAGAAAACAATGTATTTATGTAATTATACTTTAATGTTATGTATTTATATTGTAAAATACTGTAGTTTTTATTGTCAATAAATACCAGTGATTCTTAAATATTTTGTCGTCCCAGAAAGATTTATACAGCTTATATATTTGAACTTTTTGAAATGGTATATCATGCCAAGTATATCATTTTGAGGAAGAGGAATTTAATTGCCAGAAGGAGTACTCCAACACTACCATCGCGACTTTACCAAACAGGTGGGTTGAACGAAGGGGTTTTATAGAATACCTTCCTCGTTCACTCAACCACTAAAATTTTTTTTCTTTTTTTATTTTAAACCTAAAAGACAGGAGTCTTTGCAATGGAACATACAAGAATGGCTAAATTGACCAACGAACAAGGCGTGTATCCAGATTGTTCAAAATAAGTGTGCCCGCCTTATAGCCAGGGCTCCTTGATATGCCCGTAATGTTGATATTCACCATGATTTGAAAATGGAATCCATAGATAGCTACATCACCCGACTTACTACCAATGAAGACAACAAACTATCTACTCATCCAAACCTCCTGGTACAAACTCTAAATCCTGTCGCCAACCTTCCTCAACCTCACTGAATAATTACTTCATCCAGTGACTATCTGACTACCTTTCCAGTTCATGACTAAAAGCATTGAAAACTATGACTAACAAGACCACATGACCGCGAATACGACATCATTACTGTACAGACTAACTTAATATCCGACATGAATTACTGACATTCCATGTTATAGTAGCACAGTAATCAAGCAGTAGAAGGCCTCTGGTCTGGAACTGCTAGTTACGACGTGCACTATAGTGCGCGGATATATTCGTTGGTCGTTGGCTAAATTGAAAGCAACTAATTGAACGTGAATGCATACAAATACCAAGAAATTTGTTGAATGATATATGCTACTCCGTCGCGTCGTGTTACAACCGGTATCTGGATCAGAACAAACTGCAATTAGACAACACAGAGCAGTGATACTCAACCACTGTGCCGCGTGATTCTTGAAGTGTGCCGTCAAATTATACGGATGTATACAGTAAAATTGCGGAGGAGACTTTTAGAGGATGCATTTTACTGCCTGAATATGCATCGAGAAGAAATATAGAAAACAGAACGAAATACAGTTCTAGCTTCTAGATCATGAAATGAGAGTCACGTTATCGTTTTTACACCCAAATAAAAAATGAAGTTGCCAAAAAACACCAACCTCAAATATCGCATTAAATGTAGTTTGCTATTTATCATTAAATAAAAATTACGAGTATATTTACTTTGTAATGTTATTTTCCTTTATATTCAATTGAAAATTATTATCTTCTATTTTTTTTTACGAAGTACATCGTATTATAGGTATAACAGTTAATTCACTATAGTTTTGTTTAATTTATTTATCTAATTTTTAGTGTGCCGCCAAGTTTTTAAAATATTAAAAGTATGTCGTGATGAAAAAAAGGTTGAGAATCACTGACATAGAGTTGAAAAACGATAGAAAGATGTACGTAAATTCCTTTACATATTTAAAAAATAAAACAAATAATAGAAATACCTGGTTTACAATTATTCAATGTATACATATATATATATATCTCTTTGGGAATTGTAGAATGTTGCCATTATTGACAATAAAAATTACTGTAAGTTTTAAATTCCATTAAAATAACAACAAAATGTAAAACAATAATGAATGAGGGAATAGGGAAGTTTAAAATGAAAAGGAAGAGTGCAGGTATAGATCTAGCGAATGAATATGAAATATTATTGAAACTAATATATTAATTAAAAGTGGTAATGTAATTATCTATTAACAAGCATAATAGAATGGTATAATTTATATTAAAAATGAATGTATTAACGGCTATTATACCTTCTGTCAATGAATTAATCAAATAAATGAGAAGAAATATAAAAAAACATTCGAAATTTATCTGATGCTACAAATACTTGTCCCTTCCTTTTTACTTATCATCACACTATGTTTAATCAATGATCAAACCACAATAAGAAATGGGAAAACAAGACTAAGATCTTTCAACCGTAACAAGCAGTCTTCGACAGAGTCAAAAACCCAACTGAAAACTAGATGCAGAAAACATCTGGTGAGGAGTTGAGAAGAGTGGGAGGGAAGAGTGGTATTTTAAAAGGGTGAAAGCGCAGGAAAGGACTAATGTCCAGAAAGGGATGTTTGGGAAAACAAAGGAGTACAGTAAGAAAAAGTAAAAAAAACTATCTGCTAGCTGTCAACCCTCTTTGAAGATGTTTTCATCACCAAGCTGTCAACTCCTCACCAGATGTTTTCTGCATCTAGTGTTCAGTTGGGTTTTTGACTCTGACGAAGACCGCTTGTTACGGTTGAAAGATCTTAGTCTTCTTTTCCCATTTCTTATTGTGGTTTGATCATTGATTGTCATTTCACATGTTTATGTGAAATCTTTTTAACTAGGTTTAATGTAATATTATACAATATAGGAAAGTATTTGTATATACAATAATATTCAATGTAATCTTTACTATTCGAACAAAAAAAAAAAACTTAATAAAAGTCATTTTATTTAGTAGCAACCTCACTGCTTCTAATTAAAAGCAGATTTTCTTTTTGTTTATTTATAATAAAAATTCTTGAACTAAAAGAAAAATATTGTTTTATGCAACTTTCGCAAAAATGTTTCCCCGTATTTGGTATAGGCTTTTGAATAGGGTACCACAAGAAACGCTATTTTATAAGGATCAATTTACTATGTTGTACTTTAAACTTATCATTCCTCGTAAATACTCTTTCAGAAGATATTCCGAGAAGTTCAAACAAGACAGTTTATTATTTTTGTTAATTATTGTTTCTATTTTGTATATTTCAATTTGTTTTCCTTCGTCTTTATTTTTTTCGTTTTACTACATGATTTCAGCTTACTATTATTCTGTGAGTAGTTTCATCTCTTCTCTACCGTAACGCTACAAATATTACACTCACGAGACAGACAATTTTTATTGTGTGATATTTACTCGTGATTAGAATAACGGGAAGAAATATCAAATCTCCATAAAAAAGATTTTACCAAACAACGCATTTCAATCATTCAGTGTTCATCCTCAGGTTACATCTACAATACAAAATATCAATAGATAACCCAAATATAAACTCAAAACATATGACTATTACTTCCGAATTTTGGAAATCCACAACCTGCTAGCAAATTTAAAAGGGAAGAATATTGTATTTCAGTGGATCCCGAGCGAGTCACTGTGGCATCCCAGGCAATGAAAAAGCAGACGCATTGGCAAGTGTCGCATGTGACTTGGGTCCCGCTGTGGAAGCATGCTATTCCTTACAGTAGTGTAAGAGAACTGCAGCAAACTACCTTAAAAGTTCGTGGAACTGTGATATCGGACGAATTTACTACGAGATTCAAGGCTCTCCAAGCGATCCTCACTTAGTCAAATTGGTTACAAGGTCAGTCTCAACATTTGCAGTAAGAGTGCGAACGGGCTATATTGTGACGAATAAATATTTTCACCAGTTCAATTTAACTGACAGTGCCCTATATGAAATCTGCTTGTTAGAAGAGGAAAGTTTAGAACATATTCTTCTCCAGTGCTCACATTTCCTGCGCGAGAGAACAGTACTAAAGAAGAAGCTAGGAGATGAGGCCACTCTGAAAAGAATCCTGACCAACAGCAAATTCTGGCAAATAGCTGCCGACCTATACCGGAGACACTGAGCCATCGAAGCGGAGAGCTTTGAAAGCTCGAACTAAGAAGTAGTAACTCAAAACATATAAACACCACATCACCTTACTAAGGCAGGTATGCAAATGTAACGTTTTTTACTTCATACGTGTTTTGGTTGAGTTTTCCTGTATTGAATTTCACATTTTTTATTCATGTGTCCTATTACCGTATATTGGCATAAAGTCTTTTCTTAAGACATGTGTTATTAAATAAGCAGTCTTTGCATTCAGGACTTTTTTTACTGGTTTTACAAACCAGAATGTACAGACTGCTGTCATATTAAAAACAATATACCGTATTTTTCCGAAAATAAGACACTGTCTTACTTTATTTTTAGGTCAAAATCCGTGCTAGGGCCTATTCTCGGGTCAGGGCTTCAAGTACATTAAGTAGATTTACATATTTTTGTTTAATATTTATTTTTATACAAAAATTTAAATTTATTCCATTAAAGTCATGTCATCTTCTGGAACAACGTCATAAATTATCAAAATTTTAAATTCCGTTCTGATTTTCCTCCAAATCTATTTCCTGCAGAATCATTGGTCTTAATCTCTCATGTCTTGCAATATAGCTGTGGTTAAATTAATACTTCTTGTCTAAGTAGCCTCTTTGAAACAAACTTTAGAGATAAACAAGCAATTTCTTGGAATATTTTTTTCCAAAGAATTCTCTGAAATATTACGACCGCTAGAGATACCTACTACATTCAACAGCAAATTTTTAACGAATTATATTTTCACAATATCTTAACTAGGGCCTATTTTCAGGGGATGTCTTATTTTCGCAAAAAGACGGTATTTTATATTGTAGATGTAACCTGAGGGTGAACACTAAAAGTGTTTGAAACACGCCATTGGATGAAACTTTTGTGCAGAGTCTTAGTTTCTTAAACACTCAATCATTCCACATACATTTATAGATTATTTAAAACAAAACTATAAACGTTAAATCATTGCATAAAGTCACAATGATTATTTTAAAATATACATTTTAGGGAAAGTATTAAGTCTCCACACAAGAAAGTTTATTACAAGAAACTAAACAACGCGTTTCGAACGCGTTTGATGTTCTTCTTCAGGTTACATCTGCTCTGCTTGGGTGGTTGTTCGGGAGGTGAGACCAACCAGCAGAGCAGATGTAACCTGAAGAAGGACACCAAGTGTTCGAAACGCGTTGTTTGGTTTCTTGTAATAAACTTTTTTGTGTGGAGACTTAATACTTTTCTTAACATGAGTAAATATCACACTATAACAGATTGCACAGTTAATGAATTAAAATATACGAGTACACATACAAAAATAGTAATGACAATATAGCGATATAATTTAAGTAATTGCATTACATAACAAATCTACAACAAGAAATAACAAAAAAAAATATAATCTTAATTTGATCAAAAGTTATATAGCAATGCTTGTAAAAATCCATAGTTGGATTACTTGGAGAGTATTCAAAATAAATTAGGAATTTTAAAACCATATTTGAAGAAAAAAGAACTTAGTTTTCATCATTGTAATTCAAACAAACAGGAATCATTTTTTAAAAAAAAACTTAAGTTTTCATCATTGTAATACAAACAGTTACTTTAAAAAAAATCAAGTTTTTATCCTTGTTTTACAACAAACAGGAAAATAAAAAAAAATTAAATTTTCATAATTGTAATACAAACAAACAGTTATCATTAAAAAAAATTTAAGTTTTCATCATTGTTTTACAAAACAACAGGAAAATAAAAAAACTTAAGTTTCATCGTTGTAAATCAAACAGTAATCATAAAAAAAAAGATCACACTAAATTCCTGTTTACTTAAAATAATCAATATTTATATAGGTCCCAAAGTTTATAAACACTGAGAAGCAAATCGTAATGTACTGTTTATAAAAAAATACAAAACAGGACTAAATAAACCAACGCACAGTCAGTTAATATTTTGTATTCAAAATAACAAATTATAATTTTTTTTCCCTTTCTTTCATAGTTAATAATTTTTGGTATAAGAATATATAGACAAAGGTGTATCACAGAGTATATGATTGTTCAAATATTGAATTGCGAAATTTCAAAAAAAAAAATAATCACAAAAATAAATTATATAAACAAAAAAAAAAAAGAACTAACGTCTAATAATAAAAACTTTTAATTGTAAGCTTTGTTTATTTAAAAACAAATTGAAACGATTTGGCAAGATAAAGCAAACACATGTGAATTGGCAAGGAAATAAGAAACACAAAACCACAAAACAAATACTGGATTTCATCCAGATATGTTCAACTTTGGGTAGGTAAAAATATACCTACCTATAGAGCATTTCTAAAAATCATATTGAACTGTCCCTTCAATACTAACAATAAAATTCATTCCAAACATTTAAACAATTATTTCATTAACACAACAATAACATAATTATATATTTACTTTGTTAATTTTTTTTTAGAAAAAAAAAACAATAAATAATGTATTTATTAAATATTAACTAAAAATAGATTTTTTTATTTTTAATAAATAACATCAATTTTTTGTAAAAGAAATACACATTTAAATATATATATAAAAAAAAGGAAAATTTGTTGTAATTTTGTAAAATCACAATTTTCGACACTTCACTGATTTTATGACCACGGAAAACACTATAAACACATCGCGAATATCACGCGTCATCGCGATCGCGAACACGATACTGTTGGGGAAGAAAAACAGAACATATATATACATAAAAAATACATACATATACAATAAATATTGAAATGTAAAATTAAAAAAAATAAAATACATGCAATTTTTTCATGTTAGATGAAAGAAAAACTGAAAATAAAGTTAAAAGACAAAGAGAAATGGTTAGGATGTATGGATTTTGTTTTGATATATGATGAAAGATGATGGATCACCTCATCGTATTTCTTGTCAGCTTCTTCTGCCAACAATCGTGCTTCTTTGAGCTGGTTTTCAAGAGCATCCATACGCTCTTCATCAGCCATACTTCTGTTCTCAAGGATCTTCCTCTGTCTAATCAAGTCCAACACAATTCCTTCTTATAGTAGTAATAAATACTCACTTTTTTTTTTAATCAAGGTTTTTGGTATTTTTTTTATTTAAACCTCACTTTTGCACTTTTGTGGTAATCCTCCTGTTTTAAAGATATTCACATACCATCCACTACCATATGGTATATATAATTTCCCATTTTAAGTATAAAAGAAAAAAAAAAAAGAAGAAGAAATGCCTATGCGAAGCAGTCAAACACCAGAAAGCTCAAATAACTATTGAGGTTTATTGAAAAACATTATAAGTACGTCTTAGCTTAATTCGAGGCATAAAATACATGCGTGCATTCTCCAGAAGCCCCCTATATTTAGTTTGTAGTTTTATATAATATATATATATAAATATATATATATATATATATATATATAAAACAAATCGGGATGTGGTCAGTTTCTTCCACTTCCAATCAAACTCTCATTGCCTACGTTTCGATTTTATTCAAAATCTTTTTCATAAGCAAAAGTAGGAATATTTAAAAACGAACGAACTACATATAACAAATTACATTAATAAAATAATATGCATTATTTTATTAAACTATAATATTGTTTTAGTAATGTAATTTGTAAAAGTTCGTTCATTTTCAAATATTCCTACTTTTGCCTTTGAAAAAGATTTTGAATAAAATCGAAACGTCGGCTATGAGAGTTTGATTGGAAGTGGAAGAAACTGACCACATCCCGATTTGTCTTGTTTAGTTATATCTCTGTCCCACGGTCGACAATTTATTAATGTTTTGTATATAAATATATTGTTCAAAATTAGACCATATTCAGCTGAAACTTGATTTTTCAATAAGTTTCTCGAGTTTCTTGAACAATGAACTTGTTACTTTATACACAAAATATAGTAAATTAGTAAATTACCCATTCGACATAAATTTAACATGTCGATTCCCCCCACCCCAGCAACACATTTCACCTTTCCTATATAAAGCATTATATTTCAAAATCCATCCATTTCTTGATAATGGCTGAGGACAGCAAAAACATGTGTTCATTTAATATGTCGATTGGTAATTTACTATATTTTGTGGACACAGTAACAAGAACGTTATTCAGGAAACTCAAGAAACTTATGAAAAAGCAAGTTTCAGCTAAATATGGACTAATTTTCAACAATGTGTGTATACAGGAAGGACTGGTACCAAAATTTACACGTATATATATATAATATTTTCAAATTGTTCTGGAACTCTTATTCAACACAGTATTTGATATGTTTTTTTGAGATTTAGGAACTATATATATATATATATAATATATATATATATATATATATATATAATCAATGAACAAAACACAATAAGAAATGGGAAAACAAGACTAAGATCTTTCAACCGTAGCAAGCGGTCTTCGTCAGAGTCAAAAACCCAACAGTCATAGTTGGGTTTTTGACTCTGACGAAGACCGCTTGTTACGGTTGAAAGATCTTAGTCTTGTTTTCCCATTTCTTATTGTGGTTTGATCATTGATTGTTATTTCACGTGTTTATGTGAAAGCTTTTTATATATATATATATATATATATATTATATATATATATATAAATATATAGTCTATATACTATATATATTATATATAATACTCTAAAACTGAGAAATACTATATATAATATATATATATATATATATATAAATCAAAATATTAAAACGGTCCAAACCGGACAGATATATATACACTTAAAATAAACTACGACACATAGAAAGAAACGTAAAAAAAAGGACTCACTTTTAAATATTTCGACCGTTATCATCCTCTGGAGAAGTGAATTGACGGAGGAAAGACAGTCAGTTGAATACTCTTACTTTGAGAGAAGAGGACTCGAAATTTGCATACTATTAGGAATAAAGACCTGCGTACTATCAGGAATGGATGCAAGACAACACCGTTACACTACTCTTGCAATTAGAAAACTACCTTTTTCTATTTTCAAATACAAACATATATTTCTAAGATTGAGAACTCCACAATTTACTTATTCCTTTAAACAATTCATTTAAAAGAAAATATGATTTATATTTTCTTTATTATATTTTATATTTATAGTATTAAACATATTTTACATTTTTTTAAATTATAAATAAAAAATTATTTATCTGTACGTTTGTCATATGACCAATTGTTGATTTTTTTTAAATAATTCCTTAGTCATTTAAAACCTTTGAAGAAGAATTTAAATAAATCTAAACGTCGGCATTGAAAGTATCATTTGTACAAACCAACCCTTTAATTATTGGGACTATTAATCTATTCTGTTATTTATGCCCGGTACATAAATATCTTCCATGTGTTTTGTAAATAAAAATACTGCTATTTCAGAAATTCTTTTGCTGCTTCTTTATCCAAGAATTATAAATAGATTAACGACAGATAAACACCATTTCTGAAATAACAGTCCCTTTTGACCTCTTTCTCAAATGTTTGAGAAGTGGAACAGACAATCTTGACTAGAGGTTTGTTTTGTGTACCAGGTATAGTAGAGTCGCACCTGTACACTGTTAGACAGTGTCATCAGTTTAATAACCTAAACATAGGTTATTTATATATTTATTTCACTAATGAATAGACCAAATATAATATAAAATAATATAATTTCATTATATTATATCAAGGGGTACTACTACCTCATGATATTCCTTAACATTGTACTACTTCATGATATTCCATAATGTTGTAATACCTCATGATATTCCTTAGCATTTTACATGATATTCCTTAACATTGTACTACCTCATGATATTCCTTAACATTGTACTACTTCATGATATTCCATAATGTTGTACTACCTCATTATATTCCTTAGCATTTTACATGATATTGCTTAACATTGTACTACCTCATGATATTCCATAATGTTGTACTACCTCATTATATTCCTTAGCATTTTACATGATATTCCTTAACATTGCACACTACCTCATGATATTCCTTAACATTGTACTACCCCATGATATTGCTTAGCGTTATATCTACCTGATTTTACCTGCAAAGGTTGCAGATTAAAGTTAATTAGGGCTACTACTAATTGAATACTCGAGTAGAAGAGCTTTGGTGGCATGACTGCTAGGCACAGGCAAGAAGTACATACATACTACACAAGACCCTTGACCACATATAAGGGCAAAGCCCTGGGATTCCTTACCTCTTCGTACTTTTTGTCAGACTCCTCAGCAATGAGCTTGGCTTGGGCCAACTGTTGCTCCAGCATGCTCACTCGGTCGTCCTCCATGTTCGTCCTGTTTTCCAATGCTTTCCGTATCCTATGGTCACACACTCAACAAGTTAGTCATGCAAAACACATACACACGCGCACACAAACAACACCAAGTCTAAACTAAAAACAACACTAACCACGGCTTCTTTTAACATAAAAAAATAATAATAATAATAAGCAAATGCAATTATATGCAAATTTCATATTCACCTAAAAAAAATCTAGTTTCAACAGTACTGATCTTATAGTATACCCAAAAATAACCCACAATGCAAAAGTTATTTTATTAAGAACACAATGCGTTTCAAAAATATAATGTCTGCTACTCTGATAAGAGATAATAAATCCCTGTTTCTGTCTTCCCAGCACCAGCACATAAACCTAAACAACACCTCCTGTTCGAAAGGTGCTGTTGTTAATAACACTTGTTTATGCCCAGACTTTTCCCATAACTTTCATCAATAATGAAAATATACCTCATAGTAACTCTGACTGAACAATTAGTGAAAAGATTACTATGGAAGATACCTCATGATTTCTTTAACATTTGTAGCTACCTCATGATATTCCTTAACATTCTATTTACCCCTGATTTCCTTAAGATTTGTATCAACTTCATGATATTCCATAACATTTGTAGCTACCTCATGATATTCCTTAGCACTGTACTACCTCATGACAACCTTAAAATTTGCAGCTACCTCATGATATTTTATCCTTAACATATGTATCCACTTCATGATATTTCTTAACATTGCACTACCTCTTGATAGTCCTTAATTGAATAGATTTGTTTTTTAGGTTAGAGAGAGGGTAACGAGTAGACAGACTCTGAGTATACATACTCGTAAGACTGAGAAAGACGGATTTTCGGATAATCCGTCTTCAGGAGAAAAGATAGTGGGAGACCAACCACGCCTGAAAGGTAACTCTTTTCTCCTAAAGACGGTTTATGAAGAGAGGAGGGTGAATTAAATTTGTTATTTAGAAGGGAGAGAAAGAGTGAGTGAGTGAGGGTAGTGAGAATGGGAGATAAATAAGAGGGAGACAGAGGGAGAAGAGGGTAGTGTGGGACAAAAATAGAAGAGAAAGGAAAAAATCCTTTGAAGATTACCATTATAATACCAGATATTCTATCATGGAATAGAAACCACTTCTCAGATTCCCAAAGACTACGAGAGAGAGAATAATGCCCTTTCTTAATAAGCAACGTTCACTGAAGAATAAAATCACCAATATCCCATTATATAATGCATATAAATAATATTTATTAATTGGATCTCAAGTTATTCAAGTTCATGTATCATTCAAGTCTATTTAGAAAATATTTAACATTATTCATAAATTTTTTTTCTAAGAAACTGATAATAATATTCATCTAAGATAGGACGAATTTCGGTGCTAAGTAATCCAAAAATTGATTTAAAACAATAACCTTACTGGAGAATAATAACCAATGCATTGTGGGAAATGAATCATTACATTTGTGTTCCAGTCTTTTTTTATTTTAAATTGGTTTGAGGTACCATTAAATAGATATATATATTGCACTTTAAAATCGGAAAGACGATCCAAACTGGACAAACAAGTTCAAAAACGAAGAAGAACTAACACAAAGAGAAAGAGACATACTGACTAACTCAAATTTTCGGATAATCCGTCTTCAGGAAAAAAGATAAAAACACGCCTGAAACCTAACGGCAGGAAACCCTCTTTCCTTCTGAAGACGGTTTATCAAATAATTTGAGTTAGTAAATGTGCTTCTTTCTCTGTGTGTTACTCTTCTTCGTTTTTGAACTTGTTATTAAATATATATATACCATTACGGTCGAAATATTGAAAAGTGAGTCTTTGTTGTGTTTCAGTTTATGTGTCATTGCTTATTTTCATTGGTATATATATATATATATACACACTCCAACATATCACAATAAACACAAGTGACTTAATAATCAAGAAAATTTCTAATAAAAATTTTAAAAGAAAAGAAAGTTCTAATTTCAGTTTTTTTTTCTGAAAAATTTAGGTTACATACAAAAGTGATTAGAACTTTTCTGTTTTCGCTAATACCTTTTGGTCGTGATATCCTTAATATATATATTAGGTATAAACCACAAGGAAAAAGGAAAACAATAGATATAAATGCTTTGAGGCCTTTTAATTTATTTCATTCAGAGAACAAACAAAGTAATAACTAAGAATGTAAAATAAAAGTTATCCTTCTCCATAACTTTTATGTTATAATCTTAGTTATTACTTTGTTTGCTCTCTGAATGAAATAAATTGAAAGGCCTTAGAGCATTTATTTATATTGTTTTCCTTTTTCCTTGTGGCTTATATTTCATTGATATCACCACGTGTTTATTTATTGTGATATTTTCAGCAGATATATATATATATAAAGATTTCACATAAACACGTGAAATAACAATCAATGATCAAACCACAATAAGAAATGGGAAAACAAGACTAAGATCTTTCAACCGTAACAAGCGGTCTTCGTCAGAGTCAAAAAAAGGGTTTTTAGTCTTGTTTTCCCATTTCTTATTGTGGTTTGATCATATTATATATATATATATATATATATATATATATATATATATATATTCAGGTAACTCACCACAAATTAAAGAAGATAGTCGCTCTAAGGCCTTTCACTTTCACGTCGTCAGAGAACAAGTGAATACAAGTTGTAAGCAGGTTATGAATTTTGATTTAAAGAAGGAGTAAAATTGGCATCATTGACAGTATTTTTCCCTATAACTGTTGAAATAGTCTTGATTTGTTTGATAATTCCTTCAATTACAAATTCATCTAATTTAAAAAGGCCTGGACTAGTGTTGACCAAGCTCTTAGAAAAGTCTTTTATGAGGGCGCTTTCAACAATGTTTCTTCTTCTTTCACATGACATAAAAACCAACTCCTTTGCTTCTTCCCAGTTAATTATGTGATTTTTGACTCTAATGTAGAGATTTTTTTTTCTAATTAGAGACAAAAATCACATAATTAACTGGGAAGAAGCAAAGGAGTTGGTTTTTATGTCTGTGAAAGAAGAAGAAACATTGTTGAAAGCGCCCTCATAAAAGACTTTTCTAAGAGCTTGGTCAACACTAGTCCAGGCCTTTTTAAATTAGATGAATTTCTAATTGAAGGAATTATCAAACAAATCAAGACTATTTCAACAGTTATAGGGAAAAATACTGTCAATGATGCCAATCTTACTCCTTCTTTAAATCAAAATTCATAACCTGCTTACAACTTGTATTCACTTGTTCTCTGACGACGTGAAAGTGAAAGGCCTTAGAGCGACTATCTTCTTTAATTTGTGGTGAGTTACCTGAATATTTATATCACGTGTTATTGTGACAATTTTATATATATATATATATATATATATATATATATATATATGCAGATGAATCACAATAAACACGTGATGCAATCAATGAAAACAAACCACAAGGAAAAAAAAAGAAAACAGGTAGAAAAAATGCTCTGAGGTCTTTCAATTTATGTCATCAGAGAGCAAACAAGGTAAGAACAGACATAAGGTCAGTTCTTACCTTGTTTGCTCTCTGATGACATAAATTGAAAGACCTCAGAGCATTTTTTCTATCTGTTTTCTTTTTTTTTCCTTGTGGTTTGTTTTCATATATATATATATATATATATATATATATATATATATATATATAAACCAACTAATAAGAAGATAGCACACAGATAGACACAGGAATAACTCACTTCTATATTTCGACTTCTATACATCGTCGTCATCAGGAGGCGAAGAGTCCCGCAGGAAGGCAGAGCGGCGACTTCCTGCGAAGAGTCCCGCAGGAAGGCGACCCGCTGAGTCGCCGCTCTGCCTTCCTGCGGGACTCTTCGCCTCCTGATGACGACGATGGTCGAAATATAGAAGTGAGTTATTGAAAAGTCCGCTGGACCGTTTAATTAATTACTTATATATATATATCAATAAAAATTATGAATATAAATTATGTTTTGTAGCCTCATACCAAATAAAACAAAAAAAAATATCATCTACCAATGCAACTCTACCCAATAATTTAATAGGTGCACTCCTTTAGTTTACATGAATATTTCATGTAAAATTCAACACAATGCAGACAAATCTACTGCGCATGACCAAGTAAAGTAATCTACTTATATGCTAAGTAAAGGATAAACAACACCTGTTTTTTATTTATTTTTTTTTTGTTAAACGAAAGACTGTTTACTTTGAAAGAAATATTATATTTATACTAAATAATTTTGAACAAAGAAAAACAAACTTTCAAAATAATCAGTTAATAAATTAATGTTAATTATAAAAAAGGAAAACTTCAAACTTTAGTACAATCAAACTGTGGTTTTTGATTAGAATAAAAATCACAAAAACAATAATGAAGCATTTGTTAAATCTTAAATCATTTCTGATTACCAATTGTGTTTAACTTTTATATATTCATATATAACAGAATTTTTCTTTCTTTATTGAGGTTTGGACCTACGTCAAATAATAAAAACACCTTTATGAAAATGTATCGTCTACATCTGTAGACATCTTCAAGGGTACATCAATACAGAAATTGATTACAATAATATGAAAAAACATATTTTCATATCAATAATGTAACTTATATATTTTTTTTCATGTTACTGTAATCAATTTTTTTATTGATGTTCACAGGGTTACAAATAGACGAAACATTGCCGTAAATGAATTAATATCGCACAGACTACTGTTCGTACAGACTAGTAAGTCAGTACGTACAGTACAGTACGAAGCATACCTTCGTACAGACCTTAAAGAGCCAACAAAGCTAGGCTGCCAACAGTTTTATACCCTCTCTTCCCCTGAGGACTTCACATATCTCCTACATGACAAACACAAGGAAATGACCAAGGGTTGAACCTCTAACCTTCAATACTACAATAGTAATAAAGGGTACACATGAAGTCTAATAGGCAAGCACAATACCTGCTAGTCTTAACATCACCCTTTGATTAGTGAAATCCTTATTGATTATATCAGATTAAAAGTATAAGATTATTACAAAGCAACAGAAAAAGAAAAGAAGTTTATAATGACATAAAATAAGGGCGTGCACATAATATAAGCATATATGCCACAGTCGTATAGGTTTTGCAAATCAAATTCCCTATTCACAAGATTAGAAATTCTTTCAAATCCAGTGCATTCGAATATATATATGTAAATGAAAAAGACAACACATGGAAGAAACGAGAAAACTTATTGTATCGATATTTCGAACTGAAGTTCGTCGTCAGGAAGAGAGTAGAAAGGAAGAAGAAGAGGTACGTGCGTTCACGTGCACCAGTAGAATGCGCACGTTCGAAATGTCGATCCAGTAATTTTCTCGTTTCTTCTATGTGTTGTCTTTTTCATTTATTTATTTGTCCGGTTTGGACTGTTTAGTGTATATATATATATATATATATATTTCAGATAACACGTGAAACAACAATCAATGATCAAACCACAATATGACATGGGAAAACAAGACTAATTCTCATTTCATATTGTGGTTTAATAATTATATATATATATATATATATATACTTTTTCGTTGGAAATACGATCCAAAACGGACAAATATAATTCAATGTAGAGAAAGAAATATATAGAGAAATTAAAAGCACACACTTACAGTCTCTAATTTTCGGCTTGAACCGTCTTCAGGAGAGATAACAGGGGAAAACTAAGCGCACTGGTTCAGAGACGGTTGGAGACCCAGTGCGTCTCTGAACCAGTGCGCTTCAATCCCCCCTCTTATCTCTCCCTGAAGACGGTTCAAACCGAAAATTAGAGAGTAAGTGTGTACTTTTAATTTCTCTATGTTTCTTTCTGTACATTGAACTATACATATATATATTTATATACAAGACTAAAATTTATCGGGACTCTGTCAGATCTTCAGGTTCAAATTAAACTCTCATTGCCAATGTTTCTGTAAAAAAACCGAAACATTTCAATGAGAGTATAATTTGAACCTGAAGAACTGACAGAGTTCAGATAAATTTTAGTTTTGTTTCTATTCCACGGTCGATACTTTTATCATTTTTTATATTTATATATTGAAACCACAATAAGAAATGAAAAAAAAAGAGATTAAGATCTTTCAACCGTAACAAGCTGTCTTCATCAGAGTAAAATCTCGCATCTCAAAATTATATATATATATATAATTCAAAACATAAAACAGTCCACTAGGAGAATATGTCAAACGATTATAAGGTAAGAACACCCTGAAACAACACACAATTCACACCAATATTTGACCTCATCGTCATCAGAAGAATAGAATTTCTAAAAGGAGAATAAAAATTTGAATTTGATTTGCAAATGACTGAAAATCAATATAGTCCCAAAGTTCAGTCGTTGATGTATTCAGAAGCATTAGATAGATATTGCTTGAGCATAACTAACTAATAACTGGAAATAGCACATTTATTAAACAATGCCATAAATCAAATAAAAATTCTTTTATATAAAGTTTAAACAAACTTAATTCATTTAATTTAAAAAAGGAAATAATAAATTATATATCCTATTTAAAAGCACACACATACATACAAAATATATAAGTTCAAATACGAAGAAAAGTAACAGACAGAGTAAGGAAACTCTCTTACTTATTACAATTTTAGAAAAATCCGTCTTCTGGAGAAAAAAAAGAGAGGGAAACCAAGCACAAAAGAGGTGCAAACGAAAGTAACTTCCATGTCATCTTTGGTAGACTTGTCTCCCTTTCTCTCCTCAAGACGGATTATCTGAAAACTACAGTCAGTAAGTGTGTTTCTCCATTCTGTCTCTCCTGAAGAAGGATTATCTGAAAACTACAGTCAGTAAGTGTGTTTCTCCATTCTGTCTCTCCTGAAGAAGGATTATCTGAAAACTACAGTCAGTAAATGTGTTTCTCCATTCTGTCTCTCCTGAAGAAGGATTATATCAAAACTACAGTCAGTAAGTGTGTTTCTCCATTCTGTGTGTTACTTTTCCTCGTATTTGAACTTGTGTTGCCATAATATATATATGCATGTAAGCGACATGTAACCATTTAAAACCAAGCAACTGGAATGTAAATATAAACACGTTAAAAATAAGTTGATATATCACGCCCTAAAGAAGCATAACTTTTGTTTTCTAATGAAGCCATGAACAATTCTATATATTCGAAATTGTTACAGATAAATTAAATTTTAATTTAATTAACTGTATCTATGAGAAACTAATAACTCAACCCTCATACAGAAACAATTAACAAAATGCAAATTAATGGTTTTATAAATAAAAACCATTAGAGACTAGATGGTATTTAACTGAAATAAAGTGTAATTTCAGCTTTTCTCAAATTTAATTTACTAGCAAATAATAATAAAAAATAAATTTCTACACATGATTTATTAAGAGCCCTGAACACAATTGATAATTTTAATAACAGTTTATAATTTCAACGTGTGTTGCTTATCAACAATTATCTGCTTTTTTTTGGACTTCAATTCTTAATGAAAATTAAACTTGCAATTAAAAAAAATTATTAAACTATTTCATCATGCATAAAGACTAACAAAGTTAATTATTCATTACTTTTTCAATTTTTTTATACCATTTACTCATATGGGTGATTTCAAGAATGACGTCTCCACACAGCAAAAGTTTAATTATCAAAACTAACAACGCTTTTCGAACACTTAGTGTTCTTCTTCAGGTTTATATCTAAAAAATATACATATCTTTAAGATGTGAGCTTTAACAAAATCAAAGTGAATTATTTGAAATTGAATACAATATTGAAATGAACTGTTGAGGTTTTTAAGAATGGAATTAGCATGAAAAGTGACTTAATTAATCCTAAACCTTAATAACTTACTTTATTTATAAATTGATTCATGTTTTAGTATGTTGCCATGTTTTATTAAGCGTTTAGGATTAATTAAGTCATTTTCCATACTAATTCCCTTGTTAAAAACCTCAATAGTTCAATTCAACATTCACATGTTATATATTATTTCAAAGAATCCACTATTATGTTCTTAGAGCTCACAGATATGCATATTTTGTTAGATGTAAACCTGAAGAACACTAAGTGTTCGAAACGCGTTGTTAGTTTTCATATTAAACTTTTTTTTTATGTGAAGACACAATTCCTGAAATTCCCAAAAGATAATTACTATCAAAGTATTTATCACATGGGTTTATCAATACAATCATGTGAAAGAAATCAGTATATTGGGGAATTTCAAAAAATTATATCTCCACACAAAAAAAAGTTATATGAAAACTAACAAAGCGTTTCGAACACTCACTGTTCTTTTTCAGGTAAAAATCTAAAAAAATATACATCTAAAAAAATCTATATTTTTTTAGATGTAAATCTGAAGAAAAACACTAAGTGTTCGAAACTAAACTTTTTGTGAGGAGATAATTTTTTGAATTTTCTCAATATGAGTAAACATAATTTACTGCACTATAACAGATTGCACAAGTAATGACTTCAACTTTATTTAATATCAGAATAATAAAAATAAATAATATAGTTCTCAGTATATTTCAAATTATATTTTAATGAACTTTCTCTGAGAAGTTTCCTCACAATATTGATAATATTATTATTATTTGTATTTGAAAACCCTTTTCTTTTTTTAAATTAACCCTTTCTAATTCATTCTTGTTTGTGAAAAATGCACAAAAGGTACCAAAAAAATGAAAATCAAGAAAAATTATATTTAAAATTTTTTCTGACTTAAAATCAACTAAGCTTCCCGAAAAAAAAAATTGAAAATCATGCAACTATAATAGTTCTCTCTTTTTGGGGAGGTAACTAAAATAAAGATAAAAAATTATATTCAACCCAAAATGATATACAATTCCCTAATATACAGAAAAAAATTGTAGTCTATGAAATTTCTTGGCAATATAACACGTCTTTACACGAAATACAGACCAAAAAAAATTACTATTTTCCAGCATTTAGTATTCTCCTTTAGGCTTTTAGGTGATAGGAAAAACACAAAGCTGATAAGTTATAAAATATTCATTCCAGGGGAAATTAGTTTTATCAAATATTTATTGTTCTACAATAAAAGATAAGGTCAAGGAAAGATAATCGAAAATGTCCATCCTCCTGCTGTGTTATTTAGATCCCACCAGATAAGCAAGCAGTTATTGTGTGGTATTTACTCACGATAGTGAGGAAAATATATTACCATATAGGAAAATATCTTCACCATAAGGAATTTATTTTACGACGCGTTTCGAACATTTAGTGTTCATAATCAGGCAAATCTACAATATGAAGACAAAAATGTATAACATTTTTTTACCAATCCTATCTTAAAATTGATCTATTTTCAAATAATATCTTTTAAATCCTCAATGAACACTTCTTCTGAGGAAGGTGTAATTCCTTTTGTTTTATTTTAGGTCTCACACGATTCCTGGTCATTTCAACTTTCTTGCCATCTTTAGAGGAGGAGAAAAAGAAAAAAAACCACGAAGTGGAGACGTGAAAGCCTCCACAAAACCGATACAAAGTATATATATACCAATTAGATGAAACGATTCTTCGAAACTGAATAAACTAGAATTTTCAAAAGAACACATAGAAAAGAAATCACTGAACTCACTACTATATTTCGATATCCTCGTCGTCAGGAATAGATGTGAATCGCTTCAAAGGCTGATAACGACTGGCTTGGCGTTCAAACTGACGCACTCAAACAGTGTAGCCAACTTTCAGAGCAAAGGGAGACAAGGAAGATAAAGAAATAAAGCAAATAGCAACTTATAGAAAAAATAAATAAAGGAACAATCAACGATTGAGGCTAAGCCCAAGAGCAGATCTTCTTCTGGGTGGTAGATCTGCTCAGTTGCTATTAGCTTTTAATTTTATTTTAGTTAAATGATTTCATTCATTTAATTTTTATTTGTTTTTTATTTCTTTATCTTCCTTGTCTCCCTTTGCTCTGAAAGTTGGCTACACTGTTTGAGTGCTTCAGTTTGAACGCCAAGCCAGTCGTTATCAGCCTTTGGAGCGATTCACATCTATTCCTGACGACGAGGACATCGAAATATAGTAGTGAGTTCAGTGATTTCTTTTCTGTGTGTTCTTTTGAAAATTCTAGTATATATATATATATATATATACATATATATATGATTGGTTATACACGACTGAATATTGTCGATCGATGATCTTCTTCTCCAAATTTTCAAGTTTGCGAAAAATTAATTTTTCGTTGTGAGAACAACGGTTCAAGGAATGAATTCTTCTTGACGACGCGTTTCGACTGTCTACTGCAGTCATTTTAGGACTGCTACCGAAGTACACTAATATATATATATAATTTCAATACAAATCTTCCATTAATACATACAATAAACATAGGAGCAAACTTTGCTGATACCTATTTCTTAACAAATATCTCAATTTTCCATAATAACATTCGTTACTTCGCATTCAGAGTATAACATATTTTATTATTAACAGGTTTCAAATCATAAAGATTTGAAATATAGGGATATATTCTTACATACCGTATAGACGAAGGAACGATAATGTTACACAAAAACAGTATCGATTAAGTTTGGTTCTATTTTGAAAATAATCTCTTAAAAAAATGCTTAAAATGAACTCCATCAACTGTGGCGTACTACAGTTTCAGACCTCAATGTACCAAATAACAATGGAGTCTAATTTTGAACTTATCTCAAGAAATGAGAGTATATGAAAACAAAAAAACTAAAAACGACTCAGGGTCCCAAAGAAGATACCTGATATATCGTTCCTAACAATTATTCAGTTATTATGTTCAACCAAAGTAGTATTTCAAAAACATAACTTCCATGCTTTTATACAAAGTTAAAATATTCGATTGATTTTGGAACACTATAAAAAAAAATAATCAATTTCTTTAATAAAAGTGCAAATCTTCTAGAATACAATTAAATAAAAAAAAATGCATAATAAAGATTTCGTGACGAAGGGAGAATTATACTTAATTAAAACTACTATCCTTGTGTTACTAGTTCTGTTTGGAATTTCCATGCTGTTGTATATTTTAGTGCCACTCTATTAAACAGCTTAAAAAAAAATAATTATCAACTTTAAATGTAACAATGTACGGGGAAATGTTATTAACAACAAAAAAGGGAAACAATGGAGAATTGTTAGTTATCCTACAAACACAACGATCTTACCTTGTAGATGCTTTTACTATGCACCATTCCACAGAAAAATATCCTTTCGTTTGTAAAATTAATTCCCTCGTATTTCAAATAATATATATTAAAAAAATGTCAATTTTACAGAATGATTCTTAGCGAGTCAATGTAGATATATTGGAACAGGAGGAATACCACACACAAACAAGGACAGCCCATTGAAATTAATTCATAAATAATTAATCATTCATCAATAACCTCAATAAAACTTATATCAACATTAATTATTAATAATTACAGTTATGAAAACTAGAATCTTAAATTACTCTATCAAGCATATATATATATATATACTTCATTCTTTAATTAATAATAAATTCATTATTCAAGTAAGTAATAAATAAATGTAACATAAAAATAAATAAAATTAACTCTTTAATAATAAACATTAACCATTCAAGTTAAATAAAAATGGACGAAAAATTCAATTTAAAAATCGATCAATTGCCCCCCCCCCCCCCCCTTAATTCTTTCATGTCATAAATAACAAGGAAACTTTTGTCCCCAAATTACTGCAACAAAAAAACAATATTACGAAATGGGAAAAAGTTTTTTTTTGACGAAACAACTGTACTTCGGCAGAGTTATACTTTTACGAAGACCAGTTGTTTTGTCGAAAGATTTTTTAAGTCACGATTATGAATTTCTTACAATAGTCTACAGGTTTAATTTTTATTTCATGTTTAATGTGAAATTGTGTAATCTATTAAATAATGCAGGATAACATAGACAAAAAAAAAAAAAAAAAAAGGAGAAGAAACCATTAAAGAAAACTCGTTTCCCATGTTTTGACATTCGCTAAAATCAGGAGAAGAGATTGTGATTGCGTGTGTTCTTTTCTCTATGTGTTAATGTTCTGACTGTCCTAATGCACTATTTCGACATATATCTTTACGTCATCAGGGCACCATATGAATGTAATAAGTACCACAAAATAAATAACATATCTCCATATAAGATATAATTTTTTTTTATGGTCGAGGTCTTATGAATGAAACTACTTCTCTCGCCGACGTTTCGACATATATTTATGTTATCTTCAGGACTACAAATGTTTTTTTTACAATTAGCACTACTTACCACTACAATTTTGGTTATTGTTAACATTTTGGATTTTTATCTGAAGAGACTGATTGATAAGATAAATCTGGTTTTAAACTATAGATTGCACATTCATATATGGATTATTTATTATTATTTTTATTGGTACTGCATTATTTCAGAAGTATAGAAATCAATATTTGCTTATCTCAGAAATCTGCTCTTTTTCCACCATTCCTTCCTCAAGTAATGTAACGCAGTAAAGGAAAATTAACAGATTTCCAAGGTAAAAAAATATTGATCTCTACACTTCTAAAATAATATAATTATTTTAATAAAAATCCATATACGAATGTGCAAATCTATAGTTTAAAACCAGATTTATCAATCATTCCCTCTCTATTACCCTTCTATTACAACTCTATTACAATAAAAACCCAAAATGTAAACAATAACCAAAATTGTAGTAGTAGTACTAATTGTAAAAAAAAAATCATGTAGCCCTGAAGATGACAAAAATGTATGTCAAAACGTCGGCGAGAGAAGTAGTTTCAATTTATAAGACCTCAACTCTCAAAAAAATTATATCACATGAATATTGGAACAAGAAAATAAATCATGATGAAAATTGGGTCAAGAAAAGAAATCATGATGAATATTGGGTGAACAAAACAAATCATGATAAATATTGGATGAAGAAAATAAATCATGATGTATATTGGATGAAGAAAAGAAATCATGATGAATATTGGGTCAAGAAAACAAATCATGATGAATACTGGGTCAAGAAAACAAATCATGATGAATATTGGGTGAACAAAACAAATCATGATGAATATTGGATGAAGAAAATAAATCATGATGTATATTGGATGAAGAAAATAAATCATGATGTATATTGGATGAAGAAAACAAATCATGATGAATATTGGGTCAAGAAAACAAATCATGATGAATATTGGGTCAAGAAAACAAATCATGATGAATATTGGGTGAAGAAAACAAATCATGATGAACATTGGGTCAAGAAAACAAATCATGATGAACATTGGGTCAAGAAAACAAATCATGATGAATACTGGGTCAAGAAAACAAATCATGAATATTGGATGAAGAAAATAAATCATGATGTATATTGGATGAAGAAAAGAAATCATGATGAATATTGGGTCAAGAAAACAATTCATGATGAATATTGGGTCAAGAAAACAAATCATGATGAATATTGGATGAAGAAAATAAATCATGATGTATATTGGATGAAGAAAAGAAATCATGATGAATATTGGGTCAAGAAAACAATTCATGATGATATTGGGTCAAGAAAACAAATCATGATGAATATTGGGTGAAGAAAACAAATCATGATGAATATTGGGTGAAGAAAACAAATCATGATGAATATCTCAACATAAATAAATTAATACAAAAGAGCATGATTCAGTATTTCCCTATTATGTCACCACAACTATTAACTTTTTTCTATGTGTCATTCTACAAAGATCAGAAACAAGAGGAAATAGTGAATAATGGAGGGATGTTACCTAGATTTTTAGCATAGTTTCATTCATCTGCAATTACATTTGGTGGTGACCTAGTTAATGAAATTCTTTTCGATATGGCTCAAATTTATCCATCTATAGATTGAATACTTTTTTTAAAAATATTTTTGTTTATAATTAATTAATGTAGAATAAAAATGTTCTTGTTTTCAATAAATTTATATTGTTTAATACATTTGTTTTATTTAAAAAAACAAATAAATAGTACTCAAAAATTGAGAGAGGAAATTAGAACACCATTTAGAAAAAAGTAAGTAATGTTGGATCGATAACAGGAAAGTACTCATTATTGTATATATACACTAGTATAATACATTCTAGGGAATACAATTTAAAAAGTAAGCAATATTGAAGTTTTAGCATAACTCTGGTACCTTTATGGATGGTTATTTCAGTTAATATTATTATTAATGTAAAATAACTATTCAAAATAGTTTCTGAATTCAGCTAAAACTAGAGTTTGGCATACCTCTGGTAACTTTATGGATGGTTACTTAGGTCATTATTAGTAATGTAAAATAAACATTCACAATTGTTTCTGAATTCAGCTAAAACTAGAGTTTGGTATACCTCTGGTACCTTTATGGATGGTTACTTAGGTCATTATTAGTAATGTAAAATAAACATTCACAATTGTTTCTGAATTCAGCTAAAACTCCCAATATTGCTGAATATTTTAAACTGTTTTACATAGAATGTATATATTTGACAAGAAAATAAGCAATTATATGTATTTCATAATATATTTGTTATTAATCTATAGTACTTATTACTCTTATTGATGATCGTATGATGTTAAAATATGTCAAAACGTTGGTGCCAAGGAGATTCATATCTTGGTCAAACCACTTTAAAAAAAAAACCTACATATTTATATTATACAAAAATCTCTTTATATTTTTCTTTATCAAGGCTTGGTTCAGAGTAAAACAAGTCTAAAAAAAACCCACTACATATGTGTTTTATTGAGATTTATTTCCTTCTGGACTAAACATGGATAAAGAAAGTTAGTGTAGAATGTGATCGAGACAAAGAAATTTAATTATTCACACTATATTCATGTCAATTCATGTTTTATCAACTTACACACCAACAATATTTTGATGCCATCTTGATAAAAGTAAACCTATGTTGATACCCTATGTTACCCTAATCATATATGCTCAATAGTTTTTTTAACAGAAATGTCTAAATCACAGATTTTTAACCTTTTTTTATAAAAAAAAGTTTGTAATAAATCATACAGAAATTTAATTTCACTTCTTTACATTTAAAATACCTCAATTTAAATGAATAATAGAATTCTGATATAGAATAACTGTAACAAAAAAACTTACTATTCTTACTTCATTAGACTTGGTACAAGTAATTTTTTTTAAATCATATTACTAGTAACTAACAATACAGTTCATATCTGTAATTTTAATGTATATAAAATGTTTTAAAGAATCAGAGGTGAGAATATTTTTAAACACAATTCAAGTTCAGTTACTGACATGGTTATGATTATAGAAAGTTCTGCTAAAAATTTTTTCGATTTAATCAAAAGTATTTTAGGAGCCCCAGCGTTTACAGAGATGGACCTTTATACAGAGGTTACAAGGGTTTCCCTACTCTCCAGTAGGGATTTTGGAGTCATTTCTTTTTCTTAAATGGCAACTCGTACTTATATTGCAGGAATGTTTATTTCAATATAACTTTATTGAATCAATATAAGTTTAATTAGTTCTTGCTATATTCCTAGCTTGGGAGAAGACCAAACACTTCTTTTGAGTCTAATAACTAGACATTATTTACCTGAAATTATCAATTACAACAAAATCCATCCATGTTTACATTTTGAAATTATTAAAACAAATTAGTTTTATAAACATTTTGGCCATTGTTGATTTGTCAACTCTGGGGCACCTAAACTCCCTCTGTTCCAAAATTGAAATTAAAGCTACATTTATAATTTTCAATATCCAAACCTTGATTCGTAAAAGAAGTTAATAGTTGGAGGCAATGAATTATAAAAGTATTGTAAGTTTAGTAATTACAATTTACGCCATTTTATTGTTTTTTTTTTAAATGGCAGTCAAATTTAGGACATTTTGAACAGGGAAAAAAGAAGTATATAAGGGGATAATACGTATTTTTGATTCTATGGGACTTATTTAAAATATTTTAATGAAACGAAAAAATTAAGATACAACATATTTCACGAAATAGAATTTTGTAAAAATTAAATTACTACATCACCTTTCAGACTCATCAGCAGCTTGTGATGCCTCAGCCAATTTTCCAGAAGCAGTGGCCAATCTTTCTTCAGATCTTTCAAGATCTTCTTCAAGAAGTTGGATACGCCTGTTAAGAGCAGCAACTTCACTCTCAGCCTGACAAACAGAATTATCAGTCAAACAAAATATCAATTATGTGGGTCATTATTTCAATTATATCTCAAATATCAATTATATTTCAAAAATACCAATTATGCCTGTCATTATAATTAACTAGTTAAATAATAGATCACTGACCTATTAAAGAAGCACAAAGATTTATTGTAGAAATATTCATTATTATTGCTGTTCGTATTATAACATCTAATATTATATTTATTAGTAAACAGTTTTAATAAAATATAAAGTATAAAAGCTACTATCAACATTATTTATAACATGTGTCCTGTAATATCTAATATCACTGCTATTATCAGTAAATAGAAACTATTGGAATGAATTAGATTAAGGAGGTATATGAAAAACGAAAACAATTGTATTGTTCCAGAGAGCGTGAATAACAGAGTTAGTAGAAAGCATTCAAATCTAAATACAAAGTTCCTGTGGAGCGGGTTTATCAATAGATTGTTCACATACACACCCTCAACTGTTAGACAACAATCGCTTTTCGAACAGGTGAATCAACTCCCAATGAATCAAACTAAAAAGGTTCGAAAATAAAATTAATTTACTCGGCAAAGTTTTAACGTTAACAACAAAAATATCTATATCCTACAATTTATGGGTGTGGCAGATTTAAAAAAAAAATTAACGGCTTAATAAACATATTAATGAGTAGAATAAATTGTATAATAATAGTTATAAGTATAATTTAAATGAAAAATAAAACATAAAGATGAATTTATTTTAGTTTGAAGTTGGTTGAATTTCATCAGTCCCACGTATTATCAAATAAAACATTCATAAGGTTAATGTTCTGACTGTTTATGACTCATCCAACCACATTTCATCAATTGTTTGAACTAGCTAATACGGTAATAACTGATTAAATAACTCACATCTTCTCTTCGAACTACTTCTGAATGAAGTCTTTTTTGGAATTCTTCACATTCTTCTTTATACTTCTCCATTTCTTCTTTTGTTTGACGCATTTTCTTCTTAAGAACATCAAGGAGTGTTCCTTGCGGTATGGTACAAGCCATTTTTTATTGTTTCAAACTAAACTGAAGTAGGAATTACCGGTATTAATACTAAGGGGGAAACGACGAATACAGACAAACTAGTGTCAAAATGGTGGAGCCAACTCAACTGGTCTGAAACGAAGGGCAGGTTCAGTTGACTCATAGTAGGGGAATAATGGACGTCGCTTCCAGGTGACCAATCAAATAGTCCTCTCTATCCCTGATATTAATTCAAATGACTCAAAGAAAGTTATCATTTGTTATGAAAATAGAGAAGTAAATATTTGTAATCAAGAAACATAAAACCCTCAGTTTAACAATCTTACAGTAAATAATCTAATGAGAATGCCAATAATTTATAGCAAAAATATAATAGAATGCGAGTATCTGGTATTTTATTTTATTATTATTTCTTTAAATAATTAAATTCTTAAATTATATTACAAATTATTAAATTATTTCAAATGATAAACAGTAATTACTTTCATTAATTTAAATTTGAAAATTATTTCCTAATAATTAATGTTTATGTTAAATCAACATTTTTTATCAATCCAAAAATATTAATCAAATCTGGGATTAATGTATTTCATAGAAATAAAATTATTTTCAATTACACTGTTGTGGCAAAACTGTGGAAACTAGACTGTCAAATATAACCTTGAGAAGGTAATCTGTCATTAAACAGCTGTTTCGCAAGACTAAATAGAGGATCCGAACACTCTTCAAATTGATGTAATAGTATACTGGAAGAAGAATAAAAATGAATGAATATTAATGAAAATGAATTACTAACCCTTTTTAATTGAGAGTGGAGTATATTATGAAGTTCATTTTTTATAACTCTGAACTTCATCATTGTATCCGAACAAAATAATGAAGATCCAAAAGCTAAGCCAGGATAATCAGAACACCTTCGTTTTCGACGTGCTTCCCTTTCGGCCACTGACTCAGTACTTTCGCTGGGACACCGAAGTTTCGAAAGTTCTTCATTTTCTTCGTTGTCATCGTTGTCACTCTTGCTGCAGCCATCGCCTGCTGTTCTTTCTTCAAGCGGTGTTGTTGATTTCGATGAATCGGACGGAACGCACGGCGGCGGTATATCGGACGATTCGTCACTAATACTAACGCGTTTTGTTGTTTCCGTTGTTGAAGTAATTCCAGCTATTTTTGATGAGAGTTTTCTTCTCGTTCGTGTTCGTTCGTAGGCTGAAGAAGTAGAAGATTCATTCGATGTTGATGGGCGAGCGGCGTTTGATTTTATAGTTTTTTCTATATGATTTTTCTTTTTTCTACGATTATCACTTTTTCTATTTGAGCGATTCGATTTCTCACTATCATTTTGATTCATATCAGACATATCATTAAATAAATTGTGAAACACACAAGTTATTTTGTTGTTTTATGCCATTTTGGTGGGAGGGGGAGCCTGCCGCAGTGACTTCTTCTATGCTCTAATTCTTCGTACGCAACCAGCCAGTGGTTAGATCAGTCACTGGCTGCTTCGTTGAACTATTCTTGTTCAACTGCGCTCTCTGTTGGTCTAGAAGGCAACTTCTCAACCCACCGCACAGCTCAACCAGTTCGTCTCAACTCTAGTACATAATCGCTTCAGTACAACACCAATAACAAACAATCTCCGCTTCCTAAACCAATAATCAATACGCGTACTTAAAAACGAAAAAAAAATCCACTATTGCCTTAAATTAAAATATATATTTTTACAAAAAATCAATTGAAATACACTAATAAATATTTAATTTGACCACAATTATTAACAAGTGAAGTACAAATAAGGCGTTTTTGCAAAGAGCTGTATTAATAGATACCGTCCTGTCTTGCTCTAGGCGGCTAAAATTAGCAGATATCCGTTACGCAGACTTTCCTCTGCATAGCCCAGTTTCCCCCTCTCCTTCATTCCTCCACAGATCAACTATGCAGCTCTTTGTGTTCGCTCAACTCCCTTACTTTATAATCTACTAATGAAAGAAACAATTACTCAATCTTAATTCTTATATAAATACATATATATAATGATCAAACCACAATAAGAAAACAAGACTAAGATCTTCCCTTTTTCTTATTGTGGTTTGATCATTGATTGTTATTTCACGTGTTTATGTGAAATCTTTTTATACATATATGTACATATTATATATTATATATATATATATATATATATATATATATATATATATATATATATGTTTGTAAAATTTGGAAGCAGTCCTTCTTTTAAGCATATTTCGTTGAACAGCTGACCGTATTTCGCTGATGTCATTTTCTTCACTAGTTTTTCAAGGTTTCTGAATACCTTCTTCTTTCCTTCATCCAAACGTTGGAGAATGTTAATTAAGTTATAACCGACATGTTTCGACTGGCTTCCAGTCACCCTTAATCACCCTGAAGATGACTGGAAGCCAGTCGAAACATGTCGGTTATAACTTAATTAACATTCTCCAACGTTTGGATGAAGGAAAGAAGAAGGTATTCAGAAACCTTGAAAAACTAGTGAAGAAAATGACATCAGCGAAATACGGTCAGCTGTTCAACGAAATATATATATATATATATATATATATATATATTATATATATATTGATAAAAGTATCGACCGTGGAATAGAAACAAAACTATTGTTTTATATATATATTATCAAACCACAATATGAAAATGGAAAACAAGACTAAGATCTTTCAACTGTAACAAGCGGTCTTCGTCAGAGTAAAAAATCCCAACTCAACCCAACTCTTGACGAAGACCGCTTGTTACGGTTGAAAGATCTTAGTATTGTTTTCCCATTTTCTTATTATGGTTTGATCATTGATTGTTATTCCACGTGTTTATGTGAAATCTTTATATATATATATATATATATATATATATATATATAAGAATCAGGTTTGTGGTTTGATCATAATATATATATACTTTTTCTTCTTCTTGGAGTTTGGTCAGGGTTAATATACGAAATCACCTTATCGCCAACGTATCGTGTTTATTTTCAGACATCCTCAGGGCTATAAACTAACAAAAAACAAAAAACAATGGACATTTGTCATATCCTACTTTACAATCATCATAACACGTTCAAAAAACTTACTTACTCAAGGCTAACTAGTAAGTAAGTTTTTTGAATTTGTTATGATGATTGTAAAGAAGATATGAGAAATGTCCATTGTTTTTTGTTATTTTTTTGTTAGTTTTTTGTTAATTAGTCAATTACTCCATTGTTTTGTTTTTTGTTAGTTAGCCCTGAGGATGTCTTAAAATAAAGACGAAACGTTCGCGAAAAGGTGATTCCGTATATTAACCCTGACCAAACTCCAAGAAGAAGAAAATGTGTTTATTAGTAAATTGTGGTCAAGAAAACAATACCTTATATATATATAATCAAAATTTAAGTTTATCACGACTCGGTCAGTTCTTCAGGTTCAAATTAAACTCTCATTACCAACGTTTCGGTTTTTATTTAAAGCGTTTTTTTCAAAGGCCCATAAAACAGAGGAAACAGGAAATAATACCAACGTTCATAAATCAAACATATACAAAAAGCAAAATATAATAGAATTTTCTTATTTTGTGTTTAAATCAGCTAGTGTGCTGCCCTAGTGACTTTTTTCGAACCTTCTAATTAGACATGATAACTCAAAACAACCCAAAAACTCATTAAAACTATATCAAAAAAGAACCAGGAAACTACAACCATATTGTATTGATGTAGCCCTGAAGATGTCTACAAATATAGACGAAACGTCGGCTTAAAGGTGTTGTATTATTGAAGCTGGACCAAACCGCGATAAAAAAGACAAATAATGTTAAAAAATATATGTGGTCCAGATAAGGAAAACATTAAATTATATATATTGTTATTATGTCCAGTTTGGATCGTTTTTCCATTTATTAAATGAATATATATATTTAACAGATTCTATAATATATCGACCGTTTGATAGAATAGGTGTGTTATCTAATCGGGATTCGGTCAAATTTTCTAGGTTCAAAAATCAAACTCTCATTGCCGACGTTTCGGTTTTATTTTAAAACCTTTTTCATAGGCAGAAGTAAGAATTTTTTGACAAAGAAAATAAAATTTACATTATTTAAAGAAACAAAAATCTTAACCGGACAAAACCTTTGACTAGACATCGAAGTCTAGTATATATATATATATATATATAATCAATTCAAAACGAAGGAAACACACAGAAAAACTCAGACATAACTCACATCGATATCCGCCCTGCCTCCCTGCGGGACTCTTCGCTCTTCGCTCTTCACACCTCCTGATGACGACGATGGTCGAAATATCGATGTGAGTTATGTCTGTGTCTTTCTGTGTGTTTCCTTCGTTTTGAATTTATTTTATTTTAAAAAGTCCGCTAGACCGTTTCTTTTAATTGTATATATATATATATAAAGTGTCATTCTCTGCAGCGCGAGTGGAACGCACGTGCCTGCTTCCTCGCTCCTTCTTCTTCCCTTCTTCTCCCTGACGACGAACTTCATGTTCGAAATATCGACCCAGTATGTTTTCTTCGTCTTTCTTCTATTTGTTGTCTTTTTCAATTTATATATATATATATATATATATATATATACTTAAAATAAACTGTGACACATAGAAACATAACAAAGACTCACTTTTCAATATTACGACCGCCATCACGGTCAAAATATTGAAAAATGAATCTTTGTTATGTTTCTGTCTATGTCAATATTCGACCTGGCGGTCGTAATATTGAAAAGTGAGTCTTTGTTATGTTTCTGTCTATGTCAATATTCGACCGTATTGGCGGTTAAAATATTGTAAAGTGAGTTTTTTTTATGTTTCTGTCTATGTGTCACAGTTGATTTTAAGTAATCTGACTCTGTCAACTGTGTTTAAAACCACTGTTATAAGTTCGTATATATTTGGTATTATTTGTTCTGGTACAAAATACCAAAATACATGGTCTCGTATTCAGTGAAGTTACGCTAATTCATTTAGCAGAGGCTAAATGTTTTTCACTTTCAAGCTAATTACACTAAAACAAACAAGATAGGTCGACTCAATCTAGCGACAGTGTAATCTTTCAGATAAAAAGATAAACGGCTATATTTTTAGATTAAATAGGACTTTATCTGTGATATAGATTCAGGAAGAAAACAACTCCTACTTGTATCAACAGCAGATTACTGATCTACAGATTACTGGTCTATAGATTACTGGTCTACAGTCACTGTTCCCAAGAATTTAGGATAGGTCAGGTTTGCTTGAAGTGAGCATCCTAAGAGCCAGCACATATAAGACAAAGATTGGCCCTTTGTATTACCATATAATGAACATTCTACCGTAAGAGTCTTAAATTGGCCTGTCTCGAGTGTATTTAGAAGCAGGGAACTGTAACGAGTACCTGGCTTGGGACCAACAGCTTAACGTCTTCTCCTGGGGACGACGTGTTCAGATTTTACTACCTGGTAAGATGACCTGCACTCCTGATATGTTGTTGTTTTTCAATGCCCACACTTAAAGGCTTTCACCTTTTAGTTCTGTTCTAAGGGCGGAAATAGTGGCTCATTTATTATTTGGCACCCATTTTAGTAATAGTTGAGCCAAATTGATTCTACATTGGGAGTCCTAAAGTTTGTTTAACTTAAATGTATTAAGAGTAAGGGATCTTTAAAAAGTATTTGACATCGTACAGGGTTAATGTCCTTTTCGAGGGACAACGTCCTGAGATTTTTCCACCCTCCGTCTGAATAAAGCGATGGCCAGAGTGGGTATTGAGACACGGATCTACATTTATTTATTTATTTATGCAGGAAGTAGACAAAAATCTGAGCGCGTCGTCCCCCGGAGAGGACGTTAAGCCGTCTGTCATGTACCTGTACTCATAAAAGATACCTACTCTCTATATATACTTGAGTAAGCAAAATTTAGGACTCCCAAAGTAGATTCATTGGATGGTATTTCTCGTTTCATGGCCACTGTAATTTAACCTAACCTAGATATTTTGAGGTCCTTTGAACTCAGTTATAATATATACTTTTTTCCTGCCTTTGTTTGGGTGTGTCCAGAAATTTAGGAAACACTATAGATCACATTGTTTGACAGATCTTAATAAACTTAACCGTTTAGGATTTACCATGGTTTTGTAATCTGAAAAATTTCCAAAAACAAGAATTAGGAACCTATATATGACTATACACTATGAACGACAACTAGAGCCATCTACTTTTAAAAAAAAATAATAATAAATACATTAGGATAATCGCGTCCTGGATAATGACGTCATGCTATTAAACTACTGCTATCTATTAATAAAAAAAATAAATAATTTGGGTTCTAGGCGCTTTTACTAATGACGTCATGTTATGGAACAGGTGTTTAACTTGTGCGGGTTTAAGTCTGTATTGGAGACTATCATCCGTAACGATTTGGCACTGTACATATATCATAATTAAAGATTGTACTTTTTTAAACCTGTCTTACATTACACATGTCAAATATTTAGTCAGTTTATTCCATAGAGTCAATGTTTTAGATACTGAGATGCAGGTGATAATGGGGTTTTGATGGTTCAATAATTAATGGACAGAATACAACAGCATGAAAGCCTCATGGGCTACATGGTTGTTGAGGAAGAGGGACAGGCAACGGTATTTATTAGCATAAGGCACTGTTAAGACCAAGTCCTCTTCAGAAGCGTCCATCAAAAGCCAGTCGACCGTCCCACATCGCTTTCTACATTTCATTTCCAGAGCCATCAATCAGAGCCATCGGCTCTGCAGCGAGTAAAACAAATCGCCTAACTGCACTGCTCCATTGACAGACATTTCAAATCACTCATCTAACCTAATATAAGAAATATAGTTTGACATCTTCCACAAACCGTACTCTAAAGACAACATAATTATTAATTAAAATTAAATAAAATTGGAGTGGTCTACACTCAACTTTACTGTAAGTAAATCCATTAAAAAGAATAAATTGTCAATTATCAATAATGACTAGTAAGTTACTAATCCAAATTTAATAAAAAAAACCAGAAGACAAAATCAATTATATGATTATATAATAATTAATAATATAATAATACTATAATTAAAGTGTATTATTGAAATTATTGAAAATGACATTAAAGATTTCATGCTAATGAGGTTTATAGAAATATTGTCAATCACAATGAAATTGGAAAAATAATGACAGCACTTATCTAATGATGTCTAGTGCACTCATTATAGTAAATTATACATCGAATCATTAAATGAAATGCAAAATAGATGAACGATGTAATCTGATGCCGTACAAATGACGTGCGGTATTGTACTGTCAAATTGTTTCGTATATCATTTGAAAGAGTTTACAAAAACATAATAAATAATGTTAGATGATAAAAAATATTAGTTTTCCTTTTAATTGCTACCTTATATATTAAATTAAGATCGAAAAAGCTCAGAAAACTGAAGAAAGGTTTCAGGGCATTTATCTCTATTGTTTTCCTTTTTCCTTGTGGTTTAAACTTCATATTAAATCAAATGTAAAATGCTACCTTTCATAGTTTTATTGTATTATAATTATGGAGATTATATAAATTTCTTTCCAAGAATAAAAAGTTTGGAACAAAACTGCAAACTATAAATAATTATTCTGATATAGCTCAGTGATTCTCAACCTTTTTTTTCGTCACGGCACACTTTTAATACTTTAAAAACTTGCCGGTATACTAATATTTAGATAAATTTAAAAAAAAACGGTTAATTAAGTGTTATACGTATAATGCGATATATTTTGTAAAAAATAGCAGAATATAATAATTTTCAATTGAATATAAAGTAAAATAACATTACAACGTAAATAAAATTTTTATTTAATGATAAATAACAAACTATATTTAATGCAAAATTTGAGGTTGGTGTTTTTTGACTTCATTTATATTTGGGTGTAAAAACGATAACGCTACTGTCCTGATCTAGAATCTAGATCTATAATTGGTTTTGCTTTCTATATTTCTTCTCGATGCATATTCAGGCAGTAAAATGCATTCTCCCAAAGTCTCCTCCGCTAGTTTACTGTACACATCCGTATAATTTGGCGGCACGCTTCAAGAATCACGCGGCACAGTGTTTGAGTAGTATCACAGATGTAGCTTCTCCACCACTCATTCTTAAAATTCAAAATTGGGCTTCATGAAAATTTGGTCCAATGAATTAACTACTCCTCATTATAAGCTGACGTTTCGCCCAAAAATTGTTCGGCATTTTCAAGGTTTTATTTTAAGGAAAAACTATTTAAGTTAGATTAATTTATTTAACCGGTTTGTTATGATCCTGTTAGATGAATGCAAAAATAGTTTATAAATAATAAGTCCATAACATTATATATATATATATATATATATTATATATATATATATATATATATAAATATATGATGAAACCACAATATGAAATAGGAAAACAATACTAAGATTTTTTAACCGTAATAAGCGGTCTTCGTCAGAGTCAAAAACCCAACTCTGACGAAGATCGCTTGTTATGGTTGAAAGGTCTTGTTTTCCCATTTCATAATGTGGTTTGATCATAGATAGTTATTTCACGTGTTTATGTGAAATTTTATATATATATATAATAAAATGTGTGTGTGTGTATTTTGGAAGCAGACCTTCATACATACATGTTTCATTAAATACCTTGCTTATTTTTAGTCTAGTCCGTTTTTTGCAATGCTTTTCTAATTTTCTATTTTTAGTCTAGTCCGTTTTTTTCAGAAAAGGTTCTAATTTTCAGAAATCTAATTGACCGAATCCCGATTTTATTATACACCTATTCTATCCAACGGTTGATATATTATTGAATTTGTTATATATATTAGCATTGTTTATTTCTCTAAAAAAAATCAAAGGGACTGCAAATACAAGAAGATCTGTTTGTAAAAAGTAGGTCATTTAAAATTTATTTCAAAATGTTATCTAAATCATCAAAAAACTAAAGTGAATAGTAAATAAATATGTCGAAATAGTGTAGCTTCACAAACAGCAACCACTGAGAGCATTTATTGACTTATGTAAATGGTAACATTCATATTAGAACTTATCGCGATTTTTACGAAAGTTCTGCAATAAATATTACTTCTGTACAAAATTATATTTTTTGTAATTCTATATATATATATAAAAAGATTTCACATAAACACGTGAAATAACAATCAATGATCAAACCACAATAAGAAAATGGGAAAACAAGACTAGGATCTTTCAACCGTAACAAGCGGTCTTCGTCAGAGTCAAAAACCCAACTGAGTTAGGTTAGTTAGGTTAACTGAGTTGGGTTTTTGACTCTGACGAAGACCGCTTGTTACGGTTGAAAGATCTTAGTCTTGTTTTCCCATTTTCTTATTGTGCTTTGATCATTGATATATATATATATATATATTTATTCTGAATTTTTTATCTATATATGTGTATATTTTCTGTACGTTTAGGTTAAATTATGCATTATATATTAAATGATAGAGTAAAATCCAACCATTGTATTTTTTTTAACATATCCCCTAGCGGGTTAAAAACGACAGCCCTTCACGGTCTTTTTGTTTCATCGGTAATTTTACATTGGGAGTCCTAAATTTTGCCTGACCTAAGTGCCAATAGAGTAGGGATCTTTAACGAGTACCTGACATCGTACAGGATCGGGACCGACGGCTTAACGTCCTTCTCCGAGGGACGACCTACTCAGATTTATTCACATTGTATTTTATAAAATGACATATTTAAATTATAAATTTTATGGCTTGTATAAGCGTATATACTTTCTGTGCGTTTAGGTTAAATTATAAATTATATATTACACAGTAAAATCCTGCCATTATCCACCATTCGGCTTTTTTTGTAATTTGTTTACGTAAAGTTGAACTCGTTACTATTTGGACTGGCCGCAATTCAAAGTCATGTTGGTGGCAACGCTACGTAATAATAAAAGAGGAGAAATCGCTGCGAGGTCAAAGCCAATGAAAGGCAGTCATGCACCATTGTTATGTCTTAACAGTAAGGGGCTCATGAAAATTATAGCCACCGTCTCATAAATCTAGTCCAGCAATCAGTAGTCCATATATATATGAATAATAATCAAAATAACACTTGATATAATAGATGGACTAATTTACCACAATGAAACTAATTTGGAAACAATGCTGTAAGCCCTTTCGTCAACACATCGTCAGAGAGCAAGTGAACTAAAAAATAATAAATACTTGTTAACCTGGCTGATTGAAGTTTCCAGAATTGTTGGCAACCCTGAATGTGTTTAATCAAAACTTCTAATATACTCAAAATGTGTTTAATCAAAACTCATCCAATTTATAGAGTCCTAGGCTATTGTTCATCAAATTGTCATAAAAGTTCTTTATGAGCGCACTTTCTACGATATTTCTTCTTCTTTCCGAAGACACATATATTAATTCATTTGCTTCATTCCAGTTAATCACATGATTACTGTTTCTTATGTGCATGAACAAGGCACTCTTTTCGTCTTCTCTTCTGATGGAATATTTGTGTTGTTTTATCCTTGTAAGAAGACCTTTGCTCGTCTGTCCAATGTAAGACATTTCACAGTCAGTACATGGTATCCTGTATACACAACAGTCCTTTCTTTTTGGCTTATTATTGACAAGTCTGTTAAAGAATTAACGAAAGGCCCTACAGCATTGTTTCCAAATTTGTTTCATTGTGGTAAATTAGTCCATATATATATATATATATATATATAATATATATATATATATATATATATATATATATATACAGATTCAATAATATATCGACCGTTTGATAGAATAGGTGTGTTCTCTAATCGGGGTTCGGTCAATTTTCCAGGATAAAAAATCAAACTCTCGTTGCCAACGTTTCGGTTTTATTTAAAACCTTTTTCATAGGCAGAAGTAAGAATTTTTTAACTAAGAAAATTCTTACTTCTGCCTATGAAAAAGGTTTTAAATAAAACCGAAACGTTGGCAACGAGAGTTTGATTTTTTATCCTGGAAAATTGACCGAACCCCGATTAGAGAACACACCTATATATATATATTTATATATAATTATAAAAGTATCAACCGTGGAATAGAAACAAAACTAAACTTTGTCGGGACTCGGTCAGTTCTTCAGTTTAATTTAATTTGAAGTTTAATTTGAACCTGAAGAACTGACCGAGTCCCGATAAATTTTAGCTTTGCATATATATATATATATAAAACTAAAGTTTATCGGGACTCGGTCAGATTAGTTTAAACTGACCGGGTCCCAATAAACTTTAGTTGTGTTTCTATTCCACGGTCGATACTTTTATCAATATATATCATTGGTTTGCTCCACTCTTCTTACCTGAAGGTATTCTTTCAATATTCGATCAAAGTTATCATTCGAATAACCATTATTAACAAACGCTTGCTTCGTTCTGTTAATGTCCCTGTTGAATATTTCCCAACTAGATGCGATCTTGTACGTTCTGTGAATTAAGGCTTTAATTGCTTCATCTTTGTAGCGCTGAGGGCTTTTCTACGGACATTTAGGTAGGATATATATATATATATATATATATATATATATATATATATATATATATATAATTGATAAAAGTATCGACCGTGGAATAGAAACACAACTAAAGTTTATTGGGACTCGGTCAGTTTATTTTGAAATAAACTAATGAATGTAAATAAAAGTTAGCAGGTCGTTAATGCCGAAGCTGCGGTACATTTCAACAAAATATGCCTCCAAGAAGATTTGCTGCCAACCTATACTAATATATATACATATATGCACTTTTTTGATGAAAATACGATCCGAAATGGTCAAATACAGTTCAATGTACATAAACAAACAAAGAGAAATTAAAAACACGAAGTTACAGTCTCTAATGACGCATAGGCGTCATACGCATATGAAAAAGGTTTTAAATGAAGACCGAAACGTTGGCAATGAGAGTTTAATTTGAACCTGAAGAACTGACCGAGTCCCGATAAACTTTAGTTTTGTATATATATATAACTTTAAATTACACAAAGCACGACACAGAAAAGAGAATACAAAGAAAACTTACAGAATTCAATATTTCGAACTGTTGTTCGTCATCAGGAGAGTAGACTAGTAGAGAGGACGAAGTGAGAGAGATCTCCCCACGTCGAAGAACGGAGCGCGAATGAATATATATATATATATATATATATATATATATATATTATATTATATATATATATATTGCATATGATTACACGACTCATTTTATTTAATATAGTAATCATTTTAGCCATTATAATACAGTTATAGAAGATGACAAGCAATAATGAACTTTGAAGGCTTCCTTTTAGAAGAGATTCCATATATTAGTCATATCCACTATTATGTCATACTTAGCTTAAAGTGACAAGTCACGAACAACCACAAGATAACATCTTCAAGGCATGGCTTCAGCTAAATTAATCTCCCTGCTAAATGAGTCAGCTTATCAAAACTGTCTTGCCCTAATTATCATTATTATATCTTCTTTTTTTTTTTTTGATCTTAGTAAAATATCAATGAATTAAGATGAAAAAACTATCAAATCACAGTCTTGAGATCTATAAGAAATTATTTAATTGCACTGGCAAAAAAAAATAGATTTAGAATACTATAGCAAAATATTGTGAAAAATATTTCGTAGAAACCACCAGATTTAGATAAGGTAGAAACTGTTAATGTTAATTTCACCACAACTAGTGGTTGTGGACACGCCAAATATGCTCCATCCTCCCTTGGTTACCCAGAAAATTTATTATTACAAGAAATATTTTTTTAGAACAATTAGAAATATTAAGCAGGAAAGTGATTTTTTTTCAAAACACAATATTTTACAAACAAGAATGTAATATTTACAATATTCGAGATACAATGGTATCTCGATGCTCAAACAACTTTGAACTCGAAAATATCAGGATTCGAACATAATTTTGGAACTCCAACAGTCACCCAAACTTAAAGTAGTTTAATATATATACGTTATTATATAGAGAAATTTACAATATTTTATAAAAAAAAATAACACCCGTATGTGATCTCCCCGAATGCATTATCCCATTTGGCCAATATGTCCCTTATCCCTCCCACCCTCTCTCTCTCTCTCTCTCTCTCACTCTCTCTACCTTTCTTATTCTCCCACCTCTCACTCTCTCTCTCTCTCTCTACCTTTCCTATTCTCCCACCTCTCACTCTCTCTCTCTTCCCTTTCTATTATCCCTCCCTCTTACCCTCCTCTCTCTCTCCTTTCTATTCTCCCACTCTCTTCCCCCTCTCTTCCCCCTCTCTCTCACGCTTTTCTATCCTCCCACCATCTTCTCTCTCTCTCTCTCTCTCTCTCTCTCTCTCTCTCTCTCTCTCTCTCTCTCTCTCTCTCCCCTCCCTATCTTCCTCTCTTATCATTCTCTCTAAGATGTTAAACGAAACTAAGATCATACCAAGCAATATCAAACAGTAGTTATTTGATCATTAAACTCGAATAATGTCAAAAGCACAAATACTGAATGTAAGAATTAAGGTTTATGAAACCATTTCATTGATGAATGACCTCAAGGCCTCGCCTATCGTTAAATCACCCATTTAAACCGTTATTTCAATGGATTACACCAACACTTTTCCTGTAGTTCTTTTTGTGATAAAGTGATTAGATGTTTTGAAATATTTGCAATTTCTTCCAATTTAAGCTTTATATAAAATTCCAAAGTAGATCAGCTTTGACCAGCTATTACGTGTTATTTACTCATTTATGTTAAAAAAAAAGCTGATAAAGTAATCTCCACATATAACTCTCTGATTTAATTGTACTTTGATGTTTATTATATATATTATATTCTATGTTTCTTCTATGTAAATTGAAGAAACGGTCCTCAAGGACTATAAAACATTAAATTACACAAAGCACGACACAGAAAAAAGAATAAAAAGAACACTTACAGAATTCAATATTTCGAACTGTTGTTCGTCATCAGGAGTAGACTAGAAGAGGACGAAGTGAGAGAGATCTCCCCACGTCGAAGAACGGAGCGCGAATGTTCTTCGACGTGTGGAGATCTCTCTCACTGTACCAGTGCGCTTGGTTTCCCTTCTTTATCTCTCTTGAAGACGGTTCAACCGAAAATTAGAGACTGTAAGTTTGTGTTTTTAATTTCTCTGTTTCTTTATGTACATTGAACTGTGTTTGTCCATTTCGGATCGAAATAATTTTCGATATTTTCATCGAAAAAGTGTATGTATATATATATATATATATATATATATATAGTCAATGATCAAACCACAATAAGAAATGGGAAAACAAGACTAAGATCTTTCAACCGTAACAAGCGGTCTTCGTCATAGTCAAAAACCCAACTGACCGCTTGTTACGGTTGAAAGATCTTAGTCTTGTTTTCCCATTTCTTATTGAATTTGATCATTGATTGTTATTTCACGTGTTTATGTGAAATCTTTATATATATATATATATAATGTAAAATGACTGGACAGGACTGTTAGAAATAGGATACTCTAAAAGGACTTACATTCTGAAGAGCCTTGTCCTTCTCCTCCAGCTTAGCCAGGACTTGCATCAACTGCTCCTGCGTCTGATCAAGTTCATTCTCAATAGTCTGGATCTTCTTCTGCAGTGACCTGGCCTCTTCTTCAGCCTTTTCAGCTCTTAGGTTAGCATCGCGGGCGTTCTGCTCGCAAGTCAAAGCCCTTTCTAAAGCTTGATCCTTTTCAAGCTTCATAGCTTGCATCTTCTTCTTGATGGCGTCCATTGTCGCTTTTTCTTTTCTTTACTGAAACCAAAAAAAAAAAATAAATAAAAAAATCAGTCGAATTATTTTGAGATAACATACGTATAACGTTCTAATTTCCATCGTATAAACTAGTCATAGTGATAATGTAAGCATCGGAAACGTGGGTGACGACCAGTAGGGATGAAGAATTACTTAACGCATGGGGGAGAAAGATGCTTCGAAGGATATATGGACCTGTCTGCGAAAATAATGAATAGAGGATTCAAACCAACCAGGAAATTTATAGTCTTTATAAAGAGGCAAACCTGGTCACAGAAATTAAGCGAGGATGATTAAGATGGTTAGGACATGTGGAGAGAATGCTGAGGGACACAGCTGTCGGCAAGGTACATCGAGTCAAGCCTGAGGGAAGAAGACTGCGAGGCCGACCACGGAAAAGATAGCTGGACGACGTGGAGAAGGATTTGCGGAGTCTCAATGTGAGACAATGGAGAAGGAAGGCACAAGACAAGGACGAATGGAGAAGGTTCGTTAAGGAGGCCCGAGCTCTTCAAGGGCTGTAGTGCCACGGAGTAGTAGTAGTACATGTAATGTTACCACGGAAAAGATGGCTGGACGACGTGGAGGAGGATTTACGGAGTCTCAATGTGAGGCAATGGAGAAGGAAGGCACAAGACAGGGACGAATGGAGGAGGATCGTTAAGGAGGCCCGATCTCTTCAAGGGCTGTAGCACCACAGAGTAGTAGTAGTAGTAGTAGTAGTACATGTAATGTTACCACGGAAATGATGGCTGGACGACGTGGAGGAGGATTTACGGAGTCTCAATGTGAGGCAATGGAGAAGGAAGGCACAAGCCAGGGGCGAATGGAGAAGGATCGTTAAGGAGGACCGAGCTCTTCAAGGGCTGTAGCGCCACGGAGTAGTAGTAGTAGTAGTAAACCAGGCAGGGGCAACCTGCAGCCTTAAAGCCTCATGTGGCCTTTTGAATCAAGAAGTAAGGCCTTCCACCGTTTTTACAATTCTGGCATTAAAAACCAAAAAAAATTCTAACATTTAAGAAGAAGACTATTCATCAGTCATTACTTGAAAAGTTCAAGCTTTTTCCTGAATTAACGAAAATAATAAACGAACACAATAAAGACACTGTTGAATCCTTGGAAAGATGCGAAACAGTTTTAGATGCACTGATCAAGTAATATAATGATGAATTTAAAAATTTTACAAAATAACTATCATTAAAGAATTTGTTTGTCCATATGTTGTAACCTTTGGGTAAGTGGACGGCGCTAAAATGGCCTTTACTCCAAGAAAGGTTCCCCCACCCCTGGTATAAACTCTAACCACTTCTAACCAACCTGCATATTTGCACAATTATTTCAAAAATATATAAATAATTTAAAAATAAAAAATTATAATAAAAATATCTTTATGTCAATGTGAAAATCCATGGAGTAATATCAAATGTATCAAATAACCTCCTTTCTATTAACCAGTATGTAAAAATGTAAAATGTACAAAAATTACCAAAATTGTAGTAATAATAGTGCTAATTGTAAAAAAAAACATGTTTAGCACAGAAGATGACATTAATTATGTAAAAACGTCGGCGAAAAAAATAATTTAATCAAAGATCTCAATTCTCAACAAAAAAAAATAAATCCAATTAGGTTTTTAACTCTGACGAAGACCGCTTGTTACGGTTGAAATATCTTAGTCTTTTTTTCCTCATTTCATATTATGGTTTGATCATTGATTGTTATTTCACGTGTTTATTTGAAATCTGATTATAGAGTGAAATAAGTTAATCTACCATATATATATTGTTTTTATGCATGTTAGTTTAAAGTATGTTGAATAGAATGAAGCAGGGTTGGTGTTTAGCATGATGCAATACATTCTGAAATAGACCAGCCGGCCGCACATGGCTAAATCAGAACATGTGCAATCAGTGCCTTATATAGTGACAAATTTCACTTTAGTCTCGCCAACCCGTGCTTCCCCCACCCCCACCCCGCCTCCTTCAAACTTGATCACACGACAAAAAACACAATTATTATATTGTTCTATGATCAACATTGCAAATTATTTATTGATTAAAAAAAAAACTTTTATTCCTGTTAAGGCTTGAAATTTAGTTTGATGTTATTTAAATAACTAAAGATTAGAATTAAGAACTTAAATAAATTAAAAATTAAAAACTTAAAATTCTCAAATAAATAATGTTCTTTAATAACTGAAGTTCTTAAATTATTAAGAACTTATATTACTTAGAAGTTAAGAACTAAAAGTTCTTGAAAAAATAAATAAAGTTCTTAAATAATTAATAACTTATATTACTTAGAAGTTAAGAACTAAAAGTTCTTGAAAAAATAAATAAAGTTCTTAAATAATTAAGAAATTATATTAATTATTATTTATGAAATTAGAGTTCTTAAATAATTAAGAAACTATATTAATTATTATTTATGAAACTAGAGTTCTTAAATAATTATGAGCTCAAGTTCTTAAGTTCACTCTACAAATACAAATCACTTTTTTAACAACCGTTTTTTTTTTTGTTGTTATAGAACACATGCTCCACCAGAAGGCATTGCATGCATTCAAATCTTCAATGGTACACAATAATTCTTATCAATTATAATAATTAACAATGATGATAATAACGAAAATATAACATAATTAACAACCATATTGTTCGAGTATATACATTATTTCGGAAAAAAACTTGCATTTCTATTGAGGCTTTAATATTAGTTTGATATTATTAAATAACTAAATCTTAAAATTAACAAATAATTTAAAACTTAAATGAATTATAAATTACGAACTTCAAGTTCTTAAATTAATAAATAAAGTTCTTAAATAGTTAAGAATTTAAATTAATTAATAATTTAGACTTAAAGTTCTTAAGTCTACTCAATAAAAACAAACCAGTTTTTTAGCAACTACATTGTTCTAGTTTAAACATTGAAAATTATTTATTTATTCGATAAAAAATTTGTATTCTGTTGAAGTTTTAATACTGGTTTAATAAAATTTGATCAGAACTAGTTCAGCTTTTCAGGTTCAAATTAAACCTGATTGCCAACTTTTCGGTTTTTATTTAAAACCTTTTTCATAGGGCTTTTATAGTCTTATCAAAAGAAAAGATAAGTAAAATCTTTGTTTTCAAAGTCTAAAAAGATAAAATTCCTAAAAAGAATGAAAGTAATCTTATCTATGCAATAAAGAGTAAAGGATGTGAAAAAGTTTAATGTAGGACAAAACTGTTTGTTTTTTAAAGGTATTAATTAGGTGATGAGGTATTAAGCATAGGTGTAAAATAATTATCTAATTAATGGACTTAAAAGGGTGAAAAGTCATCGCATTTAAATGATTTTTATTAAAAGCGATGATTTTCATTTTAATAGAGTATAATAATAACAAAGAAGAAAGGTATTAAAAAGGATGAATCATCCCGTAATTGTAGAAATGGTATAGATAATTCAAATAGTAATAGTGATTATTCATGTTTGTTAAATTAATCGCTTGATGTTGTTTATGAAGAAATTGGATTCTCCATTGGAGTGCTTAATTGAAGTATATCCTATTTCTACCACCTGTTGACTGGCTATAACAGTTGTGTTTGAAATTACCTTTCCCAAACATAGCTCATTTCAACAATCCATGTAATATTTCATATTTTTATTTCTTTTTCAGTATTTAATGCTTTTGAAACTTCCTCCACTTCTCTGTCTCTACTATATGATTTATTTTTTTGTTACAGAATCATCCATTGTAATAAGATTATATTTCTTTTCATGATCGGAAATTTCAAAAATGATGTCTCCATATAAAAGATCTTTATATTGAAACTAACAACACCTTTCGAACACTCAGTGTTCTTCTTCAGATTTACATAAAAAAAAACATACCTATCTATGAGGTGTAATAATATAAGAATAAATTACTTGAAAATTACTCGTAATTGTTCAAATATATTATTCTTAAAATTACTTGAAATTTTCAAGTGCTTCACTCTTATGTGTTTAAAACACTGAGTGTTCGAAAGGCATTGTTAGTTTAAACATAAAGCTCTTTTATGTGGAGATGTAATTGTTTTTTATTTCCCCCAACATGAGTAAATACTACACTATAACAGATTTTACAAGTAATGAATACTCTTTTTCTATTTTAATGCAATGTAAATTGTTTTAATATAAAACTTAAAAGTGTGTTTTGAAATTTTTCTTTGAATCGGAGTAGCTGACAAATTCCTGAGAAAGATTGATTTTATATTGTAATCCATGATGGTAGTACCTTAGTTAAATTGTATGTTATATGTTACAAATATTTCGGACTTATGTTTAATTTAATGACTTCCGTAGTGTTAGAACAGTTAAGTCATTAATATAATAAATCTCATTTTATGATATCACTTTGATATTGTATCAAGGCCTTATTTTTTATTCATAATGTAAGGAGAGAGGGAGAGAGAGAAAAAGGAGAGGAGAGAGTGAGAGGAGGGAAGTAGGAGAGAGAAAAAGGACAGGAGGAAGGGAGGGAAGAGAGAGAGAAAGAGGTGAGGAGAGAGGGGAAGAGAGTGAGAGGAGGGAGAGAAAGCAAAGAAAGTGAGGAGAGAGAGAGGCGGGATAAAAAGAAGAGTGAGGAGAGAGTGGTAGAGACGAGAAATAGGAGCGATGAGGATAGTGTGGGAGGAGAAAGGTAGGAGAGGGAGAGAGAGAAAGGAGAGTGAGAAGAGGGAGGAAGGGAAGAGAGAGAGGAGAGAGGAAGGAGAGAAAGCAAAGAAAGTGAGGAGAGAGAGAGGCGGGATGAAAAGAAGAGTGAGGAGAGAGTGGTAGAGGCGAGAAATAGGAGCGATGAGGATAGAGTGGGAGGAGGGAGGTAGAAGAGGGAGAGAGAGAAAGGAGAGTGGGAAGAGGGAGGAAGGGAAGAGAGAGAAAGAGGTGAGAGGAGGGAGAGAGAGTGTGGAATAGAGAACAAGTAGAGAGAGTGAGAGGAGGGAAGTAGGAGAGAGAAAAAGGATAGGAGGAAGGGAGGGAAGAGAGAGAGAAAGAGGTGAGGAGAGAGGGGAAGAAAGTGAGAGGAGGGAGAGAAAGCAAAGAAAGTGAGGAGAGAGAGAGGCGGGATAAAAAGAAGAGTGAGGAGAGAGTGGTAGAGGCGATAAATAGGAGCGATGAGGATAGAGTGGGAGGAGGGAGGTAGGAGAGGGAGAGAGAGAAAGGAGAGTGAGAAGAGTGAGGAAGGGAAAAGAGAGAGAAATAGGGGAGAGAGGGAGAGGAGAGAGTGGGAGGAGGGAGGTAGGAGAGGGAGAGAGAGAAAGGAGAGTGAGAAGAGGGAGGAAGGGAAAAGAGAGAGAAAGAGGGGAGAGAGTGGGAGGAGGGATGGAGGTAAGAGAAAGAGAAAGAGGAGAGAGAAGGGAGAAGAGAGATAAGTGAGAGAGAGAGAGAGACATTTGATGATATCATTTTGATATTATCAAGGCCTTATTCTGTTACTCTTAATGACACAAGAGAAAAGAAACTTGAAGAGAGAGTGAGTGAGACAGACTGTTTTGCAAAGGGTTGCCGGCCTTCCTTGTCAAAAGAAGCTGGTGGGGACTGCTAAAGGAGAACTAAAGAGTTCAAAGGCCAAGGACCGGCAACCCTCTTTTGGTCACAACAGAAACAGTTGACCTAAAAAGAAGTCAACTTACTCGTCCAAATGAGTCATAAACACAAGCCTAGGCCACACTCCCAACCAGTTCAGCTTTACAACAACCTTTTACGAAAATATAAACTTTTTTTTAATTTCGCAATAAATATTCTGAATAAACTGGTCATCTTTTTCTTTTTTTTCACTTTCGTTTACCTAATTTTAGAATATGGTGAGATATGAAAAATGGGGTTTCGATAGAAATTTCGATATCGAGATTTCAATGGAAATACATATTTCGACATCTCCTGAGATGAGATAAAATAAACTATTTTATTTTATTACATATGCATATATATATTTTCGTTTGCCTAATATATAAGAACTTATAGTGAGATTGAAAAATGGTTCCTAACTCATGTTAGGAAAAGTAATAAATCTCCATACACAAAAAAGTTTATTACAAGAAACTAAACAACGCGTTTTCGAACACTTGATGTTCTTCTTCAGGTTACATCTGCTCTGCTGGGGTGGTTTTTCGGTGGTTAACTTGGTCTCACCTCCCGAACAACCACCCCAGCAGAACAGATGTAACTTGAAGTAGAACATACTTGAAGGGACCCAAACAGAGACCACAGTGAAGAAGTAAATTCCAAACATGTTACCTCTACTACTAAAATAGGTCACAGTCAAACACTTTGATTCGATATTAAAGAATATTATACTTTTTTTACGTAAATAAAATTTTTAAAATAAAAAATCCAAATTTTTATTTAAATAATTAGGAATTTCACAAAAATTACGTCTTCATAAAAAAAAAGTTAAATATGAAAACTAACAACCCGTTTCAAACACTTTGTGTTCTTCTTCAGGTTTACATCTGCACTCTTAAAATTTTGATCCATAAGACTGACATATGAAGGACTTTAGTCACTTAACGTAGATCAACATCTCAAGAGTGCAGATGTAAACCTGAAGAAGAACACTAAATATTCGAAACGCGTTGTTAGTTTTCATATTAAACATCTCAAGGGTGCCAATGTAAACCTGAAGAAGAACACTAAATATTCGAAACGCGTTGTTAGTTTTCATATTAAACATCTCAAGACTGCCGATGTAAACCTGAAGAAGTACACTAAATGTTCGAAACGCGTTGTTAGTTTTCATATTCATCTCAAGAGTGCCAATGTAAACCTGAAGAAGAACACAAAGTGTTTGAAACGCGTTTTTCGTTTTCATATTAAACTTTTTTTTTCTATGAAGATGTATTTTTTTGAAATTCTTCATTATTTAAATTATATAAGATGTAATATGAGTAAATATTACTATAACACCATAATAGATTGTACAAGTAATATTTTTTTTAAATAATGTATATAACATGTTGATTTGAAGAAAAAGACACTAGGAAGTGTATTAGATAGGAGAAATAGTTAGATTTTTGGCATCAAACGCGTAAGGGGTATTTGGGAGACGTAAAGAGTCGTATTTTTAGATTTTAAGTTTTTCTTTTTTTCTAAGAGGTAGCTGACCGCGATCAAAAGGCACTGTAACATATCTTTTCAAAATAATCCTATTCTCAAAATCATTTAAAACGATAAGATAATTAGATTTAATGGTAAACCAGGAAAAAGTTAATAAACCTAAATAACACCATCACTTAATACTGGTGAATACAGTATAAAGCATAAGCACTATATTACATCAAGTAATCGATATGTCAAGAGTGCAGATGTAAACCTGAAGAAGAACACAAAGTGTTCGACACGCGTTGTTAGTTATCATATTGAACTTTTTTTTCGTATAGATACGTAACTTATGAAATCCCCCTAGTATGAGTAAATACCACACTATAACAGATTGGACAAGGTATGAATACCATTAATATTCTTAGCAATACTAAACTTGCTATTGAGCTTTCAAAAAAATAGCATATTTATAAAAATTTTGTTATTTTCACTTTATTCTAAATAAAGGTTGGTAATCATGAAAAAACTCAATCTCGAATTTTGACGGATTTACATCAATGTACTTTTTTTGTTGTATATATATACACTTTTTCGTTGGAAATACGATCCAAAACGGACAAATATAGTTAAATATATATATGTATATAAACTCAAAAATTGTTAATGATCTCTTCTATTCTATTCACTGTTTTGTTATTGAGGGCTAGGTCAAATAAAAGAAAATTAACTCCTTTCTAGGCCGACGTTTCGATGTATTTGTACATCATCTTCAGTGCTAAAATTAGAGTAAGACTATAATACATTTATCAAAACAATCTACAACTCACATAGAGAAATAACACACACTTTTGTTACAACCAACAGATACATACAAAAGGTTATTTTATAATCAGAGTTGTTGAGTATACATCTATTTAAAAGTATCAGACAAAAGGAAACACTTTCCAAGGTAAAACTAATTTCCTTTTGTCTGATACTTTTAAATAGATGTGTACTCAACAACTCTGATTATAAAATAACCTTTTGTATGTATCTGTTGGTTGTAACAAAAGTGTGTGTTATTTCTCTATGTGAGTTGTAGATTGTTTTGATAAATGTATTATAGTCTTACTCTAATTTTAGCCCTGAAGATGATGTACAAATACATCGAAACGTCGGCCTAGAAAGGAGTTTATTTTCTTTTATTTGACCTAGCCCTCAATAACAAAACAGTGAATATATGTATATATATATATATATATATATACAATTAAAAGATGTGGTGTCACCTGCCTTCTTGCGGGACTCTTCGCCCTTCGCACCCCTTGATGACGACGATGGTCGAAATATCGATGTGAGTTATGTCTGTGTCTTTCCTTCGTTTTGAATTTATTTTATATATATATATATATATTTTTTATTTATAGTTGATAAATATAAATCTATAACGTCTACTAGGACATTAGCACAGTCTGATTTTGTTCGATTCTCTAGTTCCTCATATTTCGTTGTATAGCTTTATTTCCTTTAGGAGTGATGTCCCCTTCACTGGAATATTTATTATCAGGGGTTAGTGCTATTATCAATTTTGATGGTATGCCTGCAAACATCCTTTCTTTCTCTAATTGTGGGAATTCTTCAATTAAATAGGCTACCGTTAACACATCTTTACATTTTGGGCATGACGGTCTTTGTTCTTTGGATAGCAGGTAACTAACTATGTGTTGCTCGCGTGTAACCTGGGAGTTTGTTCAATTGAGAGAGAAGAGATAGAGTGAGATGGAGGAGAGCAGAGAGTGAAAGAAGAAAAGAGGAGGAGAGAGAGTATAATCGGAAAAGAGGGAAGAGAGAGAGGAGAGAGTGAGGAAACAGACAAAGAGAGAGGGGAAAAAGAATAGAAAGTGATAAATAAGAGAGAAAGGGATAAAGAGATATATAGACTAGAGGGAAAGATGTGAATGAGATATATAATATTAGAAGAATGTTGCAGACGAGAATATGTTGGTGAGAGGCAGAGAGGCAAGAGAAATGCATGTTATGTTTAGCGCGAGCGACTGCCAGAAAGCGTGTATTAAAAACCTGGCCCAGTCCTCGCTAAAATATGTCTCCTCTAGCCGCCTACGAATCCTCTGTCCACCTAGTCCCATTTCAACTCACTCTAATCTCAATCCAACAAACTCCCGTCCACATATTAGATTTTAAAACATTTCAAAATTCTTCAATTATAAAAAAAAACAGTGAATTAATTCATATCCCTTCATAGTACATAAATAATATACAGTTAAAACTTAGTAAAACTGTAAAAATCTGTAGTGGTTGACACTCATATTTCAGCGATATTATAGTTCATAAATGATATTCAATTAAAACTTATTAAAAATTTATATTGGTTGACACTCAACTTTGCTATAACCAGAGATATTACTCGTATTAAACTAATCGACAATTGTAAAAATTTGTAGTGGTTGATACTAAATTTGTTTGAACTAATCGTATTATCAAACTAAACGACAATAGTAAAAGTCTGAAGTGGTTGACACTTAACTTAAATTTTATTTATCTATAGTGTATAAATAATATACAGTTAAAACTTAGTACAAATTATAGTGGTTGACACTCAACAACTAAAGCAAATACTTTGCTTATAACCAGAGATATTATTAAACTAATCGACAATAGTAAAAATTTGTAGAGGTTGACACTCAATTTTGTTTTAACTAATCATATTATCAAACTAAATGACAATCAATTTAAATGATTTATTTTTAATAAAGATGTGAATAGGTTTAAAAGCGATCTTACGAGAAAGATAATTCATCATAAAACAACATGTTTCGTCATCTTCTTTACATACGAGAATACTATGTGTCCCAAAAAGGTGTTGATTGACAGTTAAAGTTGCATACTTCAACACTTTAACATAATCTATCCTTAATTTTAAACGTATTCTCGATTATAACAGAAATAGCGACTTTATCAGTCTGTGTTTTAAGGAAACTTGAAAGTTAAAGATAGGTAAAGTTGCATACTTCAACAGTTTAAGCTGTCCTTAATTTCAAACGTATTCTCGATTATAACAGAAATAGCGACTTTATCAGTCTGTGAAAACTTGAAAGTTAAAGATAGGTATAGTTGCATACTTCAACACTTTAAGCTGTCCTTAATTTCAAACGTATTCTCGATTATAACAGAAATAGCGACTTTATCAGTCTGTGAAAACTTGAAAGTTAAAGATAGGTAAAGTTGCATACTTCAACACTTTAAGCTGTCCTTAATTTCAAACGTATTCTCGATTATAACAGAAATAGCGACTTTATCAGTCTGTGAAAACTTGAAAGTTAAAGATAGGTATAGTTGCATACTTCAACACTTTAACATAATCTATCCTTAATTTTAAACGTATTCTCGATTATAACAGAAATAGCGACTTTATCAGTCTGTGTTTTAAGGAAACTTGAAAGTTAAAGATAGGTATAGTTGCATACTTCAACACTTTAAGCTGTCCTTAATTTCAAACGTATTCTCGATTATAACAGAAATAGCGACTTTATCAGTCTGTGAAAACTTGAAAGTTAAAGATAGGTAAAGTTGCATACTTCAACACTTTAAGCTGTCCTTAATTTCAAACGTATTCTCGATTATAACAGAAATAGCGACTTTATCAGTCTGTGAAAACTTGAAAGTTAAAGATAGGTATAGTTGCATACTTCAACACTTTAACATAATCTATCCTTAATTTTAAACGTATTCTCGATTATAACAGAAATAGCGACTTTATCAGTCTGTGTTTTAAGGAAACTTGAAAGTTAAAGATAGGTAAAGTTGCATACTTCAACAGTTTAAGCTGTCCTTAATTTCAAACGTATTCTCGATTATAACAGAAATAGCGACTTTATCAGTCTGTGAAAACTTGAAAGTTAAAGATAGGTATAGTTGCATACTTCAACACTTTAAGCTGTCCTTAATTTCAAACGTATTCTCGATTATAACAGAAATAGCGACTTTATCAGTCTGTGAAAACTTGAAAGTTAAAGATAGGTAAAGTTGCATACTTCAACACTTTAAGCTGTCCTTAATTTCAAACGTATTCTCGATTATAACAGAAATAGCGACTTTATCAGTCTGTGTTTTAAGGAAAATTGAAAGTTAAAGATAGGTAAAGTTGCATACTTTAGTTCAAGATAACTAAAGTTACAACTTTAGCAATTTTTAACTTTTAAATTTCCTTAAAACACAGACTGATAAAGTCAATATTTCAGTCATAATAACGAGAACACGTTCCTGATAAAGACAATTTTTTTTTTACTACCCTTTGAATATAATATTAAACTATAACTTTGGTACAACTACGATCTAAATATAATTTAAATAAATATATTGAGAATAATTATCAAGTTAGTTTTTGTTATTGGAAAGTAAATATGTTTTCCAAAGGTACGAGTATATTTAATCTGAGGAACTCTATATTACAAATAATAAAGAAGACTTTAGTTTGTTTAAAATACTAATATACTTATTAAAATTAGTATATATTACTAATAATACTTAGTAAAATACTAATTACTAATAAAATACTAATATAATAAACTATAATAATTTCGAGTGGGTTAAACTTTGTGTAAATTATACATTCATAACCTGAAGGAGGTTACATAGAGGAATGAAATTCAAACGCTAACTGTATTAGCTTCCTGAAATGCTTAAGTCCTGTACTTTGTGAGTTTTAAATTGACTGCGATATGAAAATACTTAAATAGGATTCAATGTTAGGAACAATTTTTATGAGGCCAAGGTAGCCCAGTGGTATGCATGCTCGCCTCCAGATTAGTGCTGTCACTGAAAATTTAACAGTATCCCGAGATTTAGCCCAATCCTATGAAATTCCCAAGATTCAAATAAATATCCCAAGATCATAACGTACTTAAAATAAAACATTTCTTCATAAAACTCACGTTTAAAGTGATTATTACTTTATTCATCGTCATTTGCAATAATGACAACATTATTGGTTGACGATGTTGTTTCTTTGCCTATCCTCCCTCATACATCCTCTTTTCATATCTTCTATAATCAGAGCTATTTTTGATTTCTTTTACTAAAAATTTTATAGGCTCCCAGGTTAAACAGTTTTGTGCATTTTATGTTACGCACTGTTATCTGTGGCAGCCGATAGGCGATAGCTAAGCCATTTATAACTTTACCAGCAACAACTGCACAATTTTATAGGTTAGGTTGCAGTGGCAGTCCCACAAGGTAACACACGTAGGCCGAGTATTGGCCCTTTGTGATACCACACAATGAAGATTGATTCTACAGTGGGAGTCCTAAATTATGCCTAACTCAAGTGTATTTAGAGTAGGGATCTTTAACGAATACATGACATAGTACCGGCTTGGGAACGACGGTTTAACGTCCTTCTCCGTGGGACGACGTGCTCAGATTTATTCATCTCCCGCGTGAATAAATCGAGGGCCAGGTGAGGATTGAACCCCGGTCCTATCAGTTCAGAGGTGAGCACGTAACCACTTAGCTAGCCTGGCCCCCTTGCACAATTTTATAAAAATATATTCCTTCAAATAATCAAATAAGATAAAGTTGAAATATTTATATCAGTCTTTAGATATTTATAGAAGTTTTTGAAAAATTAAAACATCAAGATATTGATGATTGTTCATGAAACACAAGTGTCTCATTGACTAAATTCAAATAAAAATATGTTTAATACAAGTGTAAGACGAGTCAGAAAAATAAAGAAATTAAATTTCTTCTATATTGGTTAATAAATTGAAGTCTTCTTTAGACAGAAAGTACAGACAATTCATATTAATATTATAATTAAGTGGAAATTATATAAAAGAAGCTAAAAAAAAACAGCTATCGTTAAAAAATCGCAAGATTTCAGTGAATTACTGAAACATATCCCAAGATCCCAAGTTCAGGACAGAAATCCCAAGATCTTGGTGAAAATCCTAAGAGATGGTAAAAATTGCTAATTATTATTATTCTAACGTAGTGCAATCACTTATTGTGTGGTATTTACTCATTATAGGGTAAAAAGCTAATGAAATGGTCTCCACATATAAAAATTTAATGGTATAAACAACGCGTTTCGAACACGTAGTGTTCTTCCTCAGGTATTAACTAAAAAATACAATGACACCAGAGATTGTATTTTCTGTATTTTAAGATTCTCTGGTGGCATTGTATTTTTTAGTTAATGCCTGAGGAAGAACACTACTTGTTCGAAACTCGTTGTTTATACTATTAAATTTTTATATGTGGAGACCATTTCATTAGCTTTTTACCCTACAATTATTATTATCATTATGATTACAAAGTATTAATTATTATCACTAATTATTATGATTAACTAGTACTAATTATTGTTTATTATCCAATTGTCATCTGTTTTATAATAATAAAAAGAATAGCTGGAGTCGGCTGTTGAAAATAAAGGAGTCGGAGTCGGCTGTTGAAAATAGAGGAGTCGGAGTCGGCCATAAGAGGTCCGACTGCACAGCCCTGCTTAAAAACGATAAAAATGTTCAATTTCAAAATGAATTATAATTGTATGTATAATTATATTGTAAAAATAAGTTGTCCTAGAGAAGCTAACATAAAAGTGAGAAGATAAAGAAGAAGATGGGAAAATGAATTTCAAGAAACAGCGAGACCAATTAAAGGTTCAGAGTCTCTGGAGAAAGGAGAAGATGGAAGGAGTTGGGAGAGGTCTATGCCCAGAAGTGGGGCTAGTTTCACAATCGGCAAAAAATATGTTCTTTTTATTAACAAGCAAAATAAAATTGTTATAATTATAATATTGTAAAAACAATAAATATTAAACAAAACATGTAATTAGCTTGGAATATGCTGCAATGCTTCTTACACACTCACTCGCTCTCGCTCTCTACTACTCACGACATCTCTTTCTCTCTTAGTAGTATCTCATCGGATTATAACTTCTTTTATATAAAATAAATATTGGATTGCAATTAAAATAAAATATTCGTAAAAAAATACAAACTTGGCACCAAAAGCTTGACATATCCTACATTAAAAGAAAAATGAGGATTGAAATAAGAGAAGAGTTTGGGTTTTTCCTGTACTGACAGTAAGCACATAACGTCATGACCAGCCTGACCTGAATAAAACACACTCACTCTCCCCTCTCCTCTTCACTTAATGATCAGCTATTTACAGGTTTTTGTTGTCATCTGACACCTCCTAGAATTATTCCACGTTATCACAATCAGCTAGAATTACACTTCAATTTTTTTTTTCCTAAATTAACTTTAATTTATAAGTGTTTCATATTACAATATGTCATAGAAAATCAAATTACTATTTGATACGGTTTACAAATGTAATTATTTTGTATGACTTTAAGATAAATCATGATTATTTTCAACTTTTAATGATTCGAATAAACATATTTTAAGAAAAAATTTACTTTTATTATAAAAATACACAAAATAAGCCTTGAATACGTATGCCGTACTTCAGTTTTGATTTTAATTGATCCTGAATTTTACTGTAAGAACAATGACTAAGAGGAACAATTTACACCAGTTGGCTAGTGAGCATTTACCTTTCTCCTAATGAAACAATTTTCAAAGGCACCAACCATGATGTTCTTTATACCCTCCTCTCGTTCTCCTCTACCATCTCCAGATCAATATCTTCCGCTTTCACACAAATCATCCACTTTGAAATTACAATATTAAATTCATAGCAGTTAAAAAAGTCGGCTTTTCACAACCAACTACTAACTACATTAAAATTAACCCTATTATACCGTCTAACAGTAATACCAAGCTATGATTGGGACACCAATGCGAATTCTGAATTTTCAATTAGTTTAGAATTTTCCTTTCACATCTCACTCTTTCCCTCCCTCGTTCTCTAGTCTTACACTCTCACTATTTTTACTGTCTCTCCTCAGTCACTATCTCTCTCCCTATTCCACTCATTCACTCTCTCTCCCTCACTATCTCACTCTTTCCCCCTCTCTATCTCACTCTCTCTCTCTTTCTCTCTCTCTTCCTCCCTCATTGTTTACTCCATCACTCATTCACTTGCTCTCCTTCAACCACCACTCATTAACTCGTTCTCCTTTTTCTATCACTCATTCACTTCCTCTCCCAAACTCAATCACGCATTCACTCGCTCTCACTCATTTACTGTATCTCCCTTACATAATCACTCATTCACTCACTCTCTACCACTCATTCACTCTCCCTCAGTACTCGTTTACTATCCTTCCCTCATTCCTTTCCTATATCACTCATTCACTCTCTCTCCCCCTCACTCAATCATGCATCATTAGCTCTCACTCACTCTATCACTCCTTCACATCATCACTCGCTATTCTCACTTAATCACTCATTCACCCTCTGTCGTCACATAATCAATAATTCAATCACTCTCACCCCTCTCACTTAAACACTCATTCACTTGCTATTCTCACTCAATCACTCTCTCTCTCTCTCTCTCTCTCACTCATTCACTCACTCTCATTCACTCTATCACTGTCTTCCCCTCACTCAATCACGCATTCACTGCCTCTCCCTCGCTCTATCACTCATTCACTCTCTCTCGCATACTATACTACTCGTTTACTATCCTTCCCTCATTCCTTTCCTATATCATTCATTCACTCTCTCTCCCTCACTCAATCATGTATCATTCGGTCTCACTCACTCTTCACTCCTTCATACACTCCTTCTCACTCATTCACTCGCTATTCTCACTTAATCACTCATTCACTCTCTCTCCTCACACAATCAAGAATTCACTCACTCTCACTCATCACTCATTCACTCTCACCCCTCTGATTTAATCACTCATTCATTTGCTATTCTCACTCAATCACTCATTAACTCTCTCTCCCTCACTCATTCACTCTATCACTGTCTTCCCCTCACTCAATCACGCATTCACTGGCTCTCCCTCACTCTATCACTCATTCACTCTCTCTCCCACACTATACTACTCGTTCACTATACCTCTCTCATTCTTTCACTCTATCACTCATTCACTCGCTCTTCCTCACTCTACTACTCAGTCGCGCGCTCTCTTTCACTCTTACTATCTCTTCGGTTTCTAACTATACCATAAAAGACTAAGGACGATCTTAGTCTTGTTTTCCCATTTCATATTGTGATTTAATCATTGATATATATATTTAAAGAAAAAAAATAACCCTAGAAACAATAAATCTATGATATTTATCAATGTTTTACACAAGAAATGACAAAAGAAAACCAGAAGAGAGTTATTTTGTTCACAACCAGCAAAGTTAAGTTAAACTTTTCCTTATTAAACTGAGAAAAAGTCTATTTTAAGATAATCTGGTTTATAGTATTTGCAAGTAACAAATGACTACTAAATAAATATTTGTCCAGTAGATTTATATCACTAAACCAAACGACAGATCGCCTGCAAATAAAAAAAGATGCCAAAAATAACAACTTTGACTTTTGATTCTAAAAAACATGTTAACATAAATAACAAAAAGAAATAAAAAGAAAGGCGCAATTGAATGAAGTTATTTTTTTTTTATTTTCAATCAGTAATGGTGTCAACATCCGTATAGAAGGTATTTGAGTATTTTATTTAATTTTGGTAATCTATAGATATATATATATATATACTTTTTTGATAAAATACGATCCGAAATGGACAAATACAGTTCAATGTACATAAAGAAACGTAGAGAAATTAAAACACACACTTACAGTCTCTAATTTTTGGTTGAACCGTCTTCAGGAGAGATAAGAAAGGGAAACCAAGCGCACTGGTACAGAGACGGTTGGAGGCCAACAATGTTGCCACATACGTGCCCGGTCACAGAGAATAAGGTGGACAAGAATCAATTTAAGATTAAATTAAAATAGGAATATGAAAAATAATAAACACAAAAACACATAAAATAATAAAAACTGAGGGATGAACAGAAGAAATTTCTTCTTCTGAGGGCAAACCATTACTTAAAATGCCTTATAACATTATATATTTATCATGGTTAAAGTACATTGAGACAGTATTCGGTAGAACGATGGTCGACAAAGTGTTATGGGTAATATATAAAGATTTCACATAAACACGTGAAATAACAATCAATGATCAAACCACAATAAGAAAATGGGAAAACAAGACTGAGATCTTTCAACCGTAACAAGCGGTCTTCGTCAGAGTCAAAAACCCAACTGAACACTAGATACAGAAAACATCTGGTGAGGAGTTGAGAAGAGTGGGAGGGAAGAGTGGTATTTTAAAAGGGTGAAAGCACAGGAAAGGACTAATGTCCAGAAAGGGATGTTTGGGGAAACAAAAGAGTACAGTAAGAAAGAGTAAAAAACTATCCTCTAGCTGTCAGCCCTCTTTGAAGAGGCTATTGCCCTCGTGACGAAAGTATCAAGTTTGAAGAGACCGTTACTAATGTTTATAATATTTTATCTATTAAATTGAATTAAAGACGATTCAATAATATTTCTTAACAACTTTGATTTTTCATAGGTAATAAATTTAGCTTCTGTCCAATCAATATGATTTTCATTGCTTATATGCAAGAATAAGGTACTACATTTTTCCTGCCTACTTATACGTGTTGTTTTACACGTGTCTTTAATGCTTTACCAGTTTGACCAATATAAATTTTATCGCATTTTTTGCACGGAATTTTATAATACCACCGAACTCCAATTCGCTTGGAGAGTTTTTTATTAACATATTACCCACGTTATTACGATTAGAAAACACTATATTAAAATCAAGTTGTTCGGCTAGTCTTGGAAGGGGGGGGGGGGGTCTAAACAATGTGTTTATGTGAAATCTTTTTTTCTACTAGTATATAAAAATGGTAAACAATTAGCTGAACTTTTAAACAAAAAAAAACTAATCAAATGATTTTTTTTTTCTTCATCCTTGTTGATGTCGAAAGGTTTTTGTCTGCGAACAAAAATCTAGAAAAGTGTCCAAAACTCTAGAACAGCTCAACTTGGGTTTTTTTAAAATCTATATTTTAAAATGTTTTTAAAATATATGATAAAGCCTTTAGTCCCAAGTATAAAAGTCAGTTTTTGAAATTTGTATACAATATTGCAAAAGTTAAAGGAGTTTGGGGATTACAAAATTTAATATAGTAACACCAGTCATAGTCCTAACCAAGTTATTACTTTTTCCAAGGAGAATATTCGGTGCATTGTGGTATTTGTGCGTGATGTCTGTGGTGGATGCCCGTCTCCGCGAGGTCCACCTTGGGCATGCTGTGGACTGCCAGCAGAGGTCTGCTGGGATTCCACAGTATGGCTAAGGGCACCACGTAAAAAAACATCGACCTGGTCTGTGATATTCCGTTGTTTGGTCAACACGGCAATAGATTTACGATTTACGAAGGAGCAATGTCTGATTTAATAGTGCGATTTCTATTTCAACTTGAAATCAACTTGTGACATTGACCGTTTATTTGGAAGCCAAGGTAGCTCAGTGGTTTGCACGCTCGCCTTTAAACTTGAAATTCCTGTTTTCGATACTCTTCTCATAGAATTAAAATTCTATCAAAGTGTGTTTTTCTTTTGAACTTTCAACTCTAAACCTATTCAAAACCACGACAAGTGCATTTCTCATTGTTCAAACATTGGTGAAATTCTACTTATATGAACTCTTTTATGACTTTTTCTCACCTTTCACAACTTCAACTAGAAACTAGTCCATTTAATAGCGACTTGATTAATTGAGAGGCCAAGGCAGCCCAGTGGCTTGCATGCTCGCCTTTAACTTGAAATTCCGGGTTTCGACAGTTCTCATAGAACTAAAATTCTATCGAAGTATTTTTTTTTTAAAGTTAGAACTTTAAACATATTCGAAAACATCTTTATTTTTGCGAATGTTGAGAATGTTTGCAAAAACATGACAAGCGCAACTTGGCCATCAAGACACATTCTATAACAGCAATAATACAATTCCTAAAACTTGCCAATCATATATAAGATGGGACATATCTGACTAGCCAAAATATCAGAAAAAGATAGAACAAATTCAACTTCAACCAGTAACTAGTCCATTAATACCGACTTGATTAATTGAGATGCCAAGGTAGCCAAGTGGCTTGCATGCTCGCCTTATACTTGAAATTCCGGGTTTCGATACTTCTCATAGAATTAAAATTCCACCAAAGTATTTTTTTTTTTGGTAGTTTGAACTTTAAACTTATCCAAAAACATGACAAACACATTTCTCATTATTCTCAAACATTGGTGATATTCTGTCTCCCTTTACACAACTTTAACTAGTAACTAGTCCTTTAAAAGCAATTTGTTGTTGGCAAACAGATTAAATATATTACAATAGATGAATAATCTAAACAATGCATTCCTTCCATTCCAATGGCACAAAGAAAACTGTTTTTTGCCCCTTGACCATTCTATAAATAGCCACTTAAATCAAGATCATCTGCCATAGGGTGCTTAAAAATACACCAACCAAAAATACAAACATTCAATCTTCGCCAACGAATAGGGCGACAGCGATGACTAATTAGTTAATCATTTAATTTAATTAGTTAAATTAACTCTTATAAGGAATATATTCATTCAGTTTTTCAGCAATTATTTAAACACACATACATACACACACACACACACACACACACACACACACACACACATATATATATATATATTATATATATATATATATATATATATATATATCATAAAACCACAATATGAAAAGGGAAAACAAGACTTTCAATCCTTCAATCGTAACAAGCGGTCTTCGTCAGAGTCAAATCCCAATTGATTCAAATCAGAGAGTCAAATCATTTGAGATTTGACTCTGTTGAAGACTGCATGTTAGACTGCAGGTCAGTTGGGGTTTTTGACTCTGACGAAGACCGCTTGTTACGATTGAAAGATATTGGTCTCGTTTTCTCATTTCATATTGTGGTTTGATCATTGATTGTTATTTCACGTATATGTGAAATCTTTATATATATATATATATATATATATATATATATATATATATATATATGTGTGTGTGTGTGTGTGTGTGTGTGTGTTATATATATATATATATATATAATAAACTGTGACATATACACAGAAACATAACAAAGACTCACTTTTCAATATTTCGACCGTAATGGCGTTCGTCCTCATGAGAAGAAGTGAATTGACGGAGGGACGACAGTCAACTCAAACCTATATATATATTGACTACAGTCAATAAAAAAGTCGTAAATGCAATGGCTGCTGCATATTTCAATTCAACTTGTTTAAAAGAAATTTGCTGCCTATCTGTACAAATATATATATATATATATATTATAAAAAGATTTCACATAAACACGTGAAACAGCAATCAATGATCAAACCACAATAAGAAATGGGAAAACAAGACTAAGATCTTTCAACCTAACAAGCGGTCTTCGTCAGAGTCAAAAACCCAACTTCGTCAGTTGGGTTTTTGACTCTGACGAAGACCGCTTGTTACGGTTGAAAGATCTTAGTCTTGTTTTCCCATTTCTTATTGTGGTTTGATCATATATATATATATATATTGTTATTTCACATAAACACGTAAAATAACAATCAGTGATCAAACCACAATATGAAATGGAAAAACAAGACTAACATCTTTCAACCGTAGCAAGCGAACTTCGTCAGATCGACGAAAAACCCAAGTTGGGTTTTTGTCTCTGACGAAGACCGCTTGTTACGGTTGAAAGATCTTAGTCTTTTTTTCCCCATTATTATAGTGGTTTCATCATTGATTGTTATTTCACGTGTTTATGTGAAATCTTGTTTTATATATATGTATGTTCAATGTTTTCTTATCTCGACCTCTTATATTCAACACTATTTTTCTTTCTTTTTATAGCTTTTGTCTAGCATGAAACAGTAAAACACCTTTAAACTAATGTTTCGTCTATATTTATAGATATCGTTAGGGCTACATCAATACAGAAATTGGTTACTATGGTTAATATGCAGAAAGAGGGGCCTCCCGACTCCGATTCCCGAAATTTTTAAAAAGACTAAGGAAAGCAAGTGCCATAGTGTCTATTTTTGCCGCTAGGGGCAATCGTAAGATCCTCCTTCCCTCCGATTATTATGTCACTGACGAAAGCCAAGTCTGCGAATGTGGAGGGACGCGATCGTGAACCAAGAATAATCAAGAGTCTACTATAATCCAAATAAAAACACAATGTTGAACAAATTTTAATTATTTTTTTTTTACATAAAATCTAAACTCATTTTTTATTCATGCTTTGCTGTTTTTTTCTCCTGCTAAAATTAGAAAGTGTTAATCATTTGTATAAAATATTGTAATTTCCTGTGTTTATTATGATGAAATTTTGTTGGATTTGAATGATTGGTAGTTTTGAATGAAAAACAAAACAAAACTGTTTTTAAGAGAGCATTAACACATTGTTTTGATTTAAAATCAATGATGACCTTAAATATTAGGGAACAAAACAATGATTGGGAAAGCAGTTTGTAGATTTAGCGGAGTTGGATTTTGCACGTAGGTGACCTTGAGGTCCAGGTCAAACTGTTAGAGTTATTGAAAAAGCCATCTCCCTCCGTTAGGTAGCCTTTTAGGTCAATTTGCGGAGTGGATTTTCCAAGTAAGTAACCTTGAGGTCCAGGGCATTCTTTTATTTCTTTTTAACTTTATTCTTGTTACAACAAGGAATTTGTAACAAGTATCTGACATCGTACAGGCTCAGAACAACTTGCTCAGATTTATTCACCTTCCACGTTAATAAATCGAGGCTCAGAGTGGGTATTGAACCCCAGATCTACCAGTCCAGAGGCGAGTACGTTACCTCTATATATATTGTTATAAATATATTGTTTAAGGCTGTCTTTGTGTTTGTGTGTGTGTGTGTGTGTGTGTGTGTTTGTGTGTGTGTGTGTGTGTGTGTTGTGTGTGTGTGTGTGTGTGTGTGTGTGTGTGTGTGTGTGTGTGTGTGTGTGTGTGTGTGTGTGTGTGTGTGTGTGTGTGTGTGTGTTTGAGCGTATATGTATGTGTACGTCATTATTGATATTCAATACATTTTTTAATACTTTTACGTAAAGTAAAAAAGAGTGTAAGCCACTGCAGATTTTTTTCTTTGCCTTCTTTTCCTATTTTATTTATACCTCCCAATAAATAATTTAAAAATTAATAAATAATTAATTAGTAATTAATAAATAATGATGTTTTCAAATTAATTAACGATATGTAAAAATAATTGAGAAATTTTTATTATACTGAAAATTATAATTAAAAAAATAAATGAGCCGTCAGAGAATTAGGGATATCTAATATGACAGAGTAGCCATACTCATCGAAGAATATTGCTGACTAAATCATTAAATGGAATGACAGGAAAGCGATGTAATCTGATACGTTATCAATTAGAATTCATTTTCAACGGCTTGCCTAGTCATTATACAGCCAATATGCAGTAATTATTGCACACAGAGAGAGAGAGTTTACATGATAAATAAACAATGTAGTTAATGATGAAGAAAAAGTAATATTTCTTCATAAACTTTCATTTTAAAAACAAAATACCTGAAAAAAAATGTTTAACATGGTAATAATAAACAACCGCAAATATCATTAGTAAGGTTAATCTTAATTATATTTAATTTTACATTATAGGAATGATTTTGCATTTTTTTTGTAATTAGTTATCTTCAAATATTATTGAGTAATAATTAAAATTAATTGGATAATTGTTTTTTTTTGCATTTTCAGTTCATTATTGCTTTAGAGTTAATTTTAATATGACATGTAAGATGGTAAGCAGTCAAAATAAATAATAAATTCGTGATTAGCAAGGAAAAATTAAGTCTTCACACACAAGGATTTAATTATACAACGCGTTTCGAACACTTTGCGTTGATCATCACGTAAATCGCCGTAAGGTGTTTATATTTATCCTTGTGTGTGAAGACTTAATGTATCTTTCCTCATTAATCGTGAGTAAATACCAGAGCACAATAACTGCTTGCTTATCAGGTGAAATAATAAATTATTTATTATCTGAGATTTTTAAAAAAAATTAAAATAAATCAAAAAATGATGACTGGTGGAATAAAAATAGTTCTTCTTTTTGATATTTGATAAAACCTTTGAAATTATCTGAAGTCCATGAATAATAATAAAACCTTTGAAATTATCTGAAGTCTATGAATATTTCATCCATGAATAATAGTCATTATAAGTCAATGTTAAATATTTAATAATACCAGTTTTGTAGAACGGCCATGACACAAAGAAATAATTAGAAATAAGATGGATTCATTTTTCAAACCAAGAACTATATGTTTTATCAAATTTCTTTTAAAATCTGTCTAGTGCGACACATGGCGTTTTTATAAACACTCACAATCACATACTTTCTCTCTCTCTCTCTCTCTCTCTCTCTCTCTCACACACACACACCACACACACACACACACACACACACACACACACACACATAAATACATACATCCTGATATCATCAAAAATATGAAAAATAGATTCAGAAAACTACAAAGCTTTTTCAACGTCCACACTTCAGAATTCACGCTTCAATGTTGATCTATTGACTATATCTATGGTTTAAGGGGCAAGGTAGCCAAGTGGCTTGCATGCTCACCTCTATACTGGTAGATCTAAACCTCAAAGTCAGTATCCTTCAAGACAGAAACACTTCATTTATAAGGCAGCAAAAACAAATACAAACTGAATTATTGCTCTATCAAAAGAGTATATCGCTTTAAATATCCGAATGATTCATTTTTTATCATCTCTATACCTTAATCAGAGTAAAGTGAAAATGTTAAAAATAGAATCAGGGAAACTCAAAACGTTTTCAACGCTCTTACTACAGGTATTCACCCTTTAATGTTAATCTATGACTTAGGGGGTCAAGGTAGCCAAGTGGTTTACGTGCTCGCCTCTGAACTAGTAGATCTGGTGTTCGATATGCACTTAGGCCTTGGATTTATTTACGTGAGAGTTAATCTGGTGTTCGATATGCACTTTGGCCTTGGATTTATTTACGTGAGAGTTAAACAAAATATCTGAGCACGTCGTCCCTAGGAGAGGACGATAACCTGTCTGTCTTGAGCCCATACTATGTCAAGTACTTGTTAAAAATCTCTAATTAAATATACTTGAGTTGGCTCCCAATGTTGAATGTTCTTTTTGTGGTATGGCAGAGGAGGTAATCTGTGGTCTACGTGTGTTCTCTCGTGGGACTGTAACCTAACCTAACCCAACAGTGCTTTTAGTTAGGCCAGAAAATATTACAGGTATCCTTACATAGTCAAATTTATTTATGACTAAAGATCTTTAATGATGACTTGACAAAAGTGCAGACTAGGGACCAAAAGATCTAAAAGGTAGATCTACCTCATCAAACAATCTGAGCACTTCATCGCTAGGAGATGGATAAGCCATCGGGTCCCGAGTCTGTACCATGTCAACAACTCCTTAAATAACCCTACTTTAAAATACTTGAGCTGAGTTAGGCAATGACTGTAGAACATTCATTGTATGGTGTCACAAAGGACCAAAATTTGGCCTGTCTGTTTGTATTCCCTCGTGGGAGAGCCACTGAAACCTAACCTATAGCTATCATCTGTATGATTTATTACTTGGCACAAGAGCGCTCCTCATTAGTTATGGAGCGAGCCCACATGACCGAGTTGTTCTAAATTTTATTAACTGAAATTTATTAGAGTTAAAGTTCATACAGTAGGAATCTTTGACGAGTACCTTGACATCGTACAAGCTAGGGACCTCCAGTTTTATATCTTCTATCTCCCTCCCACCCTCGTGTTCCCTGTTCTTCTCCCTTCTCTATCTCCCTCTCTATCACTCCCTCCCCTTCTATCTCTCACTCCGGTGTTGACCTATACGCGTGCCTGAGCCTCCCGGCCATACCACAGCTTCTAAATCAAGTCAGGTTGTCATTGAACGATTTGCTCTTTAGCCGTCGCATGGCGACGCCCAAGGTGTACCACACAAAGGCAGGCAACTCGATGCTACAACGGGGAACATACGCGCAACGGTTACACTGGGAACGTGACAAGACGGACCAAAATATAATAAAACCAAGTATAACAGAAACATCAACCTCATTAAACTATATGCGTCAATAAAGTGAACGTTATATCCTCCAACAGAAAGGTCCATACATTGTTGTCTCTCACTGTTCCTCCATCAGTTGAGCTTGTATATTAGGCCTTATCCTTCCACTGTAATGTATGAAATCAAGAAAAGCAGGAAAAATAGCTCTGTCTAATACTTTATCATATGATTCTTGAATTATATTTCTGCATAAAAGTTCAAATCGGAGTCTCAGTATTTCAAATCTTGGACAGTGTTCGAGTATGTGCCTTACCGACTCTCTGGTGTCTCCGCAGCTACATACAACCATAGTTTTCAGCTTAATCCTCATTAAATATTCACCAAAATTGCCATGACCAATAAGAAATTGAACAAGCAAGTGCTCTGGCCTCAGGTGACTTAGAGTAAGGCTCTCTATCCATCCCCTCTCCCTTTATCACCCACTCCACCGCTCCATCTTCCTCCAACCCTCCCTCTATCTCACCCCAACTCAACCTATCTTTTTCTCTCTATCTTTTCCCTCTCACTCTCTCTCATTCTCCATTTTTCTCCCTCTATCTCCCACTCCATTTCTCATCTTCCTCCAACCCTCCCTCTATCTCACCCTTCACTCACCCCCTCTTTCTCCCTCTATCTTTCTCCCTCTCCCTCTATCTCTTATTCCCTCTCCCTTTTTTCCCACTCAACATCTCCACCTCCCTCCCTCTCTCAGTCCCTCTTTCTCCCTTTATCTCTCTCACTCTCCCTCTATCTCTCTCCCTCTCCCTCTATCTCTCATTCCCTCTCCCTTTTTCCCACTCAACATCTCCACCTCCCTCCCTCTCTCAGTCCCTCTTTCTCCCTCTATCTCTCTCCCTCTCCCTCTATCTCTCATTCCCTTTCCCTTTCTCTCCCTTTTTCTCCCACTCAATATCTCCACCTCCCTCCTTCTCTCAGTCCCTCTCTCTCCCTCTTCTTTTCTCACAATTACGTCATTCTGAAGATATGCTATCACCCACATGAAATATCTAGGTTCTGATCAGCATGATTTTACATTATTTTAGCGTAGGGATCTTTGACGAGTACTCGACATGGTACAAGCTAAAGACCTTGATTTCATAGCCTGTCTGTCTCTCTCTCTCTCTCTCCCTTTCTCTCTCTCTCTCTCTCTCTCTCTCTCTCCCTCCCTCTTTCTTTCTTTCTTTCTTTCTCTCATTGTAATCATCACTTTTAAATGCAAACGTGCTACCTGACCAGCTAACAGCTGGAAAACATGCTACCTGCTACCTACACCTGACTGGCCTCCATCTCAAACTATCTAATCCCCTAATACAGCAAAACCATCTTTTTTTGTTTTTATGAGCACAATACATTAATTACCTCAAAGTAATGTTTTTCACATTATGTTACATATTTTATTTTTTCAAGTTTTTTAAGTAAAAAAGAAGAGTAAAAAAAAAGATGGGTAGACAATAGAAAATAAACTGATTAATATTGATAAGCCTATAGTGGAGGGAAGGCTGACGCTATATAATGAGTCAGCTAATGTGTGCTTCATTTCACAGTCACTAGGTGTGAAGGTTTCTTTGCTTCAAAGGACAACTCTCCAAGATAGAGAGAAAGAGAGAGAGAGAGAGAGGGAAACCGATAATAAGTGGAGCGTTTTCTTTGAGAAAACACCAAACATAAATGACTTCTCCATATAGTGAAATCAGTCATCTGGTATGGCCTAAATCAATGCACTTGGATGATGTTGATTCAGTCGAAATACAGGCAGAGTTTAATAATAATAATAATTCTTTGAGAATACCAAACATAAATGACTTCTCATATAGTCATAAGATATGCCCTCCCCCCACCTTGGCCGTTGATAAACCGTTAACCTTCAAAATATTGGAAGTTAACCTTCCAGAAAGAGTTCTTAAAATATTTATTTTCATGAAATTACAATCAAGGATCTACTTTTAAACTGCTGTTATTAGACCCAAACTTTCAGCTTATTACAATACTCATATACATATATAGTCGTCATCAAAGAAAATCAAAGATTTTTCAAAACAAAAAAAAAATTATTTAAATAAAAAAAAATTGCTATAATTAAATTAACTGTCTAGGATAATACATAAAAAATTTCAACCCCATTAAAAAAGTAGTTTTCAAAAATTTAAAATAAATTTATTTTTAATTTGCAAATATTATACTTGAAAAATCGATAGAAAACAGTATTACACAAATTAAACAAAAAAAATATTACGACTTTAATACTCATTTACTTTGTAATACTCATTTTGGTGATTACTTCAATGATTCTTTAAAATTGTTTCTAACAGCCTTAGGTTTAGGTCTTTTCAAAGGACTACAAGTTTAGCTCATTTATACTTCGGCGCCCATTTGCCAAATCACACATTACTAAAGAAGCACCAGCAGATGACCTCATTAGTCTGATGATGCTTTACAGTTGTTTCTAATGCCTTTAGGCTTAGGTCTTTTCAAAGGACTACAAGTTTAGCTCATTTATACTTCGGCGCCCATTTGCCAAATCACACATTACTAAAGAAGCACCAGCAGATGACCTCATTAGTCTGATGATCCTTTACAGTTGTTTCTAACACCCTTAGGCCTTTTCAAAGGACTACAAGTTTAGCTCATTTAAGCTTCGGCATCCATTCGGTAACATACATATTACTAAAGAAGCACCAACAGATGACCTCATTAGTCTAATGATGCTTTACAGTTGTTTCTAATGCCTTTAGGCTTAGGCCTTTTCAAAGGACTACAAGTTTAGCTCATTTAAGCTTCGGCATCCATTCGGTAACATACATATTACTAAAGAAGCACCAACAGATGACCTCATTAGTCTAATGATGCTTTACAGTTGTTTCTAATGCCTTTAGGCTTAGGTCTTTTCAAAAGACTACAAGTTTAGCTCATTTATGCTTCGGCACCCATTTAGTAAGATACACATTACTAAAGAAGCACCAACAGATGACCTCATTAGTCTAATGATGCTTTACAGTTGTTTCTAATGCCTTTAGGCTTAGGTCTTTTCAAAAGACTACAAGTTTAGCTCATTTATGCTTCAGCACCCATTCGGTAACATACACATTACTAAAGAAGCACCAACAGATGACCTCATTAGTCTAATGATGTTTTACAGTTGTTTCTAATGCCCTTAAGGCTTAGATCTTTCCAAAGGACTACAAGTTTAGCTTATTTATGCTTCGGCACCCATTTAGTAAGATACACAATACCACAGAAGCACCAACAGATGACCTGATTACTCTAATGATCCTTTACATTTGTTTCTAATGCTCTTAGGCTTAGATCTTTTCAAAAGACTACAAGTTTAGCTCATTTTTGATTCGGCACCCATTTGCCAAATCACACATTACTGAAGTGGCAACAATAGTCAGCTACCAAGTCTTAAACCATGTTCAACGATTGTTTTGAAACTTTTAAAGAGTGGGGTGGAATATAAGGGGGGGGGATTAAATTCCACTCCCCCCCCCTCCTCCATAGAAATCTTCAACAGTCTCGTCGCACGGATGACTCGTCAAGACTCATGTTCACACAACCCAACTACAATAAATATAGCGTCGGCCAGTTCCGGTCTATCGACCAAGTGGGGCAATTCAGTTTCCACTTATGGAAATAACAAATTATTAACCTTTCTATGCCTTTACATCTTCAAGATGAATAAAAAGAAGAAGAAAAAAAAGACTCATTCATTTGTAACAAAGTAAAAGCTAGATGTGTCGCCTTTATGCAAAAAAAAATATTACATAAATCATAATTTTCTTTTTATACTATTCTTTTTATACTTTCTAAAAAAAAAAGCTTTCTAATGAATTTATATTTATAAATTAATCATTTTTTTTCTATAATTTATGAATGATTCAAAATTGATTATTCAAACTGTACATTTCCGAGATGTAAATAAGAAAATAGTTTGTACTATTTAGATCAGTTAGAATACTAACTGTGCATGTACATCTAGTTGTATTATATTCTTTCTAATAGGAAACTGAAGGTCAATAAGGATTCTATGACAGTGCATTTATCCGATGGGTAGTTGAGCAATTATTTGGATAATATAATAAATAGTGCCTTCTACTTAAAGCTTGGAGAATCTATTGAAGCATTATTTCGAAATAAATTCGAGTATTATTTCATATTGGCACTCGAATATCAAATAATAGCGAGTATGATATATTCATTTAATTTTAACAAATCACGATTCACTTGAACATTTACCACAGATACTCTACAATACTATCATTATAAAACACACACAAGTATTTTAACTATTTCGCAGTCTAAGGGATTTTTGCATTCTAACACCCGTTTTGATCTTCGCGTTCCTCAGCATTTTGTGCCATAACCGCTAAGTCAAGCCAGGCCGCCTTGTTGACAAGTTACCCTTTAGCCACCTCCATTGAACATGGAAGTGCCCGAGTGTACCTCAAGCAACGCAATACTAAGCACGAATTCTAACACCATATGCTTTATACATATTAGCCTTAATTTTACTTCATGACAAATAAAATTAGTATTCACGATGTCGTGATATTGCTTCAATAAAAGCGAAGCAAGTAGCTACTGAATGTCTTCAACACAGCAAAGCTTTTTGTGTACCAAGCTTCAATATCAAACATCAACGAAAAAAATTATATGCTTTTGCAAGCAAAATTATGTTTATATAGTTATTATTTCTTTAATTTGAAGAAATTTGACCGTCTTGATTTTGTATACGGTATAAGTTAGGCTTATGTTGTAATGTACAACTGAAAGGACATTATTTCTATTTAATGGATTTACAAATTTGTTTATTTTTGGTGTTTCCTACTTTATTTTTCCTATAAAATAACAATGAAAACATATTTACACTCAGGCGTCTTGTGAATCATATATGATGCACGCTAATGATAATTGTAGTAATGTGGTGTTTTCCTGAAATATCTGAGACAATTAGATTAATCCCAACGATGTTTCACAATCTTATTTACATTGAAAGTGAAATGGACTGTGTATCATATATGATGCACAAAACATCTGATCATTCATGACTGTGTATCACATATGATGCACAAAACATCTGATCATTTATATCTGTGTATCACATATGATGCACAAAACATCTGATCATTCATGTCTGTGTATCACATATTATACACGAGACTGCGAAAGGTTAAACAAAAAAACTTTCCATGTTATTATTATTACTATTTTTCATCCAGGCAAGAAACTGGAAAAGACTGTTAAAAAGAAATAAATAGAAAAATAGAACAGTTTTCTTTCATTATAAAAAAAGTATATATATATATATATATTAATGAATTCAGAACAAAATAACTATTATTATCGATTTGATATTGCTCCTAATTGCTTCAATTAATGCATTTCAAAATGAATTAATTATTATAACAACTAGAATAAAACAAACTAATTTCATAAAGAGGTATACTATTATATGCATTGCATTACATTTACATATTGATACTAGTTGAATTTTAAAGTAGTTATACAATTATAAACACAACTGTATATAATAGATGTATCACCTGGATATTTATAGATAGAAATAGACTTCAGTAAGATTAATTCCAAAGTTCCTGTTGAAAAGGTGGCAACACTGAGGATAATGTCGAAATGTAAACAAAGGTTCAATTAACCTTGTATTAACTTTTAACAGACATAGTATTTGGATTTAAATCACTGTACCGTAATGAGGATACATATACGCACACACAAACAGTTTGAGAAATATATAGCTCGTTTATTAAAAGAATTTTTTATTATAATACTCTGGATAATGATGCTTAAACGAATGGAAATTATATTTAGTACTAGCAAACGTACCCGTCTTTGACGGAATGAAACATTCTATTATACTTGGTATTCCAAAATATCAATTATAGTATTATACTAATACTATAATTAGAAATTATAGAATAGTATAAAATACCATTATTAGTACAGTGTTAAACAAATGCCTCTGAATATGCTACATTAGCTGTCTGTCCTTCAGGTTCATGAAAGAACAAACAGTTGAAACCTCTGACTATTGAGCAAGTAAACTACAGTTGACCATGTGAGAAAAACTTGGTTTCGCTAACTTGAATTCCTGCGTTAGATAAAGTCTCCCTTTGCGACTTAGTTAACGTCATTGCGAAATAGACTCTGACGGGACTTTGCAATAATTTCAACGGAAACAGACAGTGGCTCGGAATCAATGGTATGCGTGGTATACACACAGACTCCCCAATACCACATCCAGTCATTATGTCCGCCTCTATGGCATATCTGTGTAGAGCACGAACTCAGAGTCGTTTCCCGTTGCACAGTTTTTGGGGCACTCATGTTTCGTAACATGAAATTTGTTACTGCTATAAATTGCAGCATCATTGGTGCTCCTACTTTAATTTTTTACTCATGAGCAGGCAGTCCAAGAGAAAAAAATTCAGAGTCAAGAAATTCAATTAGATAATGAACTGCTTCTTCATCACTAATCCAATCTCTTTACTGACTTGTAAGTTCTTTCCTCGGTATGATATAGTGTAAGAACTTGTTTGTTGATTTCTCCTGCCTGTTCATATTAAGAGTTGAGAATTGTTCGTTTACAAAACTATTTATTCGTAATAGATAGTACATCCTCAACTCTGGGAAACACCTTTTCAAAGATGTCAAATACGCAATATATTCATATGCTCCAATGAAATTAAAATCAACTAACAATACCTACTTGCCACACCTGTGTATTTTCAAAACAAACTTGTCTGTGAAGTTAGGAAAATACAACTAAAAGCCCCATAACTTTGCTTCTGTACTGAATTATCAATCTATTTAGAGCCCATATTTTAAGTTAGGCATACACAAATCCAGTGTCAATGTTTCAGCTCGCTATGTCTTATGGTGGCTGAGTTTACTTGTGACAAACATTTTTGCGTTAAACGTCCATAACTTCACTTCTACGTTGAATTTCCAAATAATTGAGAGCCTATATTTTAAGTTAGACCTACCCAAATCTACTGTAAAAGTTTCAGCTTTATATGTCTTATGGTAGCTGAGTTTACTTGTGACAAAGTTTTGCGGACAAACAGACAAACCGACAAACAGACAAACCGACAAACCGACAGAAATTTTTCTAAGGGTGGATTCGGTTTCTCCAATGTATGAAACGTAAAGAAAACTTGAAATGAGTCAGTTCTAAGCAATGTACAGACAAAATCATTATTTTATTTATATAGATTCTTGTATCTTGAATCTGTTAAGAAAATTTTCTTAGTTTTTTAAAAAAAATAAATATTTATACTAATGAAAATATTACCAATTAAATCTTTACAAATTCAAGATAAAATAATATTAATGGTTGCTTATAGTTTTTTTTTATAATTTTCGTGTTTGTTAAGGTCATTTGACAGATTAAGTATCTCGTCTACCTTCGAAAAAGTGACTCATTTTTTAATTACATCCTGAAACTACATTAAAAGTGTTCATTAATTGAATGCTTAAATAAAATGGTTTATATTTGAATGAAACCGTATGAAAGGAATGTAATAATGGAAGTGAGATTAAAACACTGAGCAGTGTTTATAACAGTCATGTTTGAACAGAGGTGACATAATTTAATAAAAGAAGGTAATGTCAGCTGTTCTAATCAGCCGCCTTGCAAACTCATGTCCAATTAAACTATCCCGTGTCTCTGCCACTAAGAGGCACTTCACAGCATGTTAAAAACACCAATCACCTATAGAAATATTATTATTAATCAATTTAGAAATCGGATACTCCCTGATAAAGAATATTCGGCCGGTTAATCCCTTAATTTTTCACTAAGTACTCGTTTATTGAAATCGATGGTTCCCAAAGTGGTCCACATGGACTCCCAGGGGTCATAGAGGATTACTGGGGATTCACGAGGAAAGCCTAGTATATTAAGGTGCATGGCACGCAGTTAGCACTCCAAGTTAAGGTTATATCCATATACCAGGACAGCATAACTAAAAATACGTCAAAGCACAGCTAGCTGTCCGTTAGAGTATTCAAACATAATAATTAAAACAAAGGCCCAATATTTTCGTCAGTTTGTTATAATTTTTCAATGTTTTAAAAAGGTGCTATTACTTTTTTTTGTTATAAGTACTCAAAACTGATTATTTTACTATTTATTTCAGCATACTTTATTAATTGTTAATACAGGAATATTTTGTTATTGTTTTAAGAAGATTTTTGCATTTCGGCATCACGTTGTAAATTGTAATTAACTTATTTCATTGTTACACTTTTTGTTTACCTGAAAACAAATATTTCTTTGAAAATTCTCACGGGAATTATTATGTTTTTCAAGTACCCGGGGGGACTCAAAGATTGGAAATTTAAATCTTTTAAAAATCCAATTATAGTATGAATTTAAAAATGTACTACCTTCCCTGGTGTCCTTATTTTAGTTCCATTATTTTAGAATACTTACAGCTCGTCAGGATGACATCAGCAAAGACGCCCAAAATGCCACTTTATGATTTCACAAATTTGATTAATCATAATACTGCCTTTGGGAAAGTCATTATATATAATTATGAACAGGAAAACGATCCACAAAGGATAACAAATTAGAGACTCTAAGTGTGTTCGTATCTTTACTCTGTGTCTATGGTTTACTGTGAAATGTGTAACATATATATATATATATATCAGTCGCGGCTACTCGCAGGAGTACTTCTTCCTGATGACGACGCTAGTTGAAATATAGTAGTGAGTGTTGTATGTCTTATCTATGTTTTTCTCTTTTTGTATTCAGTTATATATATATATATACACTTTTTCGATGAAAATACGATCCGAAATGAACAAATACAGTTCAATGTACATAAAGAAACATAGAGAAATTAAAAACACACACTTTCAGTCTCTAATTTTCGGTTGAACCGTCTTCAGGAGAGATAAGAGAGGGAAACCAAGCGTACTGGTACAGAGATTGTTGGAGACCAACCTCCAGAGACGGTCTCCAACCATCTCTGTACCAGTATTCTCTTGAATACGGTTCAACAAAAAATTAGAGACTGTAAGTGTGAGTTTTTAATTTCTCTATGTTTCTTTATGTACATTATGTACCTGGGCCTCAGTGTACAGTTCTTATATGCAGTTTCAATATTGACCACTACCTGCAAAAAAGGATTTGGCATTGTTATTTTATCAATTTAGCGGTCAAAAGAAATATTGTGTAACGAGATCAATAGTTTGAAATGTTTAGGAAGCCTTTATGTGGACTACTTAAGTTATATGGATTATAGTTTTCTGCAACCTTGTTTTAACACCTACTGGTGATTATCAGATAAATAACATTATCTGATATATATATTATCTGATGTATATATATATATATATATATATATATATATATATATATATAGTTCAATATAGAAATAGAAACACAGAGAAATCAAAAGAACACACTCAAAGTCTCTAATTTTCGGTTTGAACCGTCTTCAGGAGAGATAAGAGAGGGAAACCAAGCGCACTGGTTCAGAGACGGTTGGAGACCGTGAAGACGGTTCAAACCGAAAATTAGAGACTGTAAGTGTGTTCTTTTGATTTCTCTGTGTTTCTATTTCTATATTGAACTATATTTGTCCGTTTTGGATCGTATTTCCAACGAAAAAGTGTATATATATATATATATATATATATTATATATATAAACCAGAACGGCCCAGTGAATCTCTCACAAATGTCTAAGAGATAAATTCATATTTATGTGTTTTTTTTCATAAAATGTAGTTTTTCTCACAAGCAGAATGAAGAGCTTTCTTATAAAACATCAAGAACACTTGGAACAATAAGTTTTTAAAAGTTTACAACTTTAAAACAAATGATTTTTGGTTCCATTATTCAATTATAATACATGATTTGAGAGGAAAATAAACACTAAGTCTTCCCACAAACCAAAAAAAAAATGATTTAATTACAAAAAGCAGTTTGAACACTTAGTGTTCACCGTCAGGTTACATCGACAATACAAAGAAAAATATGTATAAACATTTTTGTTTTTTTTTTTCTTTACAAAATTTCAAAAATGTTTATAGATATTTTTGTTTGTATTGTCGATGTAACCTGATGACGAAGACTAAGTGTTCGAAACGTGTCGTTTATTTAAATCCTTTGTGTATGTGAAGACTTACTCTTTCCTTTCGTCTTTAATGACAAGTAAATACAACACAATAACTGTTTGCACTCTTGAGCGCTATTAAGCATTAATTGTGTAAAAAGTTCATTATAAAAGTTTATGATATAATTGTAGAAAAAAAAATATTTTGTTAGTTTCAAATAAAGATTGATTGATTAATCAAAATTTTTTCCTCATACAACAATTCTAACTTGACCTTGATAGATAAACTTTTAACATATTCATTTTTACAAATCCTTTATATTGACAAGGAAGTTTAAAAATAAATAATTCATTATAATAATCGCATACACTAGATACAAACAAAAACCCGTACTCTTATAGCAGTTCAAATAATGTCAGTTAAAAAGAAAAGAAATAGAAACTTATTTGTTTCCAGCGGCAAGAAATAAAGTAGCTGGATTATTTCTTCCTTCAAGCCTTCATGTGTAAGTTGAAGTATTTCTTTTATAATTATCACTAGTAACATTACATTTATGTTGTTGTGACTATGTAAAATAAAGTTAAAAAAAAAAATTAAAATTATGTAAATAAAACAATCAAGACGTGAATATGAAACAGGTTTATATTAACTACCTAACTGCCGTTAGATGTGGTGTTATTTTTAATAATATATATAATAAAGGTTTTTTCCACAAGTCGCGAACACACTGCTCTTGGACTCCTCTCTTTTTCTTCTCTCGTGATGTCATTTCAACCAAAAATGGAAGTGTGTATCTTTTAACTGTTTGCTTCTCAAGTTTATTTAGTTCCATATCACGTTGTCCTTTGGAGTTGAAATATATATATATATTCAGGTAACACACCACAAATGAATGATGATAGTCGCTCTAAGGCCTTTCGTTTGCACGTCGTCAGAGAGCAAGTGAATACAAGTTGTAGCCAGGTTATGAATTTTGATTTAAAGTTGGATTAAGATTGGCATCATTGACTACACTAAGTGTGCTTAGTTTCCCTCTCTTATCCCTCCTGAAGACGGTTCAAACCGAAAATTAGAGAATGTAAGTGTGTACTTTTAATTTCTCTATGTTTCTTTATGTACATTAAACTATATTTGGTTTGGATCGTATTTCCAACGAAAAAGTATAAATATATATATAAATATTTCACATAAACACATGAAATAACAATCAATGATCAAACCACAATATGAAATGGGAAAACAAGACAAACATCTTCCAACCGTAACAAGCTGTCTTCGTCAGAGTCAAAAACCCAGTCAGTTGGATTTTTTGTTGATCAGTTGATTTTTGACTCTGACGAAGAATGCTTATTACGTTTGAAAGATCTTCTTTTTTCATTTTTTATTGTGGTTTGGATATATAATAATATGATATATATATCAATATTATTATATATCAAGAACTAAGTTAATTCTTCAGGTTCAAATCATCCTCTCGATACCTGAGACAGATCAATTTGATCCTGTTTGTACTTCACACGGTCTATACTATTATATATATATAATATATCAATATAAATATGCAGACTCCACAAAATCAAATAAATTACTCTAATTATGACGATAATGAGGAAGGAAATGTAAAACAGTTCCAAGGTTTTTTGAGGTCTACTCGTTATCAAAAAAAAAAATCTTCTATTTTACCAAGAGGCATCTCAGAAACACTTTTTCAACATTTCTTCATCATTGTTTTACACTAGGCTTTACAAAATATCCAGGACTTTTGTTTACCTAAGTGTCACTTGCTATATGTTCTGTACTAGGCTTTACAACCTAACTAGGACTTCTGTATACCTAAGAGCCGTCTCTTTTATAACTTACTATGCGTATTGTACTAGGCTTTACAACCTAACCAAGACTTCTGTATACCTAAGATCACTCTCTTTTATAACTTACTATGCGTATTGTACTAGGCTTTACAACCTAACCAACACTCTTGTATACTTAAGATCACTCTCTTGTATCACTTGCTATGCATATTACACTGAGCTATACAACCTAACCAAGACTTCTGTATACCTAAGATCACTCTCTTGTATCACTTGCTATGCATATTACACTGAGCTATACAACCTAACCAAGACTTCTGTATACCTAAGATAACTAACTCTCTTGTATAACTTACTATGCGTATTGCACTGGGCTATACAACATAACCAAGACTTATGTATACCTAAGATCACTCTCTTTTATAACTTACTATGCGTATTGTACTAGACTTTACAACCTAACCAAGACTTCTGTATACCTAAGATCACTCTCTTGTATGACTTGCTATGCGTATTACACTGAGCTATACAACCTAACCAAGACTTCTGTATACCTAAGATCACTCTCTTTTATAACTTACTATGCGTATTGTACTAGGCTTTACAACCTAACCAAGACTCCTGTATACCTTAAGATCCCTCTCTTGTATCACTTGCTATGCTCATGAAAAACTTTTATTTAAAAGTTTTAACTATTTTCAGGTGATGATTGTATGTGCTTGTTGTTTTTGAACTATACCAGTGGTATTCAACTTTTTTTTGCCCTGTCCCCCTAAAAAATTTTACTTGATCCTCACACCCCTTGAAATGTAAAAATAACGAAAAAAAATCAACCACAAGGAGTATATAACGAAAAAATGAGATGTTTTCTAAAAAAAAATCAATAGATATCTTAATCATATGAAATAAATATATGAAAAATATTTAAACAATATTTATCCGAAGTTTTTGGCAATTTCATGGAATGTGAGCACCTCAGTTTGCGAAAAACTGAACTAAATCTTCCTTGTTCAGTTTTCTTTTTATTGACTAGTCATTTATAGCTCGGTGTAGTTAAATTTATCGATATAATTTTTTTTTGTATTTGAATATTCTGAGTTGTCAGAAATAATAATAATATTAAATTAATAACTTTACGAAGGGAGTTGGAGCCGTGGGGATTTTTGTTCGTGGGTTGAGTCTTTTTATATTTTAGTTGGTGGTAGTGAACTGGTGTAACTCGAGATGTGTTGGAGAGCCAAGTAAGAACAGTGGAGAGAGAGATAGATAAAAATAGTTGGAGGCCAGAGAGTGTGATAAACGAGAGAGTCTTATAACCATTTTTGTGTGGGAGGGAATCACACATATGCTTTTAATATTAATTTAAAATTGAAACACTGTTTGAAAATACTATTAAATAGTAAGACTTAAAAAATTAAAAACACAATTACATTAAAAGTAAAAAAAAAGAACATAATTAATTAATTCTTACCTATTTGAACAGAGACAAATATAAAAAAAAATCTGGTCCCCGGAGACGGTAGGGAAGCTTCAGAGCGCGTGCCTTACAACCGACTGACTAGGCAAGAAGACGGTCGAGGGTATCGGCTTACACTGGGGAGGGGCGGAGTGGGGCGCCTCTAAATATACACCAACGCGGTGTGCTGCGCCCTTGGACTGGCTGCGGTAACCCTTCCAGACTGACAGCTAGTGCCCGGTAATTAAGTCATTAGGTATCCTAAATCATCTTTAATTAGTAATTAAAATAGTTTATTTTAAAATTGTCATGACCTGCCTTTAATACAGTTGAAACATCTTGATGTCACAGTCGAGCCTCGAATTTCCGTACTAAAAGAGGCCGAGACAGTTTGGAAACAGAAAAGTCCAGTAATTGGTACCACTGCCAAGTAGTGTAGACACATGAGAAGGGAGGATAGCTAGGCTATTCTATACCTTAAAACACAATCACAATCACCAAATACAGGTGGATGCAGTTAGTTTATGTTTGTTTTTTTCGTCGTAGGATGTGGAAAAATCTGTTCATCAGATCCCTTAGTGCAAGACGTCTTGCTTAGGGTATGTGGGGTTGGGGGTCCCGACCCACTAAAAAACCACATCCTATTTCCTGGCAATACCGACACAGAAACCGTTTGCACATTACTTCATGCCGGTGCCTCAGTCCTCCTGAATAGGACTCACCTTCTTGTCCCCATTCTTTCACCTATGAATTATCATTGCCCTTGCCTCACACCACTTTCATTCTTCTTATGACGGAGAACCGCCTCTACAAAGCTTTTGACCAATTATCTTCATTTTTGAGCATCTGTTTATTATACATTAAAATACATAATAATAATAATATTGTTTATGCATAATAAAGGTATAGTTTGCTTAAGATAACGAAATTGGAGTAGCCTAGGCTAATCGGTGTCACTCTGCCCTCATTGTGAATTACCAATACCCAGATGACAATTTATCAGCCTAAACCCAAGATATCAGAACAAGATATCAGAATCTAACCCAAGATTATCAGCCTAAAACCAAGAATAAATAAGATCACTTTTATAAAAAAAAATTAATAATTCATATATCAATTTTAAAGAACTTCTAATTAAATACACTCTGTAATAAATACTCTCCAATGATTAATAAATCAATCAATGATTAATAGTGATTAATAAATAATCCTCTAATTAAATACTCTGTATATAAACACTAGAACATCAAATTTCCGTACTTACAGAGACAGGTCCGGAAACAGAAAAGTCCAAAAATTGGTAACACTGGTAAATGGTAGCTTAATCGTGGGTAGGGTAGTCTAAGTTAAAAGCATGCCAAGACGTACCATATACAAACCTCAATAAAACTTTCTAAAAGGGATAGGCTATTTTAATTTCATTTACTTTAGCACACTTCACGCTTAAATTAAATGAATACTATTATCAATACATAATAAACTTTATAATGAACAAAAAAAAAGGTTATAGTTTACTTATAGATAACGAAATTGGAATATCCTAAAAAGTCGGTCTGACTTTGTCCTCATTGTGAATTACGAATACCCGAATGGATAATTCATGGTAATCCGAAGAAAAAAAAGTACGCAAACGTGAAAGAAGTGGCTTAGCAAGGGAGGGTGGTCCTTATATGGTGGCACGTGCCAGGGGGCGGTATTTTGAGGGGATAAACATAGAAAATAGAAAAACATTATAGAAAGCTAACAAAAAATCTGAAAGTTAATACCAAACTTAATACCAAAATGTCTTATATGTATGAAACTGTTTTTAAAGAGATATTTCAAGTGTAATATTTACAAATTTAAAAAAAAAATGAATTTCTTTTAAATTTTTCAAAACTAAATTCTTTAAATGGGGTTAAAACTTAATGACGTTTGTTTCCGTAAGCCAATTAATTTATTTCAACAAATTTTTTTTTTATTTGAATTATACATTTTTGTTTTGAAAAATCTTTGGTTTTCTTTGATTATGCCTGTATTTGTATATCTATACGAATACTGTAATAAGATGAAAGTCTGGGACTAATAACAGCAGTCTAAAATTAGATCCTTGACTGTTATTCTATGAAAATAAATATTTTGAGGACTTTCTAGAATTTTTAAGGTTACGAACGGATTGACAAACAGGGGGGGGGAGGGTCTTTAAATTACGGTTTCTGGAAGTACGAAAACGTGAGAGCAAGTGTACTTGCGGTTTACAAGTTTATATATATATATATATATATATATATATATACACTTTTTCTTTGGAAATACGATCCAAAACGGACAAATATAGTTCAATATAGAAAAAGAAACATAGAGAATCAAAAGAACACACTTACAGTCTCTAATTTTCGGAGACTTTAACCGTCTTCAGGAAAGATAAGAGAGGGAAACCAAGCGCACTGGTCCAGAGACCCAACCAACGTTGGTCTCCAACCATCTCTGAACCAGTGCGCTTGGTTTCCCTCTCTTATCTCTCCTGAAGACGGTTAAAGTCTCCGAAAATTAGAGACTGTAAGTGTGTTCTTTTGATTTCTCTATGTTTCTTTGTCTATATTGAACTATATTTGTCCATTTTGGATCGTATTTCCAACGAAAAAGTGTATATATATATATATTTATATATATCAATAATTGACCGTATTTTGCTGAAGTCATTTTCATCATTAGTTTTTCTAGGTCTACTTCTTTTCTTTATCTAAAATGTGAAAGTAATTAAAAGGTTAAAGATATGTTGCTATCTTTAAACATATTACAATTTATAATTTCCCTGAAGATGACTTGGAGACCAGTCGAAACATGTCAGATCCACCCTAACAAATATTCTCCACCATTTAGATGAAGAAATTATTTAGAAAGTGAAAATGGGCGAGAATTTTATAAATACATACAGTCATATATATATATATATATATATGTGTGGTGTGTGTGTGTGTGTGTGTGTGTGTGTGTTCTCTATTAGTCCAGTTATACCGTTGACCTTTCAACTCTTTTATTCTAGCTGCTTGTTTCTTGTTCATTATTGACCTTTGACCTTCTCTTTATATTAAATTGCACTAATCATTTTAATCTATTAATAGCAATGACTAAACATCATCGATTTTAATTTAACATGTCACTTGGACAACTCCTTTTCTAGTTGAACCCTGTTAGCAGGAGGTTAGTTTGTAGGATCGAATCTCTCAGTCTTAAGATCGTGAATGCCAAGACTGCGGTTAATTTTAATGATACCTGTTTAAAAGAGGATTTGCTGCCTATTTATACCAAAATATATATATATATATACTGTTTCCAAACTTGCTTTTCTGAGTTTTGAAGAATTAATATATATATATATATATATTCTGCCATCCTATACTAATTTTAAGTCTCACGACAGAGCAGCTCAGGTGTTGGAAGAAACCCATGAGTTCAGGCGACATTTGGCTACTAGACAACTGAAACAAAAGGAAGAGAATCTCATCGTTCTCCGCGAAAATATATATATACATATTTCACATAAACACGTGAAATAACAATCAATGTTCAAATCACAATATGAAATGGGAAAACAAGACCAAGATCTTTCAACCGTAACAAGCGGTCTCCATTTCAAAAACATTAGAAATGTGTTTTTGAGGGCGTTAAGAGTGTGCTCTCCTGAATTCCTTAATGAAGAGATTAACAACATTAGGTCAATTGCCTTATAATTAAAATACCCCTCCTCTTATAAATGTTTAGCTTTGAAGGGAGGTAAAAAAAATTTCTCTAATGTTTGAACAGAGCCCCGTTCATTGTCAAATATTATAGCTTTACCGTATCATGATTCATTGGACACCCTTCCTAGACTAGCCAAACAACTTGATTTTAATATAGTCTTTTCTAATCGTAATAACGTTGGCAATATTTTAATAAAAAACTCTTCCACTGAATTAGAGTCCGGTGGTATTTATAAAAGTCCGTGCAAAAATTGCCATAAAATTTATATTGGTCAAACTGGTAAATCATTAAACCCTGGGTTGCCGGGACGGTTTCCTGCCGTTGTGTTCCTGGCGTGCTTGACGCCCATTCTCTTTTCTCCTGAAGACAAATCATCCGAAAATTTGAGTTTGTAAGTGTGTCTCTTTCTCTGTGTGTTGCTGTTCTTCATTTGTGAACTGATTTGCGTCCAGTTTGGATCGTCTTTTCGTATTTTAAGTGGATATATAATTATATTATTATATATATATATCAATGATCAAACACAATAAAGAAATGGGGAAAACAAGACTAAGATCTTTCAACCGTAACAAGCGGTCTTCGTCAGAGTCAAAAACCCAACTGAACACGAGATGCAGAAAACATTGGTGAGGAGTTGAGAAGAGTGGGAGGGAAAAGAGTGGTATTTTAAAAGGGTGAAAGCACAGGAAAGGGACTAATGTTCAGAAAGGATGTTTGGGGAAACAAAGGAGTACAGTAAGAAAAAGTAAAAAACTATCCGCTAGCTGTCAACCCTCTTGAAGAGGCTATTGCCCTCGTGACGAAAGTATCAAGTTTGAAGAGACCGTTACTAATGTTTATAATATTTGATCTATTAAATTTAATTAGAGACGATTCAATAATATTTCTTAACAATGTGAAATCTTTTTATATATTATATATATAATATATATATATATATATATATATATATTATAATTGCCCAGAAGATGAATGGAAGCCAGTAGAAACATGTGGGATCCACCCTAATTAATGTTCACCAACGTTTAGAGGAACAAAAGAAGAAATTATTTCGAAACCTAGAACATTTGTCAAAAAAATGACTTCAGCGAAATATGGTCAATTATACAACGAAATATACTATTTTTCTTTTTTATCTAGGTTTGATTTATCTTCAATAATAACACCTTTAAACCGACTTTTCGTCTATAGCTGTAGACATCTTTAAGGCTTAAAGATGTTGTCTTATTGAAGCTGGACCAAACCTCGATAAAAAAGAAACATAGTGTTAATATATGTGGTCGTGATAAGAAAAACATACAACGAAATATATAAATAATATATATATACTCAAAAAATTGTTCTTGACCTCTTCTGTTGTATTGTATTAGGTACCTAATACAATACAATATTCAATATATATATATATATATATATAAAGCTTTCACAAAAACACCTGAAATAACAATCAATGATCAAACCACAATAAGAAATGGGAAAACAAGACTAAGATCTTTCAACCGTAACAAGCGGTCTTCGTCAGAGTCAAAAACCCAACTGAACACTAGATGCAGAAAACATCTGGTGAGGGGTTGAGAAGAGTGGGAGGGAAGAGTGGTATTTTAAAAGAGTGAAAGTGCAGGAAAGGACTAATGTCCAGAAAGGGATGTTTGGGGAAACTAAGGAGTATAGTAAGAAAAAGTAAAAAACTATCCGCTAGCTGTCAACCCTCTTTGAAGAGGCTATTGCCCTCGTGACGAAAGTATCAAGTTTGAAGAGACCGTTACTAATGTTTATAATATTTGATCTATTAAATTGAATTAGAGACGATTCAATAATATTTCTTAACAACATTGATTTTTCATAGGTAATAAATTTATTTCAAACTTGATACTTTCGTCACGAGGGCAATAGCCTCTTCAAAGAGGGTTGACAGCTAGCGGATAGTTTTTTACTTTTACTTACTGTACTCCTCTGTTTCCCCAAACATCCCTTTCTGGACATTAGTCCTTTCCTGTGCTTTCAAACTTTTAAAATACCACTCTTTCCTCGCACTCTTCTCAACTCCTCACCAGATATTTTCTGCATCTAGTGTTCAGTTGGGTTTTTGACTCTGACGAAGACCGCTTGTTACGGTTGAAAGATCTTAGTCTTGTTTTCCCATTTCTTATTGTGGTTTGATCATTGATATATATATATATGCCCAATCGATAACAAAATATCACAATTGAAAGTATCTTTAATACTTTTTGAAGGCTAGGTACTAATAATTGGCAAGGAAGCAGGACCTAGGAAAAGAATACTACAAGAAATCATACACATACAAAAAACTTCTAACACTTGTGATTCTAGATCTGATATTGAAAAGTTCACCCTTATTTATACAAACATTGTTTCACATTGCCAGTCACAATAACAATAAATTCATGCATTTCGTCATTATTACAGAGGTTAGTATTATTAATATTAAACATATAATATTCCGTCTTACCTCGCACACTGCTGTTTAGGAGTTCTTGTTGAAGATGGGTGACACCCGAAACCGGTCCGAGTTATGATTGAGGTTAAGCCCAGGAGCCGATCTACCGCCCAGAAGACTAATAAGTGCTTCTTCTGAAGCTCTCAGAGTAACTTTCGAATTAGTCTGATCAATCTGCCTCAGGACCTGTACACGGAAACAGTGATTAAAACTGAGTCCGTGAGAACTGGCATGAGTAGCAACGGGAAGGTCAATATATATATACAATTAAAATAAGCAGTGACACATAAACTGAAACACAACAAAGACTCAATTTTCAATGTTTCGACCGTAATGGCGGTCGTCCTCAGGAGAAGAAGTGAATTGACGGTCGAAATATTGAAAAGTGAGTCTTTGTTGTGTTTCAGTGTATGTGTCACTGCTTATTTTAATTGTAATCTGTCCTGCCGGAATGTTTTTCGTTTATCATGGTATATATATATATATATATATAGTTCAATGTACATTGAACTGTATTTATCCATTTCGGATCGTATTTTCATCAAAAAAGTATATATATGCCCAATCGATAACAAAATGTCACAATAAACACGTTAAATAAAAATAAACGTCTAAACCACAAAAAGAAAAAAGGAAAATAACTAAAATCATTCAACCAAATAAATCGGTCTTCATCAAAGTCAAACTGATGCCCAACAAATGAATTCTCTTTACTGAGGGTAGAACTAAAACTATTACAAGGGGCTAGGTAGCTCAGTGGTTAACGGACTCGCCTCTGGGCTGGTAGTCCGAGGTTTGATCCCCTCCTAGACCTCGATTTATTCACGTGGGAGTGAATAAATTTAGTACGTCGTCACTCGGAGAGGACGTTAAGCCGTCGGTCCCGAGTCTGTACGATGTCAGGCATTCGTTAAAGATCCCTACTCTAAATATATTTGAGTTAGGCAAAATTTAAAACTCTCAAAGTACGATCAATCTTCATGATGTGGTAAGACTCGGTTAAGCTGTTTTGATCTTCGCGTTCCTCGGCATTTTGTGCCATAACCGCTTAGTCAAGCCAGGTCGCCTTGTTGACAAGTTACCCTTTAGCCACCTCCATGGAAAGCATGAAGGTGCCCGAGGGCACCTCAAGCAACGCAATGCTAAGCACAAATTCTGACAGTTCCTCCGCAAAACGGTACCTAGGCCACGAGTAATGGACAAGCTAAAGCCCAGGTAACGTGCGGAGGTAATCATTCCCTTACCAGTTGCACTTTAACTAAAGAACACATATAACGAAGACATATAAATATACAATCAAGACTAACTCAATCACAATCAAGATTCCTCTCAATACCTTATCAATCCCGTAACGGGACTCACCAATGCTAATATTGGCGCGAAATTATAAATGAGTCAGTCTCTTCCCGCCCTTCGATGAGCACCAAAGGCCCCCACAGCCTGTAAGCATGAACGTTAAAATAAATAAAATCATTATAATTAAATTATTGCATTTTTATTTTTGGTGTTTTAATTTTCTTGACATATTTCAAATTTTGTATTATCAATTTTAAAATTTTATTTATTAAAAAAAAATTAATAAAATAGATAATCCATATTTTTTTTTAATTTGCACTTTATAACATCAGTTTCTTTGTTTAGATAGCTCTTTAAAATTTAAAAAAAAAATTGGAGTGGCCTACACTCAACTTTACTTTAAGTAAATATATCAAACTTTTCGGGTATATAATATCCCATTTAGACAGAATATAAATGTCTATAAGAGAGATATTTGTACGTATGTCATTCCTGGAGACTGTCCAGATATTGGTTGAACCAGTTGTCAATAAACACGCTTATTTTGGTTTATACACAACTGAATCATACAATATCCTTGGCATTACCACAGCAGTAATAAGACTTTCGTAAAGCCAAAGAACAAAAATAAGAAATAATCTCATTGCTCTTGTTCCCAAAGGCAGTGTATCTCATACATGGCCATTTGTAACATTACATGGTCACTGGATCTGTTACATTTAATATCGTTTATCAGACCTCCTCCTGCATTAAAATAGAAACCAAAATTTTCACTTTAAGACTTCAAAATATTCCTATTTTATCTGAAAAATGTAAGAAATGTATATAAAAAAATTTTGTGTTTTCGAAAGGCAGGAGAATCAGCTTAAAATTAGTCAATATTTTAGTCATTAGTCGTTAAAATTCCTCATATTTCAATAATAAGTAAAGATAATTTGATTCATAAACACAAAAAATTTACATCTGATATTATGTTTTGTTCAAGAGTGTAAGTAATATATAGATTGATTAGAGCATTTTGTTAGACAAATCCATTATACCGTGAAAGCATCAGAAATTATATGTTTGGTTGACGTTTATTTTTTTACATGTAAGAATTTTATTCATCTTACATTTCATGTTAAGTCCTTAAATCATTTTAGTTTTTTTCATTAAACATGATATATATCATGTATCAAGTCTTTTAAACATGTTAGCGACTGTAGCCTGCAAAACTAAAACTACTCCTTTATTGAAACTACAAATATGAAGACACTCAGCATCATTTGCAATTTTTAGTAAAATTCTAAAATTCTATAGTGACTTTTGAGTCATCCTATGTTTTTTTGTTGTTTTTTTTTTTAAGTAGCAGTCGCACAAGGGAACAAACACACATAAACCACCGAACATTGGGCTCTTTGTGATACCACACAATGAAGATTGATTCTACCTTTGAGAGTTCTAAATTTTACCTAACTCTAGTATATTTAAAGTAAGGATCTTTAACTAGTACCTGACATCGTACAGCCTAAAGACAGACTGCTTCACGTCTTCTACGAGGGACAACTTGCTCAGATTTATTCACCTCCCGCGTGAATAAATCAAAGGCCATGTGGGTATCGAACCCCGGACCTACCATTTCTGAAGCGAGTACGTTAACCATTGAGCTGGCCTGGCCCACTTGTTTATATAGTATTGGAACTTTTTAATTTTATGTGTAAAACTTTTATTAAAATGTTGTTAGATTATACCTAATTTTATATTTTTTATTATGAATTAAACAATTTAGAATTATTATTTTCATGTAAATTTTCTTTTTAAAATTAGAGTTCTAATTTTTAGCACAAATATTGTGCTAAAAATTTTTGCTACAAAGTACTAAACTGTACGGTAAAAAGCTAATAAAATATTCTCCACAGAGTGGCCCGTTGTAATATAGACTCTGAAGTTTTGAAGTTTGGTTTTATATCAGAAGAAGAACACTACGTGTTCGAAACGCATTGTTTAGACATATGTGTAAATGTCTAAACTGTTTAACGCATATGTAGTCTCTACATATTAAACATGTATATGTGGAGACTATATTAGTAGATTACCCTACAATGAGTAAATACCATAAAATAACTGATTGTATTACCTTAGAAAGTACTAATTTGTTTTTTAATTTTTAGTACAAATATTATACTTTAAATAGTTGTGGTATAGTAAAACAAAGTTAAATGATCTGTTATATTATTGATTTATTAAAATGTAATTAAACAAATGTTAAAATGAAACTGTACGACTAATTTATGATATAATTTTGAAAAAAAAAAACCTAACTACTAAGCACAGGTGTGTGAGCGAAGCGGTGACACGATACGCCTACCTTCTCAAAAAGACCTTGAGGTAACCATCATTAATCTTCGGCTGATTGTTATGTCCCAGATTTATACTTCTAGATATTGAGGCTTTAGAAAAACTTAAGTAAAAGGTCATTTCCTTTAGAAAAAAAAATCTCGAGTGGCCTACACTCAACTTTACTATAAGTAAACATAATATCAAACTTCTTCGGTATATAATATATAATGTCCCATTAGGGCATAATATAAATGTCTAAATGGGAGATGCTTGTTAGTCGATCATTCCTAAAGGTAGTATAGATATATATACACTTATCAATATATAGGCTTTATTTTTGTATATCACACTATTGATGCATATACTCGTAATATCATTTATAACAAGATTTCACATAAACGAGTGAAATAACAATCAATGATCAAACCACAATAAGAAATGGGAAAACAAGACTGAAATCTTTCAACCGTAACAAGCGGTCTTCGTCAGAGTCAAAAAACCCAACTCTGTCGAAGCTAGCTCGACGATGTCGATAGCTCTGACGGAGACCGCTTGTTACGGTTGAAAGATCTTAGTCTTGTTTTCCCACTTCATATTGCGGTCTGATCATACACACACAGACATCATTGAAAAAACTTCATAAAACGTCTTCTGCGACCTTAAAACATGTAATTCAGTAATATAGTAAAGTAAAAATATAACATAAAGTATACCACACTTATAGACATCAATAAATACAACCGATTATCAAATAGTTTCGATAATACGTTTACATATAATAAATTTTGAGTGTGAACCAATCAATTTTTTTTTAAATATAATGAAAGCCAATACATTACCAAATAGTTTCCATAATACGTTCACTTATATTAAATTTCGAAGTGTCAACCAATCCAGATTTTTTATTGTTAAAATGTTATCCATGCCAATCGATTATCAAATAGTTTTGATAATAAGTATACTTATAATAAAATTGAGTATCAACCATTCCAGATTTTTTATTAAAATTTGATCAAAGATTATCGATTATGAAATAGTTTCGATAAACACGTTTACTTTTAATAAATTTTGAATATCAACCAATCCAGTTTTTTTTTCGTTCAAACGTTATCAAAACCAATCGATTATGAAATAGTTTCTATAGTACGTTTACTTTTAATAAATTTCGAGTGTCAACCAATCCAGATTTTTTTTTCGTTAAAACGTGATCAAAGCCAGCCGTAGGCCTGACAGATGGATTCCATCTGGGCAAGAGTGGGAGGCTAAGTTCTATTTCTGTATCTAGGCTTTGTGTTGTATTATACCTCTCCCAAGCAACAGTTACGCTCTGATTTAAAATTGGAATCTTTAGACAAAATTTAAACAAAAATTCCAACCAATTATTTATTCAGCATAACCGAATAAAACATCCAATTTATACTTTAATGTTTTAGTTCAATAATGTTTAACATTATATATCCTAGATTATTTTCACAGCTAAATTGAAAAAAAATCAAATGATAGCTTTAATTATGAAATGGTTCCCGAGAGAAGTTTTTTTATTAAAAATAAATATTAATAAATATAAAATTTATCGACCGACTTTTTTCCAAAATAATTTTAATATATAATCATTTTTGTTTAACCGACATTTCTTCAAAAACTATTATTATAGATAATAAGTTTTGTTTATTCAGATCATACTTTTAGCATTTATGTTTGTCGTAACAAAAAGACAAAAGTCATAGTTCATTTCATGATTTAACAAGTATTAAACATGGATGAAACATATATTACCAGGGGTTTCAACAGTACATGGTGTCACCCATCCAAGTGATAACCACGACCAATGTTGCTTCACTTCTGATATCTAATAAGAACTGGTGTATCAACATGTCTGCGACATTAAACACATATTAAACATGGATGAACCAAATTACCAGGTGTGCCAACAACATGTGGTGTCACCCATCCAAGTGATAACCATGACCAATGTTGCTTCACTTCTGATATCTAATAAGAACTGGTGTATCAACATATCTGTGACATTGAACACATATTAAACATGGATGAACCATATTACCAGGTGTGCCAACAACACATGGTGTCACCCATCCAAGTGATAACCACGACTAATGTTGCTTCACTTCTGATATCAAATAAGAACTGGTATATCAACATGTCTGTGACATTGAATACATATTAAACATGGATGAACCATATTACCAGGTGTACCAACAGCACATGGTGTCACCCATCCAAGTGATAACCACGACTAATGTTGCTTCACTTCTGATATCTAATAAGAACTGGTATATCAACATGTCTGTGTCATTGAACACATATTAAACATGGATGAACCATATTACCAGGTGTGCCAACAACACGTGGTGTCACCCATCCAAGTGATAACCACGACTAATGTTGCTTCACTTCTGATATCTAATAAGAACTGGTGTAATCAACATGTCTGTGGCAGTTGTAATAGGGTTAGATTAGGTTGTTGAGGCAATCTCACAAGAGAATACACATGGGCCCAAATATTGGCCCTTTTTGATATCGTACAATAAACATTCTACATTCGAGTTCTAAATTCAGTTCTATATCCTCATAGAACACATAATTATTATCCCAAAATATATAGATATTTATAAAAGTATCAACCGTGGAACCGTGGAAACAAACCTAAAGTTTATCGGGACTCGGTCAGTTGTGACTGAGTCCCGATAAACTTTATATAGTATATATATATAATATATATATATATATATATATATGATAGGACGTTATTTCGCCAAGTTGACCTAACTTGCATTTGCTAACTTGTTCAAACCTGCTAACTTTTATTTATAATCATTAATTTAATTCTAAATTCTTTCAACTTTTTCATCTTATATAACTTTTAATTTTGTTTTTTAAATGTGAGACCAAAATTTTAACCTGACGAGATATATATATATATATTGGTATAAATAGGCAGCAGATCCTCTTTTAAACAAGTATCATTAAAATTAACCGCAGTCTCGGCATTCACGATCTTAAGACTGAAGGATTCGATCCTACGAACTAATCTCCTGCTAACTGAGTTCAACTGGAAAAGGAGTTGGCCAAGTGACATGTTAAATTAAAATCGATGACTCATGCTTAGTCATTGCTATAAATAGATTAAAAGGATTAGTACAGGTTAATATAAAGAGAAGGTCAAAGGTTAATAATGAACAAGAAACAAGCGGTTAGAATAAAAGAGTTGAAAGGTCAACGGTATAACTGGACTAATAGAGAATAAATAGATTAAGAATATTAAAGTAAATGAAAGAAATATATATATACAAAATAAAATTTATCATGGCTCAGTCAATTCTTCAGATTGAAATTAAGCTCAATGTCGACGTTTTGGTTTTAAATAAAAACTGAAATATCCCTATTGAAAGTTTAATTTGAACCCGAGGAACTGACCGAGTCCTGATAAATTTAATTTCGTTCTACTTCACAGTCGATACTTTAATCAAGATTTTATATATATATATTCAATTAGAAAACATCCACAGAAGCCTAAACAATTTGGAACACAAGGCTAAATAGACCCGGCCCAGGAAATAACAGCGACCCCTTAGATCACTCACCCCCCCCTAGCGTTGACAAACATCCTTAGTCCCTCTAATTGACTCTTGACTCTTATACTTTGCTTATATAAAGGGAAAAGCAATTGAGAATCATTCTCGTCCTGAAGATGGCTCTATGAAAAAGTTGAAACATGTTGACTGTTAACTGTGTAAAAAGTTTGTTATATAGTTTAGATACAACAACGAGATCTTTATTTAGGAAGATAGAGAAACTTATTAAGAAGCAAGTTTCTGCCAACTATGTTTATGTTTTTAATAATAATAATAATATATATATTCTGAAGTAAGTAAAGTAAAATTAAGGAAAGAAAAAAAACATAAAAATAGAGGGGGGTTCATTTCTTTCCGACCAATCAAACTCTGAGCAACTCCTTCATTACCACGGAGGGGAGGGGGGGCTAGGGTAGGTTAGGTTAGGTTGCAGTGGCAGTCTCACACACCGAGAGACTGCCACAAAGGGCCGAGCATTGGCCCTTTGTGATACCACACAATGAAGATTGATTCTACAGTGGGAGTCCTACATTTTGCCTAACTCAAGTATACTTAGAGTAGGGAACTTTAACGAGTACCTGACATAGTACAGGCTCGGGGCCGACGGTTTAACGTCCTTCTGTTACTCTTGTATTCTTCCTTTTATTTTTTCCTTGCAAACCTTGATGATCCCTTTCATTAAGTAACCCTCAGAGGTTTTTAGAGAATAACTGGCATAAGCTTAAAAGGTTTCGTTGATGTAGGTCGTGGAAGCCCGCCTCCGCGAGGTCCACCTTGGGCACTTCACGAGGACCGTTTCGTTGAGTATCATTAGTGAGAGGACGGTTGGTTCTCGTGACGTGGCGAAAGGGCTCCATGTTAAAAAACATCAACCTATTCTGTTTTATCATGGTGAATCTGTTTTATCATGGGTATCTGCTTTATCACCTCCCGCATGAATATGAGGGCCAGGTTGGGATCAAACTCCGGTCCTATCAGTTCAGAGGCAAGTACGCTAACCACCGACCCAGAAATATAACATTTTTCGATTACCCAAAAACAAATATTTTTTTGCAACTTCCTTTTTTTAAGTCATATTATTTTGAAGAAATGTTCATGACCCGAAAAAACTGATTTTTCGTGTCTTACGAAAAAAATCATATTTAATTACTTGTTCAACTATTGTCATATTTATTCGTTTTATTGACTGTTTCGAATTAGTCTCAAATATAAGAATTAAATCATAAAGAACTAGTTTTTAATTAAGTTTAAAAAAAATATTACAACATAAATTGGGAGGAGGGGGAATAAGCTTAACGTCCTCTCCGAGGGACAGCGCACTCGGATTTATTAATCTCCCGCTTGAATAAATAGTGAACCACTGAGCTAACTTGGCCCTCCGGTTTTCTAGATTTAATCAAGCGGAACGTGAAAAAATCTAGAAGACGATAACATTATATAATAGCATAATATAAAAAACAATAAATGATTTATAATAGAATCCTGATTTGAGACTTATAAAACTAAATTCATAAAAAGAAGTAGCATAAATTTAAATCGCAACAATTCTATAATAATAATAAAAAATCTGGAGTGGCCTACACTCAACTTTACTATAAGTAAACTTAATATCAATGTTCTTGGGTATATAATATATAATGCCTCAGTTAAGCATAATGTAAACATTTCAATGGGAGATGTTTATTAGTCTTTCATTCCTAAACGTAGTACAGACAGTGATTGATCGACTTATCAATATATAAGCATATTTTTGTACATCACACACTGATGCAAATAATCTCATTAGTATAACTACAGCTATAAAAACATTTCTGAAAAGTCAAAGTGAACATTTCTTGATACGAAATAATCTCCTACAAGAGAACATGGCTTTTCTTCAAATAGCTAGTTGATTTCTTACATCGTTTACTTGACCTCCTTCTACGTTGAATATTTAAGTCAAATTTTCAAATTTAAAACAGAAAAATAGTCTTATTTTCTCTGAAAGACATCATAAACATCGAAGAAACAATGTCGCTTTAAGATAATTTATAATTAAGGATGTACGATAATTGCATTTATTAATCTTCAAACGAAAGATTTCAATTTTGAATTATGTTTTACATTTTTGGTCTTTTATAGAATTATTATACTGGGAATGTTATGGCTTATTAGTATTTAATAAAACCATTTTCCTTCTTCTTTGTGAAAAATCATACATAACAATTTTTTTCTGAGCGAGTGTTATCCTTTTCCTGCCTCCTGTACTCTGTTATAAGCTTGCTATGAATGTATATTGAAAAAATATATCAGTAATTAGCCAGTTTAAATCCTCAACTCAAAGTCGAAGCCAGCTATTCAATATAATTTAAATCTTTTATAGTTCAGAGCTTCAATTTTTGAAAATAACAAATATGAACTATCAGACTAGAATAGTGAAAAAACTGGATTTTGTCAACAAACATAAGTCCTCCTTCTTGAGGAAAGAGTCGATTCGTTACATTTCAATATCATGGAAAGGTGCTACAATTCACAATGATAATGTAATTATAACTGATATTAAGTTTTGTTCAAGAGTGCAATATATAGATTTATTAATGCATTTTATGAGACAAATCCACCATACCATGGAAGTCAAAGGAAATTTATGTATGTTTTATTGGCGGTGATTTTTTACATGTAATAATACTATTCCTCTTATATCTTATATAAATCAATCAATTATTTACATTTTTCCATTATAAACATCAATTTTATCTCAGTGGATTCGCTCAAAAAAATTCCAAGCAATGTAAACAATGTAAAGAAATATCAAAAATTTGACAAGTATAGCAGGTGACCCCTTAGTCCAGGAAAAACAACAGTTTTTATAGCTTTATTGCTCTTTGCCGTGATTGAAATTTCATGAATTTTTTTTATAAATTGCTAATTTTTTGTTCCATTTTTGATCAAATTTTCATGAGTTTTTAATGAGCCGTTTAACGTAAAAAAAACATTTTCTGAAAACAGAAAAAAGTACTTTAACGCCCCTATGGTGAATGTAATTTTAAAAAAAAATTATTTCAAATCATTTTCTATATAATGTTCTATTTTTAAGCATAGTTTCATTTTGATCCGTCAAACGGTATATCTTGTATCGCTCTCACAAACTTTGAGATTGAATTATAAGTCAAAATTGTTACATTTTATTGAACAAAAAATATTTCCCCTTGTTTTAAAAATCTGAATATATTTTTCGTTTATTGCATTTGTAAGTGCAAGGATAATGCCAAAATTTCAAAACTATACAATTAGCAGTTTAGGAGAAAAACATGTTTTCAAAAAACCGGTTTTGGGCAAAAAAAGTGACTTTTCCGTCATACATAATTCTTCCCAAACACTATGGGGTCTATTTTCGTGTAAAATATCAACTTGATCCATCAAAGATTCTGGACCGTAGCGTGGTAACAAGCAATGCTAACACACTCCACCCACCCACACATGGACATCATCGAAAAGACTTCATAAAACGACTTCTGGGATCTCAAAACATATAATTCCGTCAAAATTTCGAGATCGAATTATTTCACGATCACTATACTTTACTTATAGTAAAGTAAAAAAAATTGGGTAGAAATAAATTATAAAAAATAACAGTTTTTGAATATAACATAGAATAAATTGTAATAGAACATTTAAAACTATAAACAAACTGACCAAAATATTGGACGTTATGTTTAAATTATTAAGTTTGAATATTCTAACGGTCAGCTGGCCATGTTTTAATAGATTTTTGGTTATATTACCCTTATATGCGCATATACAAACAAATATGAAGCACTAGTGTGTGCCATGGACCATCAAAATACTATTTTTCCAAAGTAGACACCCCCAGTAATCCCCTGTGGACCCCTGAGGGTCTATGAGAACTATTCCTTTAAATAAATAATTAGACTTATTTGTTTTATTATACTCGTAATTCCAACTTTATTGTCAATGAACTGTCGTACCAAGAAACTGACAAATTTCTTTAACTAAATCATAATTATGAATAAATGAATAACTATTTCTTACGAAACAATTAATTAATTTATTTCCTATTATTGAACTACTACGTATAATGTAGCATATATTTATAAATTATGTATTATCAATGTATAGCACAAGGCACACTCGGGTACTGGCACAAATTGGCAGAAAATGTGAAAAATTTATTTTTCTAAGTCACCAAGAGTGGGTTAAGCTAAGTATTATACATATATAAATATATAAAAATTCAAAATTGAAGAAAAATAACCCACAGAATAAAGAAACACACTTAACAAACTCAAATTTTCGAGTGATCCATCTTCAGGAGAAAAAATAGAGAGGTAGACCAAGCACGCTGTAAACGCAAGAGCAAATTACTCAATTTAAGTTTGTAAGTATGTTTCCTTACTCTGTGTGTTACTCTTCTTCGATTTCGAACTCGTATTGTGTCCAGTTTGGATCGTCTTACCAATTTTATAATCGATTTTTATTATATAAATAAATGTTTTTTAAAATTTGATTTTACTTTCATTAATTTATTAACATATAACAATTTTGAAAATGCTATTAAGTTTTATTTCAATTCTTATTAATACTGCTTTATTATCATATGTAAAAGACAAAATATAAATGGAAATATATTAAGAATTTTGATTTTTCCATTTATATCTTTGTTTCTTAATGAAATTCTTCTTCGCTGATATTTGCAAGTAGTGTTAATAATTAAAATGAGTTTTAGAGAATAAATTACAATGATTTCCAGCAGGCTACATTGGATAAACAGATAGGACTTTAGGCCAGCGATATGAAGTACACATTCTTGAATGACAAAGGAAAATAGAAAAAAATTTTAAATTTTGAAAACAACACAAAAAAGTATTTTTTCAATAAAATGTAAAAATTTTGGCTTATAATTCAATGTGAAAGCTTTTGAGCAGGCAAATATTATTATATATGCATATTGTTATTACCACTAAGGTTAGTATGATTAATATTAGAAATAAATTTCTATTCTAATATTAATATTAATTCTATTTCTGATATTAAATATTATTATGTTGTAAAGCAGTTTTAATATTTTTTTACTTCTAGTAAAGTTTTGTGCAGGCCACTCCAGATTTTTAGGTATGCTAGGCTATTAAAATAAATTAATCAGTAAACATTCAAAAATAAATTCATAAAATCTATAGGAAAATAATGAGTTAGCTGTTATAAATTAAATATAGCCGATGTTACCGCTATCTAGTGAGCTGAGTTTGGAACTAAAGTCTAGGGGGCACCAGGAAGTGATTTTAGTTGAAAAACGATTTTCGATAATTATTTTTAAACTTATAAATCCTCCTCTTATGAGTTTTGATCAATCTTCACAAACAGCTAACAATTAATAAAAAAATAGGTTTTTTTTTTAAATCTACAATGAACTTATGTACTGCTGGGGGATTATTGACCAGAAATATTAACAGTACAAATACTTTCAACTGTATGCCAATGAATGTAAAGGTTCATAGCATTTCTTATTCAGAAAATTTTCACTTCTGTCTATGAAAAAAAAAACTTTTTAAACCAAATATATTTGGTCAGTAATACTTGACCAAACACCTTTCGAGAAATATAAAGATAAATATATATAGTTGTACATATATTTGTATCAATGATCAAACCACAATAAGAAATGGGAAAACAAGACTAAGATCTTTCAACCGTAACAAGCGGTTGAAAGATCTTAGTCTTGTTTTCCATTTCTTATTGTGGTTTGATCATTGATTGTTATTTCACGTCTTTATGTGAAATCTTTTTATATATTTGTATATAGAATACAAATATATTTACAACTTTATTAGTAAATAAAAGCGAAATAAAAGTAAATAAAATTCCACATTGTATATTTAATATACAATACAATATTATATTTGTATTGTATATACAAATATATAAAATACAAAACTGTATATACAATACAATATTTGTATATATTTTAATTTGTAAAAGTTGGAAGCAGTCCTTAAGTCATTAAATCATTTCAAATTTTTTTATAAAACCTATAAATATCAATTTTATCCAGTCGATTCTCTTAAAAAATGTCTAAAAAATGCTTTAATCAATCTAAATGTTTCACCCTTGAATAAAATTGAACATCAGATGTAGATTATTTGTCTATTTTTCGTTGTTTCGTCAAGTATAACTGACCAAATATATTTGGTTGAAAAAGTTTTTCAGTCCTTCTTGAATACAAATAATTAAAAACGTTATGCCCGATTTCACTTTACTTAGCTCTGATGAATATTTTTCCCAAACTTTGAAACCTTTTTCTTGGAAGTATGGTGATCTAGTCTGTGATTTCAATAACCAATGAATTGACGAAAAGGTTTCAAAGTTTGGGAAAAACAATCAACAGAACTAAGTAAAGTGAAATCTGGCATAATGTCTTTAAATATATGTTTTAATTTGTGTAAATTTTATTGTTATATTTAAATTATTTTTAACTAAGCCTGCATAAATCCATACAATTTACACTATAATGTATAATTTGTAATTTATTGAAGAAAAAAAACTTTTGAAAATTATGAAGGACATGTTATAGGACAAAATCAACCCTATAATAAGACCAAAAATTATGAAAATAATTACCAAGGAAATAGATTGATTATTCAATTAAAACTTTGCTTTAAATCCTGAACAGGTAAAATTAAATTAATATAAAAAAATCTGGAGTCCTACATTCAACTTTACTACAAGTAAACATAATATCAAACTTCTTGGGTATATAATATCTTAGTTATACATTATATAAATGTCTACATGGAAATCTTTATTAGTCTTTCATTTTTAAATCATTAGTTGTGCAATCCGTAATTGTGTGGTATTTACTCATTCTGAGGTAAAATAGATAAACCAACAAAGTCTCCACACAAATGAAGTTTTATTCAACGCGTTTCGAACACTTTGTGTTCATCATCAGGAAGACACCAAGGAAGTGGTACTGACGGGTTGGTCAAGACTTGACCAACCCGTCAGTGCCACTTCCTTGGTGTCTTCCTGATGATGAACACAAAGTGTTCGAAACGCGTTGGATAAAACTTCATTTCTGTGGAGACTTTTGTTGGTTTATCCATTTTACCTCAGAATAGTCTTTCGTTACTGGAGGTAGTACAGATAGTAACTGATCCACTTAGCAATATATATATGGTTATTTTTGTTATTATACAACTGATGCATATATTATCATTGGTATTAATAACACTTAATACCAAGTCAAGGTAATTTTTTTTAACTTTAATTTTTTAACTTTTTTTTAAAGCATTAATAACACTTTTGTAAAGTCAAAGTGAAGATTTCGTGTTACAAAATAATCTCTTAAGCGAAAATATAATTGTATATTATCGAATATACAATTATTATAATGAGAAGGAAAAATAATAATAGAAATATATTAAGAATTTTGATTTTTTAAGTTTATATCTTTGCTTCATTAATGAAGTCTTCTTCACTGAAATTTTCAAGTAGTTATGATAATAATGATTAAAATAAGTTTTGGAGAATAAATTGGAACGATTTCCAGCAGGCTACATTGGAAAACTGATTGAATGTTTGTAAACATTTAAATTAAATTCACAAAATCTGTAGGAAAATAATGAGTTAGCTGTTATAAATTAAAATATAGACGATGTTACTGCTATTGTCTATATTTTATATCTCCTAAATCATAAAAAAAAATTTGGAGTGGCCTGCACTCAACTTTACTATAAGTAAACTTAATATCAATGTTCTTGGGTATATAATATTTAATGTCTCATTTAAGCATAATGTAAACATTAAAATGGGAGATGCTTATTAGTCTTTCATTGATCGACTTATCAATATATAAGCTTATTTTTATACATCCCACAGCTGATCCAAATAATCTCATTAGTATAACTACAGCAGTAATAACGTTTTTGAAAAACGAAAGTGAAAATTCCTTGAAACGAAATAATCTAATACAAGAGAACATGGTGTTTGTTCAAATAGCCAGTGGATTTCTTATATCGGTTACTTGACCTCCTTCTACATTGAATATTAAAGTAAAATTTTCAAATTTAACACAGAAAAATACTCTTGTTTTCTCTGAAAAACATCATAAACATCCAAGAAAAAATGTCGTTTTAAGATAATTTATAATTAAGGATGTACAATAATTACATTTATTAATCTTCAAACGAATGATTTCCATTTTGAATTATGTTTTACATTTTTGGTCATTTATAGAATTATTATACTGGGAATTATATGGCATCTTAGTATTTATTAAAATCATTTTCCTTCCCCTTTATCGAAAATCATATATACCAATTTTCTCTGAGTGAGTGTTATCTTTTTTCCTGCGTCATGTACTCTGTTATAAGCTTGCTATGAATGGATATTGGGAAAAAAGATATTAGTAATCAACCAGTTTACATATTCAACTCAAAGTCCAAGCCAGCTATTCAATATAATTTAAATCATTTATAGTTCGGAGCTTCTAATTTTTGAAAATAATAAATATGAACTATTAGACTACAATAGTCTAATTTTATCTCAGTGGTTTTGTTCAAAAAATTTCTAAGTCAATGTAAACATTGTAAAAAAATATCAAAAACTCGACAAGTATAGCAAGTGATCCCTTAGTCTAGGATAAACAAACAGTTTTTATAGCTTTATTGCTCTTTCCCGTAATTGAAACTTCATGAATTTTTTTTATGAATTGCTAATTTTTTGTTCCATTATTGATCAAATTTTCATTTTCTAATGAGCCGTTTAGCGTCAAAAAAACATTTTCTAAAAACAGAAATCGTACTTTAACGCCCCTTTGGTGAATGTAATTTTGAAAAAAATTATTTCAAATCATTTTCCATATAATGTTCTATTTTTAAGCACAGTTTCATTTTGATCCGTCAAACGGTATGGCTTGTATTGCTTTCACAAGCTTTGAGATTGAATTATAAGTCAAAATTTGTACATTTAACTGAAAAGAAAATATTTTCCGTTGTTTTAAAATTCTGAATATATTTTTCGTTTGTTCCATTTGTAACTTCAAAGATAATGTCAAAATTTCAAAACTCTAGGGTTATCAGTTTAGGAGAAAAACATTTTTTCTAAAAAACGGTTTTTGGCAATAAAAGTAACTTTCCCGTCATGCATAATTCTTCCCAAACAATAGGGATCTTCTTCCCTATGAGGCCCATTTTTGTGTAAAATATCAACTTGATCCATCAAAGATTCTGGACCGTAGCAGTGGAACAAGCAATGCTAACACACTCACCCACCCACCCACCCACACACACACAGACATCATTGAGAAAACTTCATAAAACGACTTCAGGGACCTCAAAACATGTAATTCCGTCAAAATCTTGAGATCGAATTTTCACGATCACTATACTTTACTTATAGTAAAGTAAAAACATGAAACAGGAAATAAACATTTCTCACAAAAGCCATAATGATCTCTTACAAGGCACCTGTATGGAAAGTAGATATCGTACATTTGTTTTATTCGACTTCCTTCTACATTGAAGATTTAAGCCAATATTTTCCTTTAAGCCTTTAAAAGATTCCTATTTTGTAAGAAAAATGTCAGAAATTTTTAGGAAAAATGTCAGTATCATGTAATCACCGGAGAACTAGTATCAGTTTTGTAATATAGAACGAAATAGTCAATTCATCTTACTCCAATACTGTTCACAGATAATATAATTCATAAACACAAAAAAGTCCACATTTAATATTAAGTTTTGTTTAAGGGTGCAATATTTAAATTATAACATGGATAGCATCAGAAATTATGTTTGATTGGCATTTATTTTCTACATGAAGGATTCTAAACTTCTTATATCTCATATAAGTCATTAAATCATTCCAATTTTTTTTATAAAACCTATAAATATCAATTTTATTTCAGTCGATCCTCTTAAAAAATGTCTAAATTAATATAAACCATTAAAACTATTTTTTTTAAATATATAATAAACTTATGTATTGCTAGGAAATTAAAAATTTGAATAGTACAAATACTTTGAACTGTTCTCCAGGAATGTACAGAGTATTTCTTATTCAAAAAATTCACACTTCTGCCTATCAAAAAAAAACTTTTTCAACCAAACAAAAACTTTTTCAGTTATACTTGACCAAACAACGAGAAATAGACAAATAATCTACATCAAATATTAAATTTTATTCAAGGGTGAAACATTTAGATTGATTAGAGCATTTTATCAGACAAATATAGCATACCATTTTGGATAAAGAAATAAAAAACCCTTTTTGGTAGAAAACAAATTTTGTCACCATCACTATACCTTGTCTATAGTAAAGTAAAAATTAGCATAATTAATAAATAAAAGATACAACTGGTAGAAAGTTTCTTTTAAAAAAACATAAATTAGGCAAAAGTAAACAATGTTTTAGAAATAAATAAACTCAAATGTAAGAATATAGAATAAGAGAAAAATGAGGTTAACATTGTTTAAGGCCAGAAATTACTAAAGTAAAATTTGAAAAATACTTATAACTGATATACTAAATAACTGTTTCAAAGATATCAAAAGATACTTTTTGAATGTTGTTATAGAAAAAACCATTCGGATTAAGTTTAACCCACAAAGAAGAATTTGTGCATAATATATATGGTGGTAATTAAATGTTTTATTTTCCTGGTGAGGTGTAATGGTGTTAAAAATATAATATTACTAAATAAGCTTGGATAAGTTGAAAAAATAAGAAGAAGTTATTAAACTTGTAATAATAAAAAGAAAATTAATATGTTTTCACTGACCATAATTACGATGATCAATTCCTTCTGCATTCTTCCTTCCATTGTCGTTCAATCAACGTAAAATCTAATTTAAAAGCACATAATTACTAGTAAACTTATCAGAAATAACAATAAGTATATTATTTCTCAACAGCATGGTATTTATCTTAATAGGTCAACGTCTACTTATTTGCTTTCCTTTCTAAATTATATCATCAATTCTAAGAACTCTGGTTTGCAGGTTGGTGCGATTTAGATTAACTAGCTGATCTACCCGGCCTTACCCGGGAAACAATTTAAATTTTCTATAGTTCCGTTACACTTAACTTTTTTGAGATAAACGAAATTAATACAGAATTAAAATTATAGATTACGCAAAAAATATATAATCTAACAATGATTATAAATTTCACACATTGTCTAATAATATTGGAAGTTGATAGATTAGATTAAACAAATAATAAAAAGAATATTTTTTGCCGAACAATACATCAAGAAATTTGAAAGAAGTCTAAGCTCATTAAATGTGATATGTCTTATCTGTTAAATATGATACGAATTTTAAACCCCCAAATCGTTTCAATTAGGAACCAGTTAGTTGAAGAGGCTAAACCATATCACATTACATTTCATTCAATGATTTCAATTTGAGTACTTCACACAGTTTTAAATGTCCAATTAAAATTATATCAGTAAACACAATTGTCTCTTAAAAGTTTGAATAACAATATTTTGATGAAATATTATTTGTTTATGAAGAAGCATTGTATCGAAAAAATAATTGAACAAAGCATGTGGAAATATTATCACAAAGAATAACCTACCTGCGGTTGCCATTACCAATTAAAGTCAAAATGTAAACAAACAGGTTATACAGCGAACCATATCTATTATAGGGCCCTAGGGGGCCTGGGTTAGGCTGCCCCCCAGATTTTAATAGCCTAAAACCACCCCAAGACCTATAGAAAGTGCCTTGCAAAAGAATTTTTGAAAAAGGTCCATTGTAGGCCGAATGCATAAGGTACAAACATACATACAGAGCCACGAAGAGAATTTATATATAGATTTTGCTAAAACATTTGATAAGATAGATCATTGTATTTTCTTTTGTAAATTATATGCCCTGGTATTTCAGGAGACATGTTGACTGGCTGCATAACCTTACAACATTGAAACCTTATCATAATTTACAACGTTAAAACATTTAAATCAAGCCTGTTCTTTGGAACATCTGGAGTTCATTACTGTTTTCAATATTTATCGGATGTTGAATTTTTACTCTTAGCTGATGATCTTCTTAGACTTTATTTCAAGATCGCCTTCTCTTATGATGGTGAAATCAATCATAATCAATCATTTCTTCAACTTTCAATTAAGAAACGTTTCAACCAGTTTTGTTTTCAATAATCTCAATTTAAATTTTTCTAAGTGTTCCATAATATCCTTTTCTCGTTCAAAAACCACAATAATATCCTTGGTAAATTCAAATGTAACTTTCTGGCCAAACTAGACTCTGTGAAAGATTTAGGATAGATTTTTGACTGTAAATTAACTTTTAACAATCTTATTGTTGATTTAAAAAACCTAAACATGAAAATTCAGTGTTCATTTATAAGAAATTCATATAACTTCTAAGATTCCGATACTTTTGTTACTCATGAGCTATGCAAGCAGTTATTGTGTGGTATTTATTATTCATGATTAGAGAGGAAAAGAAATACTAAGTCTTCCAACACCAAAGAAATGAAAAAGTAATTTTTGTGTGGAAGGACTTTTGTTACCCTTTATAAATCTCTCGGTTCTTCCAATTTTAGAAGAATGTTTGGGAACATGATTACAATCATTATCATAAATCTACTTCAATCTGTCCATTTATAACTCCTTAAGAGTTATCCTACAGTTACATCATACTATCGTTTCTAGTTTATGAAAAATAACTAACAAAATATATCTGATCTGCTTTCTCATAGATACAATTAATGGCATCATAATACATAAATTATTAAACAATTTCATTGATTGTCCTTATCTCTTTTCATAACTACATTTCCATATCCCATCACATAAAATTTAGAAACACCCAAAATTATCCTTTGTTCCATGTTATAAAAATATTAATTTGGTTTATTTCTCACTGTCGAGTATGCTAATAAAGTGTAATGGTCTGTATTGCAGTTTAGATTGTTTTAAATATTACAAAAAGAAACTTAAGTAATAAAACATCTACCATAGTTATCCATCATTATGTTACAGTTTATTTAATTGTCCTAATAACCTTTATTAAATATTAAAGAAATTAAAGTTAATTATCTTTATATATTTATCTTATTTATTACTCTAAATTTATTTATCTTTACTATTACTATTATGTGTAATTGTTTATTAGTTTTAATATGATTTATTTATTGTTATCTATTTATTGATTTTCACTAAAATCCTTTTAAACTAAGAGCATGGTATATACTACAAATAGTAAAAACCAAATAATGCTATAAAATGATAAAATAAGAGATATACAATAAAAATAGTACACATATAGTAAAACAGTGGAATAATTAATAACTAATACGTTGGAGGAATTCTTCAATAAAACATAAAGTAGAAAAAAAACATATTTTAGAACTAAATAAATTTAAATGTAACAAAACAGAATAAGAGAAAAAATATGAGAATAAAATTGTTTAAAACAAGAAATTACTAAGGGAAATTTTAGGAAGAAGGTAAAACTATTAAACTAAATAACAGTATTCAATGATAATAAAATAACAAAAGTAGCTTTTTGAATGTTATAGAAGAAACTATTTTGAATTAATTGATAAATTTGCTGAGCATACAAAACGATTACAAGGTGATTTTTTGCATGATATATACGGTGGTAATTAACTTTTCTATTTTCCTGGTGAGGTGTAATGGTGATAAAAATATATTATTATAATATTACGATAAATAAGTGTGGACAGTCTAAAGAAGAAATAATTAAACTTGTATCATTGAAAAGAAAATTAACATATTTCCACTTACCGTTAATTTTGATATTCAATACCTTCTGTATTCTTGTATTGTCGTTTATCCAACATAAAATCTTTTTTAAAACATATAAATTAAACTAAATTTCCCAATAAGACCACATTACAATTAATTTCAAATTGTTACAATTAAAATGGACGCCGAATAGAGACGCAATTAATAATGAAAATGACTTGGAAGAAATGTGAGCTCTGATTGGTTGAAATAAACTTTGTCATAGAGAAGACATGCGCATTATGTATAGTTGTGTTGGCGCGAAATGAAGGAACTTGATACGAATTTAAACTTGTATTGAATTCAACTATTTTAAAAATCTCTTTTCAATCAGTTTATACTTTGATGAGAATAGCTTTGCTTGACTAACATAATTTAATTTGATAAACTCCATATTAAAAAGTTTTCTTTTTATTTATTATAAATAGTCTCAATAATGTCAAATATAAATACGTTATTAGATATTGAATTTCAGATCATCATAATAAGTAAGAGTAACTTTGTTTTACTAACACTGTTTAATTTGATGCACTAGTATAAGGTTTTCTTTTTTATTTAAAACGATTTCCTTTTAATTCTTCACCATCACTGTACTACAATTATTGAAATGTTAAAAAATAAACTATATAAATAAAAGAATGGTTTTGTCTGTACATTGCTTGGAACTGACTCATTTCAAGTTTTCTTTACGTTTCATGCATTAGAGAAACCGAATCCACTCTTAGAAAAGTTTCTGTCGGTTTGTCCGCAAAATTTTGTTACAAGTAAACTCAGCCACCCACCATAAGACATATCAAGCTGAAACTTTGACAATAGATTTGTGCATGTCTAACTTAAAATATAGACTCTGAATTGATTGGAAATTCAGTGTAGAAGCGAAGTTATGGACTTTTAAGCAGAATTTTGCTAACTTTACAGACATATTTATTTTCAAAATATACAGGTGTAGCAAGTAAGTATTGTTAGTTGATCTTAATTTCATTTCCATATATGAATAATAGCAAACGTACCCGTCTTTGACGGAGTCACAAATTCGATTATACATGGTATTCCAAAATATCATTAGAAATTATAGACTAGTAGAAAATATCATTATTAGTACAGTGTTAAACAAATGCCTCTATATACACCACATTAGCTGTCTGTCCTTCAAGTTCATGGAAGAACAAAAAGTTGGGACCTCTGACTCTGAGTTTCTCCTTGCGACTTAGTTACCGACATTGCGAAACAGAGGCTGACGGTGATATTGCAATCGTTTGAATGGTAACGGATCCCCAATACCACACTCAGTCATGATATCCATCTCTATGACGTATCGGTGCAGAGCACTAACTCAGAATCGTGTCCCGTTGTACATTTTTGGGCACTCGTAACATGAAGTTTGTTACTCATACTAAATCGCAGCATGATTGGTGCTCTTACTTTAAGTTTTTACTTATGAGCACGCAGTCCAGGAGCAGTCACAGAGTTAAGAAATTCAGTTGGATAAAGAACTGCTTCCTCACCACTAATCACTCTCTTTACTGACTTGTAAGTTCTTTCCTCGGATTGATATAGCGTAAGAACTTGTTTGTTGATTAGTAAGGGTTGAGGATTGCTCGTTAACAAATTCATTAATTCTGAATAGATAGTAAATTTTGAACTCGAACTTATAGTAAGAGCACCAATCATGCTGCAATTTAGTATAAGCAACAAATTTCATGTTTCGAAACTTGAGTGCCCAAAAAGATGCAACGGGACACGACTCTTGAGTTCGTACTCTGCACAGATACGCCATAGAGACGGACATCATGACAGGGTGCGGTACTGGGGAGTCTGTGTATACCACGCATACCATTGATTCCGAGCAACTATCCGTTTCAATTCAAACGATTGCAATATCCTGTCAGCCTCTGTTTCGCAATGTCGGTAACTAAGTCACAAGGGGACACTATCTACAGCAGGAATTGAAGTGTGTGAGACCAAGTTTTTCTCACATGGTCAACTGTAGTTTCCTTGCCCAATAGTCAGAGGTACCAACTCTTTGTTCTTCCATGACCCTGAAGGACAGACAGCTAATGTAGTGTATACAGAGGCATTAGCTTAACACTGTACTAATAATGATATTTTCTACTATTTTATAATTTCTAATGATATTTTGGAATACTATGTGCAATCGAATTTTTGATTCCATCAAAGACGGGTACGTTTGCTAGTAATCTATAAAATATAGCGAAAGTTAAAACATATAAAATCTAATTCAGCGTTTAGAAGTACATAAAACGGCCACAAGTAATGTTAAATATACCGGTGTTCCGTTAAATCACCGAAGTTAAGCAACACTGGCAGAGGTTTTCACTTGGATGGGTGACACAATGTACTATGGGTGCTTCCAGATAATGTGGTTGGCAATAACCAATTTCGGTTCTAAATGGACTCCGAAAAATGTGAATGATACTTTTCACTCCTTAACACCCTCCCCCAAAATACCTCCTGAAAAGATGAACATGACAAAAACACTAATCTTGGAAAGGATACACTATTCAAGTTGAGTAACTCCATATTCTAGTTAAAAGTGAATTAAAGACTTTAGTTACTCAAGAACTTTATAATGGCTGCACTGTTCAACTTGAGTAACTCCATATTCTAGTTAAAAGTGAAATAAAGACTTTAGTTCCTGAAGAACTTTGATTCCTCAACAAGTATAATATGGTATTTATTTTAGTAAATAATTATACAAAAAACATATTTTTCACTAAAAATTATAAATAAAAAATTGTGATCAAAATAGCAAACTTTGAAGACTATAAAATAACTCAGTCTTCCAATATTCTTTTAACTATTGGATACATCTTCAACGAATATGAATTAAACAAGTTTAAAATATATAAAATACATTATAACTATATTTATTTAGAAATAAATATATTAGTACGTATGAAGACTCTTATTTTTTGGTATATTTTTTCATTTTAAAATATAGAAAATTAAATGTATTTTGATGTGATTTATGTGTGAAAAAATTGCTAGAAACGTTAAAAAATGTGTCAGTGTTGAAGTAAATGAAACACAAACTTAATACCCTACAAAAAATATACTAAAAATAGGAAGGTCCCATAACAGGAAACAACAAACAAGACAGTCACCAAAAACTTAATACTAAATAAATGGAATATTATATAGTGTAAAACAATTAAGCATAAAATATAATTTTAAATAATTCTAATTAAGAATCTAAAAAAAAATTGCAAACTATTGAAAAGAACTTAAATATTAAAAAGAAGGCACCTCTACTAGAAGGTAAAAACAAAAGATGTTATCATTGGTAAAATAACATCTATATAAAAAAAAAGAAAAAAAATGGAATTTGTACAGGTATCAAAACCATTTGCTTGAATATTTTTGTTAAAACAAATTTAAATGTAAATTTGAAATGGATTGTTGTTAGTTTTTTTTGTCTTTTTTTTTGTTTTTTTGTCCTTTTGGTAATAAGAATGTTGGGGTTTAGTAATTTCAAAACTAATTTGGGAGACATCAACTTGTGGGATATGGGTGTTGTTACCATTGGTTTTACAACAGCTTGTGGGATATGGGTGTTATTACCATTGGTTTTACATCAGCTTGTGGGATATGGGTGTTGTTACCATTGGTTTTACATCAGCTTGTGGGATATGGGTGTTGTTACCATTGGTTTTACATCAGCTTGTGGGATATGGGTGTTATTACCATTGGTTTTACATCAGCTGGGGAATATGGGTGTTATTACCATTTTACATCAGCTTGTGGGATATGGGTGTTGTTACCATTGGTTTTACATCAGCTTGTGGGATATGGGTGTTATTACCATTGGTTTTACATCAGCTTGTGGGATATGGGTGTTGTTACCATTGGTTTTACATCAGCTTGTGGGATATGGGCGTTGTTACCATTGGTTTTACATCAGCTTGTGGGATATGGGTGTTATTACCATTGGTTTTACATCAGCTTGGGGAATATGGGTGGGGTGTTATTACCATTGGTTTTACATCAGCTTGGGGAATATGGGTGGGGTGTTATTACCATTGGTTTCACATCAGCTTGGGGAATATGGGTGGGGTGTTATTACCATTGGTTTCACATCAGCTTGGGGAATATGGGTGGGGTGTTATTACCATTGGTTTTACATCATCTAGGGAATATGGGTGGGGTGTTATTATCATTGGTTTCACATCAGCTTGGGGAATATGGGTGGGGTGTTATTACCATTGGTTTTACATCAGCTGGGGAATATGGGTGTTATTACCATTGGTTTTACATCAGCTTGTGGGATATGGGTGTTGTTACCATTGGTTTTACATCAGCTTGTGGGATATGGGCGTTGTTACCATTGGTTTTACATCAGCTTGTGGGATATGGGTGTTATTACCATTGGTTTTACATCAGCTTGGGGAATATGGGTGGGGTGTTATTACCATTGGTTTTACATCAGCTTGGGGAATATGGGTGGGGTGTTATTACCATTGGTTTCACATCAGCTTGGGGAATATGGGTGGGGTGTTATTACCATTGGTTTCACATCAGCTTGGGGAATATGGGTGGGGTGTTATTATCATTGGTTTCACATCAGCTTGGGGAATATGGGTGGGGTGTTATTACCATTGGTTTCACATCAGCTTGGGGAATATGGGTGGGGTGTTATTACCATTGGTTTTACATCAGCTTTGGAATAATGGTGTTATATTACATCGGTTTAAAACTGAAGAGGAAACGACTAAGAAAGTCGAATGTTGGCATGACATCCCTGGTGCACTGAGGAGGTTGAGAGTGCGAGGGAGATATCACCATCGGGTACAACAAAGTGCTTGCATTAGTGGTAATGGTCACCTGAAAAATACAAAGAATACGTATCAACAAAAGTGTGTTCCTTTAGTTTACTTTGAAACGTATATATATATATAATATATATATATATACGTTTCAAAGGTTTCAATATATATATATATATATATATACTATTCAAAGGTTTCAAAATATATATATATATATATAAACTTCAACACATAGGAAAGAACACAGAAAGACACTACAGAACTCACTTCGATATTTCGACATCCGTCATCATCGGGAAGAAGTGCGAAGTATGCGCGTTGAGAAGCAAACTGCTACTCAATCGCAGTTGTAGCAACATATACCATTAATGTTATGTATATATATACATATTGATAAAAACTATTGTCAAAATTTCTACTGTTGTTCTATTGTATATTGTATGTTCTATTCAATAGAACATTATATATATATATATATATCAGTTCACAAACGAAGAAAAGCAACACACAGAGAAAGAGACACACTTACAAACTCAAATTTTCGGATGATCCGTCTTCAGGAGAAAAGAGAATGGGCGACCAAGCACGCCGGAAACACAACGGCAGGAAACCGTCCCGGCAACCGACCGTGCTGCCACGCGCGCCCGGTTCAGGGAGTAATGAAGTAGAGACGATCAGAAGAAAATTAATATTAAAATTAAGAATTAAGAAAAGCAGTTCTGGTTGATTGAAGGTAAAATAAACAGCAGGAAGATAAATGAAGTATAAAAAGGAATACCGTGAAAAATATATATATATTATATATAAAAAAAATAAAATATATATAATATATGTGATGTGGAAGTTTTAGAGAAAGTCGGACAAATAAACTATTGTTAGTTTTTATTAAACTATACAATTGATTAATAGTCCTTTCCTTAATTTACAATGAAAACACTAACTATGATACACTGTCCATTCACAAGTGATGTCAAGACAACCAGCTGTGCAATCACAGGTCAGCCAACCAGGCAGTCCTTAGAGCAAAAGATTCAAATTTACAGCTTAGCTTCCTCCCCCGGTGACTCTTTTTCTTCAGATAAAGAGTAAGGCACCAACTTGCTTGCATGAAACAAATTTGCTTCTTTGCGTTTCTTTCTGCACCTAACCTCATAAATAGATTTGGACACCCTCTGAGTAATTCTGAATGGACCACTTCGTACTTCATCTAATTTATTGCGGTTTAATTTATTTCCGTTTGAAATATATACTAAATCACCTTCTTTAAACTCCTGATCTTTCCTATTGTGGTCCACCCTTACTTTATTTTTATGAAAGTTCTTCTTCGAGTTTATTAATGCCTGTGCCCTTGCCTCATTTATGTCCTGGCTTGTAGATTGTAATGATACAGGTACAATTTCAGATCTTTGTCCAAAGAGTAGGAAGGCTGGTGAAAATTTGGTTGATGCATGAATGGTGTTATTATATTCTTCCACACATAATTTAGCAATAATTGTCCAAGGTCGGTTCTGATATTTGTTTTCATTTATTTTACAGCGGACTCTATTCACGAGCGTTTGGTTCAGACGCTCGTTTAAGCCATTCGACTGAGGGTTATCCACTGCTGTAAAAATCAATTGGATATTTTTGTGTTTTATGTATTGTTTAAACTTTGAAGAATTCAATCCGCTATATTGGTCAACCATTAACATTTTAACATTGTTATTTTTAACAATAGGCTCTATCAACTTTATAAAATCATATGCAGTTTGTGTACTTGATGTTCTAATCCACGCAAGTAGATGCATATATCTCTTGGGTGATCGGTTGCCACCAAAACCTCCGATGGTGTCTATAGACATTATTTCATAAGGATATGTTGCGGGACCTAATTTTGATAATAGTCCAATCGCCCGTGAAGATCTTGTTTTATTTTTTATACAAACTTCACATTCTCTGCAAAACTTTTGAATTTGTTTGTCCATATCTTTAAAATAGAAAAGTGGTCTTAATTTTTCAGCTATTTTATTACTACCTATATGACCATAATATTGATGAACTTTAAGAATTAATTTTAAGCCAAATGTGGTTGATACATATATTCTCTTCCGATTACTTCCTGAACCGGGCGCACGTGGCAGCACTGTCGGTTGCCGGGACGGTTTCCTGCCGTTGTGTTTCCGGCGTGCTTGGTCGCCCATTCTCTCTTTTCTCCTGAAGACGGATCATCCGAAAATTTGAGTTTGTAAGTGTGTCTCTTTCTCTGTGTGTTGCTTTTCTTCGTTTGTGAACTGATATATATAATGTTCTATTGAATAGAACATACAATATACAATAGAACAACAGTAGAAATTTTGAATTACAATTGATTAATAGTCCTTTCCTTAATTTACAATGAAAACACTAACTATGTTACACTGTCCATTCACAAGTGATGTCAAGACAACCAGCTGTGCAATCACAGGTCAGCCAACCAGGCAGTCCTTAGAGCAAAAGATTCAAATTTACATATATATATATATATAATAAAAATAAATATATATTAAAAATATATAATAAATATATATATATATATATATATTTGATGTAATTTTTTTGAGGGTTGAGGTCCAATGATTTTAAACTAGTCCTTTTTCTTCGACGTTTCGACATATATTTAATGTCATATTCAGGGCTACAACATGTTGTAGCCCTGAAGATGACATAAATATATGTCGAAACGTCGGCAAAAGGACTAGTTTAAAATCATTGGACCTCAACCCTCAAAAAAATTACATCATATAAATATTAGGTCAAGAAAACAAATCATGATATATATATATATATATATATATATATTGATAAAAACTATTGTCAAAATTTTTATTGTCAAAGAAGGGGAGGGGGAGGATTGAGAGAAAACAAGAGGAAAAGGAAATAATAGAAAAGAATGGTATGTCAAAACTGATAATAAAAAGAAATACACTTCAACCAGTTGCATTTGTGACCTAGTCTACTTGAATAAGAATGAAATCTTTAACTGCCCAATCGCAGCGTTAAAATAATAAACAATAAATTAGGAATTTTTTCAACTAGTAAATTTCAGTGTGCTCTCATCCACTTTGGGTTTCCTTCCCAACCAGTAATCAACTAAGCTGCTTGTTTTTTAATTTTTTTTTTTTTTAAAAAAATGTTTTTCTTTGTGAAACCCAAAGGAACAAACCAAAAGGAAGGTTCTAATAAAAAGTAAAAATTTTATTTTTACTTTTTTTAAAACTGCAAAAAGCTGCAGCCAAATTTTAAGGTTACTTGTAATGTTATCTCATTAGTCTAGTTGAAAGTTTTAACCGGTCAACACTGTTTAAATAATGTTAACTTAATTCTCTTATTCAAAAAATTTTTACTTCTATAAGTTATTCTATTTATCTCTGAAATACTTCTATTTGTAATATTCCACAAGTTTTAATAATCCATTTTCATATTGTTTATTAATTGGATGTTAATATATGATGACATATTATTATCTTTTATAGGCCTATAAAAAATATTTTAAAATATTATTTGGACTGATTATTTTGGACCACCTTTTTGAATTACGTCAAAACTTCTGACTATAACTAACCAGTTATTAACATCAATTATTTAAATAGTAAACAGAACACAAGAGAACACGGCTAGCACTGAAATCAAATTAAATGACATTAGGACAGTTCGAAAAATACAGATATACATGTATATGTATACATTTACAGTAGATTGTGCTGGAGCCTTGAGGAGAACCAAGAAACACAGGTCTTCTTTGCGTGGTGGAGTAATAACAGTGTTACTAAAACAAAAAGATATATTAAAAAAAGATAATAGTCATTGCAGGGTAAACATTCAAATAAGTCTCCACATATAGAAGTTTAATAATATAAGCAATGCGTTTCGAATACGTAGTGTTCTTCTTCAGGCATAAACAAAGAAAACACAATGCCATCTGAGAGTTATCTTTAGTATAAAGAAGGGAATGGAACTAGTTGTTTATATTATCAAACTTCTTTATGTGGAGGTTATTTTATTAACTTTTTTACCCTATAATGAGTAAATAACACAAAATAACTCATTGCACTACCTTAGAAGAATACAGCCAGTTATGTATATGGTAATTATAGAATAACTTTGTATGTAGTTTTATTTATCAAAACAAGGGGTAGTCTTATACCGAACAAATTCTGATAGTTTATTTTCAAGAGTTCAAAGAGTTTGAAGCAATCCTATGTTGTGACCAAAAACCTATTAACCCATCTCAGTGTACCAAAAGCGTTTCGACCGTAATACAAAACCAAACCAGGATGACGTTTAACGTGCTGCCCTTTAGTCACTCCAGGGCTGAAACCTAAAAATGGCTAAAACCCTGGCATCTCAGTGTACCAAAAGCGTTTCGGCAATAACACAAAACCAAACCAGGATGACGTTTAACGTGATGGCCCTTTAGTCACTCCAGGGCTGAATCCCAAAAATGGCTAAAACCCTGGCATCTCAGTGTACCAAAAGCGTTTCGGCCATAACACAAAACCAAACCAGGATGACGTTTATCGTGATGCCCTTTAGTCACTCCAGGGCTGAATCCCAAAAATGGCTAAAACATCACACATCAATAGAAACAATTCGCGCAACCTTATCTAGTCATCAGTCTTTAAGGTACTAAAAAACAGGTTAGATTTGATAATATTGACAATTATAAAACCTAAATACTGAGCATACATAAAGTACTAGGATATTCCCTTGAAGATTAAAATATAATTCTAACATAAAACTAAGTCCGAGGTTCAATTCCAACCTGGGCCTCGATTTATTCACGCGGGAGGTACATAAATCTGAATACGTCGTGTCTCTCAGAGAAGACGTTAAGCCGTCGGTCCCGAGCCTACTCATCCCGATGACAGATACTCGTTAAAGATCCCTACTCTAAATGAACTTGAGTTAGTCAAACTTTTAGGACTCCCAACATGGACCTCTAGGGGTTAGACCGGCTGAATACTGCAATCGCACATTTGAAAAGATCTGAATGAAACTGAAGTATCGTAGATATATGAGAAGGGAGGATAGCTAGGCTATTATCTTCCTTAAAACACAATCACAATCATCAAATACAGGTGAATACAGTTAGTTTATGTTTATTATAAATTAAAATACGTTATAATAATATTGTTTATGCATAATAAAGGTGTAGTTTGCTTAGGATAACGAAATTGGAGCTACTCAGTTTCACTCTGCCCTCATCGTGAATTACAAATACCCTGATGATAGTATGCTATTCGAAAGAAAAAAAAAGTCCGGAAACTTGAAAGTACGGAAAATCGAGGGTAGAGTGTATAATGCATATCGTCATGAAAAACCCAGGGTTGTTTAATATATATAATCCTTGTTTCATTTTGGGTTAGTTCAAAACTTCCAACTGTAATTTATTATAAGTTATTAACATTAATTATTTAAATAGTAAACTGGAACAAAATGACAATTTTGTACAGTTACACAAAGTAACTTAGAATTTTTAAATATGTTGAAAAAACCCAGTTGTGTTTGGGCCAGTACAGGAGATTATTTGACTTAGAGGTAGAAAAGAGTTTATCTGTGTTGTTATCAGCCCTATCCAAGGCAGTTACTTATCTCAGAACTGCCACCCTCTACTATTTTCACCTCTTTTGTCTTGGACTTTCAAAAAAAAAAAACATTCAACTTCAAATCAAAACTCTGGAGTTGACTACTTATCAGTTATCGCTAAATAGGACCCGCGCTAAGCAACAGGGATTTATTATGAAACTTGAATAGAGACTAGGGCAAAAGTGCTCACACATTTTCTGCATGCGAGTAATTTATAAAATAAACAATAATCACAATGACCCGCTATATTTATTTAAGAAATCTACATCAAAAAAACAGTAAAAAAAAAGTAAGAAAAAATACTAAGCTCTTTCAACGGTAACAAGAGGTCTTCGTCAGAGTCAAAACTGATAGTAAAGGATTATTTTTGACTCTGACGAAGACCGCTTGTTATACGGTTGAAATATCATAGTCTTTTTTTAAATCATGTTTGAATTCTATCGGCCCAATTCATAATCCTTCGCAAAATTGTACAAACTTCCTTGTATGTTTCTACAAAAAAAAAAAACCATTCATAACGATTTGAAAATTCCTGTAATCCACCAAAAGAAATCTGAACACGATACCGCAAAATTTCATGAATCTTCACCCACTTCACCCACTAACCTAAACCCTTTAATTCAACAATTATCATCCCACCAGATTCCTACCAACACTATTAAAAAGCTAAGAAGATGTCGGCCCCGAGATCTACTCAGCCATGCTAACTGTCAAGACTAATTTCAAGGAATCAGAACAATTTTTATGTAGAACCACCAATGATTGGTTTCTCCACTCTTTTATTTAATTTCTTAGTGCAGCATGTATCACCTTACTAGTTACTCTTTTAAGGGTAGTTGTAATAAAATAATAAATAAATTCTGTGAAGAACTCGTTAAAAATACTCTATCCTAAAAAAAAAACTTCACTGCGGCAAACTTTAGGACACATATATGTATAGAGTCCTTGAAATTTGACTTGTCCGTAATTAAAACATGTGCGAAATAGAGAACTGAGCAACAGTTACAAGAAAACAGTTGGAAAAAGTTAAAAAAAAAACGGAACAAATTACAGAATTGACCATTAAGCGGAGTAGATCTAGAAATAATAATTAATGTTGCTTGACAATTTAAAGTATCAGTATAATCCATAGACCTGAAATATCATTGTAGTATGTAAAGAAGTGGAGAAATATACTTATATAATATATATTTTAAGCATGTATTGAAGAAGGACTGTAACTTAAAATATATATATATATATATATATATAAACTCCAAAAATTATTCTTGAGCTCTTCTATTCTATTCTGTTTTGTTATTGAGGGCTAGGTCAAATAAAAGAAAATAAAACTCCTTCCTAGGCCGACGTTTCGATGTATTTGTACATCATCTTCAGGACTAAAATTAGAGTAAGAACTATAATACATTTACCAAAACAATCTACAACTCACATAGAGAACCAACACAATTTTTTGAGACCAACAGATACATAACACAAGGTTATTTTATAATCAGAGTTGTTGAGTACACATCTATTTCAAAGTATCAGACAAAAGGAAATTAGTTTTACCTTGGAAAGTGTGCACACTAAAAATAACCAGATATTTTTTTCATGTCATTAAGATGTTTTTTATTATTTTTTCTTATAATAAACGGATTTGTACCCATTCTCAATAGATAATTAATAAATATACACTTTGGCTATAAAGTACTTGTTTTTAAACTTGCTTCAGGCTTTGAAAATAAGCATAATTCATTGCAGGTATCGGAATCGTTAAACATTTTGGTATCATCCCATTACTAAAAAATAGTACATATTTTTTTTTTAAAAAAAAAATAATTATTACTAATTCAAAAACTTACACGTCCATCAGTTGAAAGTCATTGTGAAAAGGCACGTAGTTCAAGGGAGCAGGCACTATATCTGAAAGAAACACTATAATCAAGTATATGGCAAGTATAGTACTTCATTGAAATAACCACTGTACACAAATGTATCAGTTGTAGTCTGAGTACAGATCAAATAAAAAAAAACGTTAAGAAATATCTTTAAACTTAACAACTATATTAGTAGAGAGATGTATTGAAAATGAACAGGGTAGCTTGATTAATAATCCCACTGGAGCAATGGTCAGCCCGTGCCAGAAGGCATCATATTGAGGGGGTAAAAAAAGAAAATAGTAAAAAATTAAAATAATAAAACGCTAACAAATCATCTGAAATTTTATACCAAAATGAGTTTTTAAGATCGCAATGAAATAGGTTAGCTCAGTTAACGTACTCTCCTCTGAACTGGTTGGTCCGGGGTTCGATCCCCACCTCACGTCTTGATTTATTCACACGCGACGTAAATAAACATGAGTATGTTGTCCCTCGGGGAGGACGTTAAGCCGTCGGTCCCGAGCCTGTACGATGTCAGGCACTCGTTAAATCTCAGTTTTTACTTTGTTTGTTCTCTGATGACATACATTGAAAGGCCTTCAGAGCATTTATTTCTATTGTTTTCCTTTTTTCCATTGTGCTTTAAAACGACAAAAAACGATCAACGGACTAAAGTTCAATATAGACAAAGAAACCATTCGGAGTGTTAAACTTTGCTTAACGCAAGTGTATACAGAGTAAGGATCATTAACGAGCACCTGACATCGTACAAGCTCGAGACTGACACTTTAACGTCCTTCTTCAGAGGGACAATGAACTCAGATTTATTCACCTTCACGTGAATAAATCAAGGTCCAGAGTGGGTATTGAACCCCAGACCTACCAGTCCTGAAGCGAGAGCACATTAACCATTGAGTTACCCTGGTCACTCATGTGTTTTTTACTCTTTTACAATATCTCAATTTTAAAAGTATATTTTTGAGTGCATGAAGTAATTATTTTAATGAAACATTTATTTCAAATACCCCAGAGTCGCTAGTAAATAACTTCCTCGATCATACCAAAAAAGTACAAGAAGAGTTTTTATATTCCTGGAGTTTATACACTTTTGACACCAGAGTGAGTAACGGTGTCTCCATTTTGCTAGTAATCAGATACCTTCTTTGATATCTCATATGGTTCCGACCGATTCAAATGAAACCCACCAGTAATACGATCACTGACCTTCAAAAGTCTTCTTCAATAACACTGAGAGGTAGAGTAATATAAAAAGAAAACACTGGAGTGGTCTACAGTCAGCTTACTGGGCATTATCAAACTCATTAGCGATAAATGTCATTTGTTTTAATGAGCCAATTACAAACAAAATGCAAACTCATTGCAGCATTGTAAGAGTAATGATGACTGTAAAGAGTAATTTAAAAAGGAAAATAAACAAATTAAATGCAATGATTTAATCTGTTGAATTATCAACACAAATGTCTAAAATATTTATTATCAAAATGGGAGCCAGGTTAGCTGAGTGGTTAACGTACTCGCTTCTGAAGTGATAGGTCCGGAGTTCGATACCCGATATTCAACTTGTCTTATAGGGTTAAGAGACCAGACCAAAGTATTGCATGTGAATTGTGCAATAGGTGCTAAAAAAAAGTCCCTGTCGGTATATTATTATGTATAAAAAGATTTCACAATAAACACGTGAAACAACAATCAATGATCAAACCACAATAAGAAATGGGAAAACAAGACTAAGATCTTTCAAACGTAACAAACGGTCTTCGTCAGAGTCAAAAACCCAACTGAGTTGAGTTTTGGGTTTTTGACTCAGAGTTGACTCAGTTGGGTTTTTGACTCTGACGAAGACCGCTTGTTACGGTTGAAAGATCTTAGTCTTGTTTTCCCATTTCTTATTGTGGTTTGATCATTGATTATTATGTATGTTTGTATTCTACAACTTACAACAACAATACTTTGTTACTCACAAAGGATTTCTCCCGTACTGGTGTATATACAACCATATACATCTTTAATACATAACAAAAATTTCACTAGTATATGGTAGTAAGTAAGAACACGTTTTAACCGAAATTCGTATCCTGAAACGTCAAATTTCATTAAAAACTACTACAGCTTCTCAAACATTAGAATTAAAACCAACATTCTGAGGTAAAATGGATAAACAAACAAAAGTTTCCACACAAATGAATTTTATTCAACAGCAACGCGTTTCGAACACTGTGTTCATCATCAGGAAGACACCAAGGACCACATCCTTGGTGTCTTCCTGATGATGAACACAGTGTTCGAAACGCGTTGCTGTTGAATAAAACTTCATTTGTGTGGAAACTTTTGTTTGTTTATCCATTTTACCTCAGAATGAGTAAATACCACACAATTACGGATTGCACAACTAATGATTTAAAACCAACATACAATTTTTGCAAATCAATAATAAAGAAGTATTTTTGGTGTTATTAGTACCTTCGATTTTCTACTATAGTATATATACTCATTTTGGTATCAACCGTAAATAATGAACACTTTGTACGTATAGATTTGTTCGAAATTATTCACAATTCATTACACAAAATTTTACAACTAATTTAAAACATAATCAAAGTTTACAAAATTAAAAGAAGTAACTACTATGATTACAATATATCGTAAATAAATTGTATATAAGTTCACAATTGTAATATATTGTTCACAATGATAATCCCGTCAAAAATTTATTCTATTTCTGTTTGTAAACGACCTTTAACGAGTACCTGACATCGTACAGACTCGGGACCGACGGTTTAACATCCTCTCTGAGGAACGACGTACTCAAGATTTATTCACTTCCCGCGTGAATAAATCGAGGGCCAGGTGAGGATCGAACCCCAGACTACCACTCATGAGGAGAGTACGTTAAACACTGAGCTAACCTGGCAACCTAAACATATCTGACATGGTTCAAGAAAGTTGGAAATATATCAACATGTTTTCTCTTAATTTTCCAACAGGAATGGGCTAAATGAGATAGCAAATACTACTGAGGTACTCCTCTTTTCTTTTTCAGTATGCCAATCTTTACGATATACAATCACAGTAAATATTGAATTTTTCTGAATCAATACATTTAAAGGATTATTTAAGCCGCTTATTTTGAAAGTGGCCTAATTCCATTTATGTTAAAATCGAGATATTTAAGGGTTTGCGTTTTACAAAATTTAAAAATATTGTCATTTTATTTATCAACTAATTTTTGTTATAAAAAAACTTAGTAATTTTAAATAAATTTTGTACAATTTGCTGCAAAAGGTAAAGATAACGTAAAAATGTAATTTTTAAATAGCTAGCTAAATTTTTTTGGAAAATGGAATTAGGCCACTTTCAAAATAAACGGCTCATTTGTTCTTAGCATGCTTGCAATGAATTTTACATTATTTACTATGAAATGATATCCTAATTCAGGGGTGTCAAACGTACGGCCCGCGGGTCGGATCCGGCCCACCTGAGTGGTCGGTCCCGGCCCGTGGGCTAAATCTGCATTATTATAAAAAAACAAAAGAATCAATTTACTCTAATTTCCTTAAAAAAAAGGATGGTTCTTACATTATTATATTATGATTTATATTATTAATATGAGAAACTGTCGTTCCTCGTTAGAAGATCTTTGAGTTGTTTGAGCGCTTTCGAATGTTGTCCATCTTCGATCGCAACTAACCTACTTTCAACAAACCTAACATTATATTATGGTTGATATACGTGCAAAGAAATGAAAGGAACACTTCGACGAAACTAACACAAGGAGGTGATAGCATTGAACGTCTGTTTAGCGTATGTTGGCGTATTATCTACTTTAAACGTTGTCCTCGTACCTTCACCAGCGAAATATCTCTGTCAAAAAGGATAAAAGTGGTTACAGAATGTCAGATTTTAATACAATTTTTTATAATTGACTTATTCTTCTTTGCACTAATTATTAGTGCTGGTGACTTAATACAAAGAAAAAGGTAGACTTATTGTTAGTCTCTATGTAATTTTGTAATTAGCTTGCTGGCACGGCCCGCTTGAGATCAAACTAAGCTGTATTCCGCCCCCAGGCCAAAATGAGTTAGACACCCCTGTCCTAAGTGGTAGATAACCATTCGAAGGTAGGTAGGTAGTGTACTATAATAGCAGCAAGAAGATGCCACTAGTTTGTTATTAAGAACGCATTTCAACCAAAATTCGTATTTTCGAAAGTCAAATATTAAAAACTACCAAGAGTTTCATCTACTATTAAAATTGCAACTAATATAAAATTAATTGCAAATAAATAATAAACTATTTTTTTTTCATGAAAGAGACAAAACACTGTCCAATGTGGAATAAATTTCGTTGTAATATAAGAAACCAAAACATGGGATAATCTCATATAAAGTAGGATAGTTTCATATAATCCGAGATAGGTCGCTATACTATAGGTATTATATCGTTATACTTATATCGTCTGATACTATATGTGTTATATCGTTATACTTATATCGTCTGGTAGCTATACTATAACTATATCGCTATACTATAGGTATTATATTGTTATACTTATATCGTCTGGTAGCTATACTATAACTATATCGCTATACCATATGTGTTATATCGTTATACTTATATCGTCTGGTAACTATACTATAACTATATCGCTATACTATAGGTATTATATTGTTATACTTATATCGTCTGGTAACTATACTATAACTATATCGCTATACTATATGTGTTATATCGTTATACTTATATCGTCTGGTAACTATACTATAACTATATCGCTATACTATAGGTATTATATCGTTATACTTATATCGTCTGGTAGCTATACTATAACTATATCGCTATACTATAGGTATTATATCGTTATACTTATATCGTCTGGTAGCTATACTATAACTATATCGCTATACTATAGGTATTATATCGTTATACTTATATCGTCTGGTAGCTATACTATAACTATATCGCTATACTATAGGTATTATATCGTTATACTTATATCGTCTGGTAACTATACTATAACTATATCGCTATACCATATGTGTTATATCGTTATACTTATATCGTCTGGTAGCTATACTATAACTATATCGCTATACTATAGGTATTATATCATTATACTTATATCGTCTGGAAACTATACTATAACTATATCGCTATAGTATAGGTATTATATTGTTATACTTATATCGTCTGGTAGCTATACTATAACTATATCGCTATACCATATGTGTTATATCGTTATACTTATATCGTCTGGTAACTATACTATAACTATATCGCTATACTATAGGTATTATATTGTTATACTTATATCGTCTGGTAGCTATACTATAACTATATCGCTATACCATATGTGTTATATCGTTATACTTATATCGTCTGGTAGCTATACTATAACTATATCGCTATACTATAGGTATTATATCGTTATACTTATATCGTCTGGTAGCTATACTATAACTATATCGCTATACTATAGGTATTATATTGTTATACTTATATCGTCTGGTAGCTATACTATAACTATATCGCTATACCATATGTGTTACATCGTTATACTTATATCGTCTGGTAACTATACTATAACTATATTGCTATACTATAGGTATTATATCGTTATACTTATATCGTCTGGTCGATATACTATAAGTAAACAAACGCATCAGAAACAATTAAGAGTCAATTTATGGAAATAGTAACAAATCTGGAGTGGTACTCCACTTCACTAAAAGTGAATATATTACAAAAAATTACGTAAAAACTGTTAAAACATCTTAGGTACTGAAGAAATTTTTTGTTGTTGACCAGTGTTATCAAACTGACTACCAAATTAACTTATTTTGATGAAAATTTAATTAATTTGTGTTTTTTGTATAGAACATTGTACTGATGTTTGATGGCCTTTTGTAAGGCATGATTGTGATTCAATGATGACAAGGAACCGGTAACATTAGTATGTACTTAAATTACTTTGACTTAAATTACTATATATTTTTTTTTAAAAACGTTCACATGCCCGGTGAATATTTTTTTTTTTTTGAAAACGATTATCACTCTTTGATAAACAAAAAATTGTTTGCAACTAACTTTTTACCCAAAAATAAGAAAAACTTGTTTATACCTGAAGAATAGGCTGTAACATAGTTGTTAGGCTGAACTACTTCTTCGTTAACAAATCTGTAAATAAGTCGAGTATTAAGAACTATTGAAAACCAAAAACAAAATTAAAAACATATGGAGTGGTCTACACTCAACATCACAAAAAGTAAATATAATTTCACAATGACAATCAATTAAATTCAATGATTATATTTTAATATCTATATTTATTTTACTAAGTATAAAGTACAGTTGTTGAAAGACTGAGTGAAGCACACAGAACTAATAAGTAAGATATCTTAGAAGTAATAGTGACTAATATTGATTGTAATTTTGTTAACGGAATTATTGAATAGAATAAACGTGACTATATGATACGTTATCAATTAGATTCCAGAGTTAAGGTGATTATTATTTAAGAGTAAAAAAAATCAGGGAACAGCAAATCTTGAGTGGCCTATATTCAACTTTATCATGAGTGAAGATACCAAACTCGCTGATGATCTATGCCTTGCAACATACCTTTTTACGTCCCTCCAGGCCTGACCCTTAGCTAGGGCGAAACCGGGACAACTGCCCTTGGTTCTACAATTGTTGGGGCGGGGGCCACCGCGGATAGACGGTAGGCGACACCTCGGACAAATTACCTGTTCACTGGCTAATCTGTCTTGATGGCGGCAGGTTTGATTAACAGCTGCAGTCTACGTCAATCCCGCAAAGCGGCAGACCCATGTTGGGTTAGTAAGGTATTGGGTGTGTATGGGGGGAAGGGGGGGGGGGGGGGAGGATATGCTGACCTTATAACTCCACTACAGCAGTGGTTCAGTTATCCCGAGTCCCGTAACCTACCCTAGGAACGGCACTAACTCTCACCCTTTTACATACCACACAACGATCACCTATATCACTCATATATATATATATAATATATATATATATACGAGTATATTAGTTTACATCGGCCAGTGGCCGCATTTACGTCTCCGTTCTTTCATTCTTTCTCCTTTTATTTTCTTTCTTTCTACTCTCCTGAAGACGGCAAGACGCCGAAATTATCGAGATTCGTGAGTGTTCGTCCTTTTTCTTGTGTTCTCTAGCTATACTATATGACCTTATATACTAATTATATATATATATACATATATCAAACCATAATGGGGAAAAAAGACTACTCAGTTGGGTTTTGACTCTGACGAAGACCGCTTGTTACGGTTGAAAGGTCTTAGTCTTGTTTTTCCCATTTCTTATTGTGTTTGATCATTGATTATTTCACGTGTTTACGTGAAATCTTTATATTATACGAGGTGTGTAAATAAAGTAGTGAGACTGGCAACGTCGCTTTCGATCTGGCAAACGCTGGAGACGCGTGGCCTTGAGTAGCGTCAGGTGCACGTGTGATGCGCCTCCAGTATGAATCTGAACTCGCCACAGTCATTTGTTTGTCCGTAGCGTTGGTTTTCGTGAAATGGTTTTTCTTGAGCGTTTTAAAAAAGTGCCTCAAAGTTGAGCAGCGGTGTGCAATCAAATTTGCTTCAGACTTGACATACGAAACTTTTGAAAAACTTCAGGAGGCCTATGGAGAACGTGTTTTATCAAGGGCACAGGTTTTTCGGTGGTTTAAGGAATTTTCAGAAGGAAGAGAGTCGATTGAAGATGAACCACGAAGCGGAAGGCCTTAAGTGCAAACACCGATGAAAATGTCAACAGAGTACGGAACCTTGTGCGTTCAGATCGACGCTTGACAGTCAGAATGATCGGGAACAGTTGAATTTGAATCACACCTCCGTTCATCACATTTTGACCAATGAATTGGAGATGAGAAAAATTTGTGGAAAATGGTTCCGAAAAACCTTTCCCAAGACCAAAAAAAGATCTCAGAAAGGGAAGGATTTTTGGCCAGTAAAAACATTCCTGTTGCTCCTCAGCCTCCTTATTCACCAGACTTGAGTCCTTGTGACTTTTTCCTCTTCCCGAGATTGAAAAATCACCTCAAGGGAACTCATTTCGGGACACTACAAAACATACAAACTGCTGTAACCGACCAGCTGAAGACCATTCCAGAATCCGAGTTCCAGCAATGCTACAATGATTGGAAGGACCGTCTCCAGCGCGTGTGGCTTCCGAAGGGAACTATTTTGAATGACAATTCACATTGTAATTATATTTGAATAGAAAATTTAAAAAAAATCATCTCACTACTTTATTTATACACCTCGTATATACAAAAAAAAAAAAAAATATAATATATATATTGGTATAAATAGGCAGCAGATCCTCTTTCAAACAGGTATCATTAAAATTAACCGCAGTCTCGGCATTCACGATCTTAAGACTGAGAGATTCGATCCTACGAACTAACCTAACGAATCTAACAGGATTCAACTGGAAAAGGAGTTGGCCAAGTGACATGTTAAACATAATAGATGAGATAGTCAATGGTATTAATAGATTGACTATTAATACTATTGATTTTATATATATATATAATATACCATGATAAATGATAAACGAAAAACGGTCCGGCAGGACAGATTATACTTAAAATAAACTCTGACCCATAGACAGAAACATAACAAAGACTCTTTGTTAACATAACATAACAAACAGTCTTTGTTAGTTTCTGTCTATGTGTCACAGTTTATTTTAAGTATATATATATATATATATATATTGAGTCGTTATCAGCCTTTGGAGCGATTCACTTCTTTTCCTGAAGACGAGGACATCGAAATATAGTAGTGAGTTCAGTGATTTCCTTTCTATGTGTTCTTTTTAAATTCTGGTTTATAATATTTATAAATATATATATAATATAATATATATATAATTTTTGTTAAAACTTATGCCTTTTCCAATTTCACTCTTTTTCGGGTTAATTTTTCCATTCGTCTGAGTTCTGGCTTCCAAGAGTTCGTTAGTCCCGAACTCTTGGAAGCCAGAACTCAGACGAATGGAAAAATTAACCCGAAAAAGAGTGAAATTGGAAATAGGCATAAGTTTTAACAAAACTTGTAAAGATGAAGGCCTGCTCCCCAAATACACTTTTTAATATATATATATATATATATATATATATACCAATTAAAATAAGCAGTGACACATAAACAGAAACACAACAAAGCTCACTTTTCAATATTTCGACCGTAATGGCGGTCGTCCTCAGGAGAAGAAGTGAATTGACGGAGGGACGACAGTCAACTGAAGAACTCACAGGGTGAGGGCTAAAGCAGTGCTGCCGCAAAGGAGACAAATAAAAAAGGAACTAGGAAGTCGAGAGCAAAAATAAAATGTTTTTGAAAGGTAGAAAAAGGTTAAGAAAAGAAAAAATAAAGAAAATATACAGAACAATTAAAAATTAAAAAAAAAAAAATATTAAAAATATAAATAAATAAATAAAAAAAAAAAAATTAAAAAATAAATAAATAAAAAACTAACGATTTAAATTCAAGCCAGGTTTCGAGCGTGCCCCCAGGAGCCAAATGTGGGCTTCCTCAGAAGCTTTTAAAGTAACTTGTCTGTTATCACTGGGGACTTGTTTAAGAACTTGGACTGTGAAACAATCATTGAAACTGAGATGGTGGGAATTAGCGTGAGTGGCGACAGGGAGACTGCTGCGTTTTCGGTTGGTAAACGCAGCAGTCTCCCTGTCGCCACTCACGCTAATTCCCACCATCTCAGTTTCAATGATTGTTTCACAGTCCAAGTTCTTAAACAAGTCCCCAGTGATAACAGACAAGTTACTTTAAAAGCTTCTGAGGAAGCCCACATTTGGCTCCTGGGGGCACGCTCGAAACCTGGCTTGAATTTAAATCGTTAGTTTTTTATTTATTTATTTTTTTTTTTTTTTTATTTATTTATTTATATTTTTAATATTTTTTTTTTTTAATTTTTAATTGTTCTGTATATTTTCTTTATTTTTTCTTTTCTTAACCTTTTTCTACCTTTCAAAAACATTTTATTTTTGCTCTCGACTTCCTAGTTCCTTTTTTATTTGTCTCCTTTGCGGCAGCACTGCTTTAGCCCTCACCCTGTGAGTTCTTCAGTTGACTGTCGTCCCTCCGTCAATTCACTTCTTCTCCTGAGGACGACCGCCATTACGGTCGAAATATTGAAAAGTGAGTCTTTGTTGTGTTTCTGTTTATGTGTCACTGCTTATTTTAATTGTTATTTGTCCTGCCGGACCGTTTTTCGTTTATCATGGTATATATATATATATATATATATATATATATATAATTAAAGTTACAGCTAGAGAACACAAGAAAAAGGACGAACACTCACGAATCTCGATTATTTCGGCGTCTTGCCGTCTTCAGGAGAGTTGAAAGAAAGAAAATAAAATAAAAGGAGAAAGAATGAAGGAACGGAGACGTAAATTCGTCCACTGGCCGATGTAAACTGGCGCGATACAATGACACGCAGTGCAGCCATCTTACCAACGTGAACCAGTGTAGGCTGTGAGTTAAAAAAATTATAAAAGTGATATTTAAGTAAAAGGGAGGAGAAAAGTAAAAAAGAGAAAGGAAAGGAAAAAAACATAAAACTAACTAAAATTAAACGAGAAAAAAAAATATAAATAAATAAATAAATGAATAAATAAATAAAGTTAAAAATAAAATAAAAAATCATCTGATTAAATTTAGACCAGGGGAATTTCTTGCACCCAATAACCAAATGAAGGCTTCCTCAGAAGCCCTTAGAGTGGTCTGGGTGTCATCATTTGAGAGTTTTCTTAATATTTTAACCCTGAAGCAATCGTTGAAGGGAAGGTTATGGAGATTGGCGTGGGTGGCAACAGGCAGCTGCTTGCGTTGACCAACGGATGACCTGTGACCATTCATACGGAGGCTAAGTGACGTGGAAGTCAGGCCCACGTAGAATGAGTCACATTGTGTGCAGTCCAGACGATAAACACAATTGCTGGAAGTGCAAGAACTAGCAAAGGAGAGAGGGTATGAATGGTTGTTCACTGTCGAAATGAAATGGCTGTCAGGATTGATGATGGGACAGGTGAGGCATTTCCTTCTGCCACATTGCTTTGTGCCAAAAGTGTCAGGTGCAGGCCTGGAGCGTTTAAAACTTCTATGGGAGAAGATATTGCCCAGAGTGGGGGGTCGTCTAAAGGAAATCCGGGGTGATTTGGTGAAAATATTGGAAGTGGTCGGAGAGGATGACAGGAGAGGGAAGAGTTCCTTGATGACTAAGCGTAACTTATTAATTGTGGGAAAGTATGTGGTGGTGAGGAAGGGGCTATTATTATCGGAAATGCATATATGCATATATGCATATATATGTATATATATATATATATATATATAAAGATTTCACATAAACACGTGAAATAACAATCAATGATCAAACCACAATATTAAAAGGAAAAACAAGACTAAGATCTTTCAATCGTAACAAGAGGTCTTCGTCAGAGTAACGCTTATTACTGAATTGGGTTTTTGACTCTGACGAAGACCGCTTGTTACGGTTGAAAGACCTTAATATATATATATATATATATATATACCAAATTGAAGAAAAGAGTCCACAAGAACTTATAAAACTTACAAAAAACACGACACGGAAAAAGACAAAATACACACACTAAATTCAATATTTCGAACTGTTGTCCGTCATCAGGAGAAGATTAGAATAGGGAACCAAGTGAGAAAGATCTCCCCACGTCAAAAGAAGGAACGAGAGTGAAACATTGAGGAGTCGACAGATGAGGGCAGCACTAGCGTAAAATAAAAGAACTAGTTACTAAAGGTCAGAGAATGGAAAGGGCAATGCCAAAGTATAATTCAAATACAATAAATATAAATTAAAGAAAAAACAAAATTATCAAAAATAAATAATAAATTGAAAAAAGTAAAAAACAAAATAAATTTAAAAAGAAATCAGTTTAAAATAAAAGTACTAAAGTAAACACAAAAGTTAACGCATTTGATTTTAACAGGGAGTTGAGGCTCCTGTCACAAATATCACACCATACCCCTTAGCTCTGCTCTTTTTAAATTTAAAGATAATAAAAAGGACCCAAGTTTCTAACCTGTTGTTATTTTCTTCTTTAAAATGGTTTTTGTTGTATTTTACAATATTATCATTCTTCCTCTTTGAAGACCCACGATCAATTTGCTTCTGAAAAAAAAACCCAACTTCATTAATAAAATCCCTTAAACTCATTTTTTTTTAAAACATAATTAAAATAACACTCGATATTTTACCTTAGACAATGAACTGGTGGGTTCATGAAGATTAGGATTTGCCCATTCAATTTTCAAAGGAATATTAAACATTTGTTCTCTTAGTGAAAACAGTGTTCTTCTGGCAATTGACGCTGACCTATGACAGTCAAAGTCAACAAAACAAAATCTTGATCGATTTTTTAACCGTGGAATCTTGAAAAGCACTTCTGTAACTCCTTCTACATTATCTCTCAAAGCTTTTTCAAAGAAATCTTCAGATATATTAAAGGGTATATTACTAATGAAAAGTCTACAGTTATCTACAGATAATTCCACTCTGATTTTGAATCCTTTCCTGATTTCGTAATAATCTAACTTGTTTATAGCATCTTTTGCCATTTCCGGCGTTGCATATTGAAGAAAAGCAAAACCTCTATTGAATCCAGAAAAGTTCATCATTAAGCGAAATTGATAAATAGTTCCTATTTTGGAGAAAATTGGAATTATTTCACATTCCATACAGTTTCTAGGCAAATGGTGAATATATATTTCGCTTTTTTTGGGTGGTATTGGTAGGGACCAGTTTGATGGAGGTCCATACTTTCTCTGGCCGTTCACTTGTAGTATTGGATAATCCGTTTCATGGGAAAGGTTGAGCAGCTGGAGTTCAGGGGAAGACACACTGCAACAAACAAACACCATCATCACTATCATACGCATATATATATATATATATATATAAATGATCAAACCACAATAAGAAATGGGAAAACAAGACTAAGATCTTTCAACCGTAACAAGCGGTCTTCGTCAGAGTCAAAAACCCAACTAATTGATTTATTGGTTATTGATTGTTGTTTCACGTGTTTATGTGAAATCTTTTTATATATATATATATATATATATATATATATATATATATACATAAAATAAATTCAAAACAAAGGAAACACACAGAAAGACACAGACATAACTCACATCGATATTTCGACCATCGTCGTCATCAGGAGGTGTGAAGATCGAAGAGTCCCGCAGGAAGGCAGGGCGATGACTCATATATATATACATATAACTCCAGTTCACGAGTTACTCTGGAGGCCAGTAGCAGTTTGCTTCTCAACGCGAGTACTTCGCACTTCTTCCCGATGACGAAATATCGAAGTGAGTTCTGTAGTGTCCTTGTGTGTTCTTGTCTATGTGTTAAAGTTTATATATATATGATTAAACCACAATAAGAAAATGGGAAAACAAGACTAAGACTTTCAACCGTAACAAGCGGTCCACTTGTTACCCAGTTGGGTTTTTCACTCTGACGAAGACCGCTTGTTACGGTTGAAAAATCTTAGTCTTGTTTTCCCATTTTCTTATTGTGGTTTAATCATTGATTGTTATTTCATGTGTTTATGTGAAATCTATGTATATATATATATAATGTATTTTTTTTTTTGAGGTTTTAGGTCGAATGATTTTAAACTAGTCATTTGCCGACGTTTCGACATATATTTATGTCATCTTCAGGGCTACAACATGATTGTTTTACAACTCTTCACACCTCCTGATGACGACGATGGTCGAAATATCGATGTGAGTTATGTCTGTGTCTTTATGTATGTTTCCTTCGTTTTGAATTTATTTTATTTAAAAAAGTCCGCTGGACCGTTTCTTTTAATTATATATATATATATATATATAATTATTAAAATAAGCAGTGACACATAAACAGAAACACAACAAAGACTCACTTTTCAATATTTCGACCGTAATGGCGGTCGAAATATTGAAAAGTGAGTCTTTGTTGTGTTTCTGTTTATGTGTCACTGCTTATTTTAATTGTTATTTGTCCTGCCGGACCGTTTTTCGTTTATCATGGTATATATAATATATATATATATATATATATATATATATACAAATTTCGTTAAACACTTTTTGAACCTTTGTTTTAGTCTCTTTTCTTATTAACATTTCTAATTTTCTAACTAGTGTTTTGATGTTTTCTGGGATATGAAATAATAACTGTCCAAAAGTTTTATCTTTAAAACACATTGTTCACAATATAAACTTCTTAAGAATTCACCGACGTTTCAGTCTCCATGGACCATCGGGTTTTTGACTCTGACGAAGACCGCTTGTTACGATTGAAAAATCTTAGTCTTGTTTTCCCATTTTCTTATTGTGGTTTGATCATATATGTATATATATATATATCTCATTAAATATCTTGCCAACATTAAGTTTAGTATGTTTCCTACATACCTTTTCAAGGTTTCGAATGCTACTTTTCCATATATATATATATATATATATATATATATATATATATATATATATATATATATATACATATATATATAATATATATATATATATATATAATATATATACCCTATTCACAGTCCTTCCTCCTGTATCTCCACTGACTGCGTTTACCTCTTGAAATGCACCCAATGTGATGCTTTTTACGTTGGTTTAGCATCTACGATGCTGAACCTTCGGATGAATAATCACAGGCTTTCGGTTGGTAAACGCAGCAGTCTCCCTGTCGCCACTCACGCTAATTCCCACCATCTCAGTTTCAATGATTGTTTCACAGTCCAAGTTCTTAAACAAGTCCCCAGTGATAACAGACAAGTTACTTTAAAAGCTTCTGAGGAAGCCCACATTTGGCTCCTGGGGGCACGCTCGAAACCTGGCTTGAATTTAAATCGTTAGTTTTTTTATTTATTTATTTTTTAATTTTTTTTTTTTTTATTTATTTATTTTATTTTTTTTTTTAATATTTTTTTATTTTTAATTGTTCTGTATATTTTCTTTATTTTTTCTTTTCTTAACCTTTTTCTACCTTTCAAAAACATTTTTTTTTTTTTTTTTTTAATTTTTGCTCTCGACTTCCTAGTTCCTTTTTTATTTGTCTCCTTTGCGGCAGCACTGCTTTAGCCCTCACCCTGTGAGTTCTTCAGTTGACTGTCGTCCCTCCGTCAATTCACTTCTTCTCCTGAGGACGACCGCCATTACGGTCGAAATATTGAAAAGTGAGTCTTTGTTGTGTTTCTGTTCATGTGTCACTGCTTATTTTAATTGTTATTATTATATTTTATATATATATATATATATTATATATATATAGGTGTATAATAAAATTGACCGAATCCGATTTTATTATACACCTATTCTATCCAACGGTTGATATATCATTGAATTTTATATATATATATATATATATATATTATTGATAAAAGTATCGACCGTGGAACAGAAACAAAACTAAGGTTTATCGGGACTAGGTTAGTTCTTCAGGTTCAAAAAATGGGAAAACAAGACTAAGATTTTTAACCGTAACAAGCGGTCTTCGTCAGAGTCAAAAACCCAACTATCAGTATATATATACATATATACATATATCGTGAAGAGAACGATTGACAATGGACAAACCTTTCAGAGTAAACTATAGGTACACAGTAAATAGAAAGTCTCCAACCGTCGCTTCGCAAAATAGCTTGGTATCTCTATCTCTTCTCTCCTGATGATGGTTAAACCGAAAATTAGGTTTTTGACTCTGACGATGACCGCTTGTTACGGTTGAAAAATCTTAAGTCTTGTTTTCCCATTTCATATTGTGGTTTGATGATATATACACACACGTTTCACAGTAAATCACAAACACAGAACAAAGGAACAAAACACTTACTGTCTCTAATTTTTGGTTGAGCGCAAGTGCGCTTGGTGTCCCTATCTCTGATGACGGTTCAACCGAAAATTAGAGACAATAAGTGTGTTTGTTCCTTTGTTCTGTGTTTGTGATTTACTCTGAAACGTTTGTTGTTCTTTTGGATTGTTTTCCTGTTTACAATATATATAACAAGATTTCACAATAAACACGTTATTACAACATTGTTTGTACAATGTACAATGTTTGATACAACATTGTATCATTGTTGCAGATATTCTTACCTTATATAGTCTAATAGTCATTTTCGTTACTTTCAAATTTCATTCCTTTGCGCTTTACTTCATTGATGGAATTAAGAGAGCAATCAAAGTGAATTAACATTAATTGTTCTTTAATGGTTCTTTTCTAAATTCATGGTTTCACATAAAACGTGAAATAACAATCAATAATCAAACCACAATATGAAATGGGAACAAAAGATTAAAGATCTTTCAACTACTCAAGCGGTCTTCGTCAGAGTCAAAAACCCAACTGAAATAGTAAAAAAAAAAGACTAAGATCTTTCAATCACAATAAGCGATCTTCATCAAATGAATGTATAAAATATCATAGATCACCTTTTTATCGGAAAGACCTTTTGTCAATTAACATGAATGATATTAGTTTTCATTTAGCAGTTGAATTCGATTCACTTGAAATTTAGCACATGTACTCTACAATATAGAACCAGTAATTTAAACAATTTATTAATTTCTACTCACCATTACAAAGCAGATGCGGAATCCAGCAGTAAACGTCATAATGTCAGATTTTTGTTATAATACTACTATCATGTAAAAAGTAGTTCCTTTTTTACCTCTTACAATTTACAAATGTACAATATAGTTCCTAGCAAAAAAGAACTACTTATACAACTCTTTATAAAAAGAGATACCACTGCTCAAATTTGCTTATAAAGATCACTAGAACCCACACCGAATATTCTATTTGAAACAAAAATAAAATCAATGCACTTTTACGAAGATATGTATTCGGTAAAATAAAGTTCATTTAATACTTTTGGCAAGTACGATACTATTTACATCTCAAGTATACATTTAAAAGAAAACGATTTAATTAGATTGATAGTTAACCTGAAACCAAACCGATTATAAAATGTAAAACTTGTTAGTTTCATAAGTTAGTTACAAGTAAATAGTATTAAGAATTCTATTGAAATGTGATTTTAATATTTAGAATAACGGCCTTATTTAATTACAACACACTACCCTCATTTTCAATTAGTTTTCTAATTACTAATTAACAGTCTACAAAAAAGAACTTAGATTTTTCATTGAATTAAACTAGAGACAGAAATAACCTTACCATATCTAGCCCTTAAGTTGATTCATAGTTACTAGTCAACATTTTTTTCATTTTTTGTTATATCAATGGCTTATCAATGTACATCCGAGTTTTAAGTAAAATTAATTCTGATTACTCTGGTTTTACAATGAACTGTGTTTTCAGTTTTTAATATTACACTGTTAATGGGACCTATTGAAGTATTCTGAAAAAATATTTGTCACTATAAACTTTTGAAAAATATTTATCTACAAAAAAATAAACAAACCACCATGACTTTAAAATTAACATCAAATTAGATCAGGTCAATCAATCTCATACTTAACGAAAGATGAAAGCCGTAACTCGATAAGTGAATATTTGAAAACTATGCTGAATTATTTTCCCCAGAGTTGACAAATCAACAATGGCCAAAATGTTTATAAAACTAATTTGTTTTAATTTCAACATGTAAACATGGATGGATTTTGTTGTAATTGATCAATTAGATTTCTCCCAAACCAGGAATATAGCAAGAACTAATTAAACGGGAACGGGATTAAAATGAAATATCCCGTTTTCAACTCATAAACTTATATTGAAATGAACATTACTCCAATATAAGTATGAGTTGCCATTTAAGAAAAAACCAATGACTCCAAAATCCCTACTGGAGAGTAGGGAAACCCTTATAACCTCTGTGTAAAGGTCCGTCCTTTAAAGTCTGGGGGTCTTAAAGTACAATCTAGCCCTATTTTCAAAGTTGCAGGTTAACAAATCTTTAAGACTAATTGTCACTGTAGATCGATACTTAAAAAGATTCATTCAAAGGTAAAATGGATAAACAAACAAAAGTCTCCACACAAATGAAGTTTTATTCAACAGCAACAACGCGTTTCGAACACTGTGTTCATCATCAGGAAGACACCAAGGATGTGGTGCTGAAGGGTTGGTCCAGTGAAAACAACAAGTAGGAAAAAAACTACTTAAAAAGATATAATTACATACAATAACGTACAACATACAAAACTATTGCTGATTCGACATACTTAAGGATTGACGAAGTTCAGTAAAATGAAGAGAATGACTAAATAAAAAAGAAATAACAGCAAGACAACATAATAATTTAATGTCATTAAATTTTCAAAATCTTGTAACTGCCTTGTGAACCACACCTATAGAACTTAATCGTTTATTCGATATATATATATTAACCGTTGGGTCTACAATAATGAGCTACATGAATATCAGAAATAGGAAACAAACGGCGTAGTCATTATGTCTTCTGCCTATTAAGCGAGAGTCGCAATAAACATCGTAGTGACTGACCTAAAAGAACATAAATCGACTAAACCTAGAAGTTCTAAAAAATAATTAAACCGAAGTACATTTTAAGATACCAAAATGGGCGTTACTATCATACCAAGAACGGTGCGACTATAGAAATGGAACCGCTATTAGGGTAGGTTGAATTTTTAAAACATTAATATTATTTATGGTACTTTTTATATTATTTACCGATTATACATTATTAACAAATATACGATAGATACAAAGAAGCATCCTCTCAATGATTTGAAACGAATGAGTTCCCCCAATAATCAAGAATGGAATATCCCAATTCAAATTTCCTACAAATTAATACGTTAAAATCAAGTCGAAATTCATTAAATCATCCAAAAAAAAAGTAGTAATTATATGATACTCACTGGTCTAACACAGACTGAGGTGACTTGTTCATTTGTGATTTGAAGGAAAGCAACTGAAACCACACCAAAGACGCCAGGTACTCAAAATGTCTACAGCTCTTGTAAAGACGCGGAGAATGGTTGCACCTACCCCCCACCCCCCAATTGAAAGGAACCAATAGAACCATTACATTTTTAACTGTCATCCTATATTGAGCGGTAAAACTTGAAAACATGAAGAGGGCAAATTAAATCTCTATTGGTTATCTTTAAAATACTCAAAAATGATTACAGGTCTTACAAAGTCATAATGTCGAAGAAATTGCTTTTACAAATATTTACTAAAATAATTTCATTTAGAACTGCTGTAATAATTATCATGTTGTGTTGGAGCACTACATAGGGGCATTACCAAGTTGTAAGTAGGACAGAATTAAAAAATAAATAATTTAACGAATAATATTAATAGAAAACAAGAATAATATTTGTAAAATAACATTTTTGGGTATAAAAAAAATCTTTTTTTTAAACAAAACAAAAAATTATTTTCATAAGAAACGGGTGAATCAATATAAGAAATGCAACATTTAGATAGACGAAATAGACAAAGAGAAGAGACAGTAAAGAAAATAAACTTAATAATAGAACCATTCATTTACGGACGTCCATTCATAAGCAGTTGGCATCTTCTGGATGGAACATTAAAATATATATCGAGAGTACTAAACTAAATAAACATTTCTCAGCAGTTGATTGATTTAGATCAACTAAGCACCAATTCTTTAGAATATCACCATTAAAATATGTGTATCATGACACATATTGCTTAAGTGTACCATGTCGATTAGTGTGCCTACACCAGGCTGGTCAACCTTTTGCATATCATGCACCATTTATCACCTAAGATCAGACAAGCTAATTTTTACATAAAATTAAAATACATAATAAAATTTAAATATAAACAACACTTAACAGACCAGAAAAATCTTATTTATCAAATAGTGTGATCTTTTTACTTTATTTCGATTCATTTTCCGAGGGACGGCGTACTCAGCATTTACTCACCTATCGCCTGAATAAGTCGAGGGCCAGGTGGGGAACAAACCCCCACTGGGTTCAGTCTCCTGGAAACCTGGAATATTGTTAGTGATTAGAACTTTTGAGTATTAGTTAGTTATTAGAAGATTTGCTTATTAATTAGTTATTATAAGAGTTGCTTATTGATTAGTTGTAAGAAGATTTGCTTATTAATTAGTTATTATAAGAGTTGCTTATTGATTAGTTGTAAGAAGATTTGCTTATTAATTAGTTATTAGAAGAGTTGCTTATTAGTTAGTTATTAGATTTGCTTATTAATTAGTATTAGATGATTTGATTATTAATTAGTTATTAGAAGATTTGCTTACTAATTAGTATTGGATGATTTGATTATTAATTAGTTATTAGAAGATTTGCTGATTAGTTAGTTATTAGATGATTTGCTTATTAGTTAGTTACTAGAAGATTTGATTATTAGTTGGTTATTAGCTGATTTGATTATTAATTAGTTATTAGAAGATTTGCTGATTAGTTAGTTATTAGATGATTTGCTTATTAGTTGATTTGATTGATTAGATTTGATTAGATGATTTGATTATCAGTTACGTTATTAATAGCTTTGGCAGAACAATAGATACGTAGTATTTCTGCGTTATCATAGACTACAATCTTCATTCTCAATGTGTTATCATCTCAAAGTACCAGGGGATTCTGATTTAAAACCAAACAAATCCCCTAGTCAATGTGGGATGGATGGAAATGGTATGGCCCACGCACCAAGGCTGGTGAAGTTTCCATACTTCAGATCTGCAACAGGAAATGTTAATCTGTTTAAATGTGAAACTGACTAGTTAGTTCTCACTAAACTCTTGAGTTAGCCCAGTGTCAATAATTTCGTCTCTGGACTGGTAGATCCGGTGTTCAATACACACTCTGGCCCTTGATTTATTCACAACGGAATTCAATAAATCAAGGGCCAGAGTGGGTATTGAACTCCCGATCTACCAGTCCAGAGACGTATATGTTGCCACTGGGCTAACTCAAGAGTTTAATAAGAACTATTATTCACAATGGAGGTGAATAAATTTGAGAACGTCATCCTTCGAAGAGGATGATAAGCCGTCGGTCCCGAGACTGTACCACGTCAAGTACATCTCGTTAAAGATATCCCTACATGAAAACACTTGAGCTAGGAAAAATTCAGGACTCCCAATGTAGAATCAATCTTCATTGAGTGCTATCAAAAGAGTCAATGTCAGTTCTATTGTGAAATTTTGTGATATCATTTGCTTCGTTTATGTCGGTCCCGAGACTCTACCATGTCAGGTACTCGTTAAAGATATCCCTACACTAAAAACACGTGAGCTAGGAAAAAATTAGGACTCCCAATATAGAATCAATCTTCATTGAGTGGTATCATAAAGGACCAATGTGTGTTCTATTGTGATATTTTGTGATATCATTTGTTTCACTTATGTCGGTCCCGAGACTGTACCATGTCAGGTACTCGTTAAAGATATCCCTACACTAAAAACACTTGAGCTAGGAAAAATTTAGGGCTCCCAATATAGAATCAATCTTCATTGAGTGGTATCATAAAGGACCAATGTGTGTTCTATTGTGATATTTTGATATCATTTGTTTCACTTATGTCGGTCCCGAGACTGTACCATGTCAGGTACTCGTTAAAGATATCCCTACACTAAAAACACTTGAGCTAGGAAAAATTTAGGGCTCCCAATATAGAATCAATCTTCATTGAGTGGTATCATAAAGGACAATGTGTGTTCTATTGTGATATTTTGATATCATTTGTTTCGCTTTAATACCATTGACTTGTAGTAGGAATGGTCCCAACAGTTTTATTCACTATATCGTAAAGTTCACTAAAGCGGAAGAGTTTGTTTATTTTGCAAAGTCCACATTTGTAGGCTCTTATCAGTCCAGAAGCAAGCACGCAAGCCACTGGGCTACACTGACTGCATCTTAATGAAATATATATAATTTAATAAATGAACCATCAAACACGCTTTATAATAACTGACAAAATAGTAAAAAAAATAGAAAATTTTGAATGAAGAAATAAATGAGTTCAACTGAAGATGGACGTCAGAAACCAGTTTTAGTACCTGATGCGAGGTAACAAAAACAGTTTTAGTACCTGATGCGAGGTAACAAAAACAGTTTTAGTACCTGACACGAGGTAAGACCGGTTAATATTTTCTCAATGTACAATGATATAAATGATATATATCACACTAACATCTGTATTACTAACAATAGGCAAATATTTCAACTTTTTTTATATATTATTAATATGGTAAACCGTCATACCTCGTACAATGATGTTGGACTCGTTGGAGCGCTTTCCGATGTTGTCCAACGACTCCAACATTATTGTACGAGGTATGACGGTTTCCCATATTAATAATATAAATCATACTAACCTCAGTGGTAATAATAATATGCATGTATATATTTAAACTGGTTAATGTTCTTGGTTGAACATGGTGAAAGACAGTAACTTTTATGAACATAGTACTACATTTGTTGGTTGAAGTTGGTGAAATACGGTATTTTTTATGGACATAGTACATTTGTTGGTTCAAGTTGTTGAAAGATGGTAACTTTTATGACAGAGTTGTATATTTGTTGGTGGAAGTTGTTGAAAGACGGTAACTTTTATGGACAGAGTAGTACATTTGTTGGTTGAAGTTGGTGAAATACGGTAGTTTGTATGGACAGAGTAGTACATTTGTTAGTTCAAGTTGTTGAAAGATGGTAACTTTTATGGACAGAGTTGTATATTTGTTGGTTGAAGTTGTTGAAAGACGGTAACTTTTATGGACAGAGTTGTATATTTTCTGGTTGAAGTTGTTGAAAGACAGTAACTTTTATGGACAGAGTAGTGCATTTGTTGGTTCAAGTTGTAGAAAGATGGTAACTTTTATGGACAGAGTTGTATATTTGCTGGTTGAAGTTGTAGAAAGATGGTAACTTTTATGGACAGAGTTGTATATTTGTTGGTGGAAGTTGTTGAAAGACGGTAACTTTTATGGACAGAGTTGTATATTTTTCTGGTTGAAGTTGTTGAAAGACAGTAACTTTTATGGACAGAGTAGTGCATTTGTTGGTTCAAGTTGTAGAAAGATGGTAACTTTTATGGACAGAGTTGTATATTTGTTGGTTGAAGTTGTTGAAAGACGGTAACTTTTATGGACAGAGTTGTATATTTTCTGGTTGAAGTTGTTGAAAGACAGTAACTTTTATGGACAGAGTAGTACATTTGTTGGTTCAAGTTGTAGAAAGACGGTAACTTTTATGGACAGAGTTGTATATTTGTTGGTGGAAGTTGTTGAAAGACGGTAACTTTTATGGACAGAGTTGTATATTTGTTGGTTGAAGTTGTAGAAAGACGGTAACTTTTATGGACAGAGTTGTACATTTGTTGGTTGAAGTTCGTGAAAAATGGTAACTTTTATGGACAGAGTAGTATATAGTATGTGTTGGTTGAAGTTGGTGAAAGACGGTAACTTTTATGGACAGAGTAGTATATTTGTCACATCATATTACAAAGCTCTCCATTCAGCATATATCTAGGTATTGTCAATGCAAAAGTGTCCAGATACTATATACATAGGATTACATTTCATCAATTTTTGTTTTGCATAAAAACATAATTTATTGCAAATATCTATAAAAAAAAAAAATGGAATTTCCATCCATTTTCTTTCATCAAAAAGCCAAATTTTATTAAAAAAAAAAAACTATTACAAAAATGTTACTTTGGACTATCAGTTCTTATTTCCTAATACAATTATTACACAAGCATATACATTGATTGAGGTTTAAAACACACTGAAAATAACATATCCTTATATTTAGAACATGAGGATATTCTGAGACAGTGAATACGTTTTATCACATATAACGTGTTACAATTCAAATAACATATAGACTTTTGTCAAAAAAAAAAATATATATATATATTTAAAATAAAAAAATTAATACTAATAGTTTAGAAATAATTTACTGGAGCCAGGTTTTTCATGAAGTATCCTGATGCAGAGATCACAAAATAAGTAAAACACTTACATCTAATCATAAAAAATATGACACAAATCTTCAATGCAATAAAAAATTTTTAAATTATAAAATATATTTTCAAATATATTTTATAATTAATAATAAGTAATATGTCAATTTAATATATATATATATGGTAACATAATTACATATTTTTATTTAAAAAGTAAATAAATATTTTTTTTTGTTTAGAGTTTTAAAAAGACAAAAGTTAAATAAACAAACATTATATTATAATATTATATATTATATACAAAATATATAATATATTATTATAATAATATAAAAATTATTATATTACAATATTAAACTAGATATGTAATGTAATAAAACAATTTTCTTTTCTATATTAATAATATAAATGAAAGATGGTTTACCTTTGGAAAAAAAGAATTCTTATTCAAAGAATTAGTCAAAACAAATGAAAACTACCATTCTACTAAATAACAGGAATTTAATCTCCTTTAATCAACATAATAAATTGGAAATTCGTTAATTTCAAATATCAAATACCCTTATATTCATTTGAAATATAAATATATACAAATATATATAAAATAAAAAAAGAAAATATTTTGGTAACTAATGAAATATGTTATTTTTTTTTTATAAAGAAAAAGAAATAAAAATAGGAATATTTACATTTTAAACGTTTTTTTTTTAAACAAAAATAAACACTTATTACTAATAATTAATGAAATATGATAATACTTTATTGTTTTATGGAAACATTCAAGAAATAGTTTATTTTTTTTAATTTTTTTCTTTTTAAAATAAAAGTATATAAAAACGCTACATCATTATATAAGGTAAAAAAGTGAATTACTGTGTCAGTTCAAAAGGTACTTAATAAAAAATTATGGCTCGGAAGTTTTCGCTTTGAAAAAAAAAAATTAAAAAAAAAATATTTTTCTTATTTACTTGTGGTAGAGTAGAAAACATTTGTCTATAACATAGAGCCTAATCATGTTAGGCAACGTTGTAAAAAAAATTTTAAAAAAAGGAAAACAAATGTGTTAACGAACAATGGAATACAACCATTTCAACGGATGGATGATTATTTAGCATAAAAATAACACAACCCATTTAATTAACTTTTTTTTTGTTAATAATTTATGTATGTTGTTTAGAAAACAAGCATTGGCTTTATTTATATCCCCAGCCATTCATGGGATTATTAATATAAGGAAAACTTTTGTTTATATATCATATGAAAAGAAAAACATAGAGTAACAGGAACAATAAAAAAAAGAGTGTAAATCAATAAAACTAAATAAATAAAAAAAACTGATACTACATTACAGTTACTATGTACACGATGCATCATTGTACTATAGGCTGTAAAAATTCAATTAAACTTTAGATAAATAAGTTAACATAAGTAATATATCATCATTTGATGCATTCATATCATCCATATATTAATACAATAGAGGTGGGACAGTTTTCTCTTTGGAGTTTATCTGAAAGAGAATTTTTAAAAGAAAAAAAAAATGGGCAGGGGAGAAGGAAGAGGCGATATGTGCCAGGAGGGGGGGGAGCGGAGGGGAGAGGGGGAAATAGAAAGTAAATAATAATAAATATCTGAAATTGTATATATTACAATATAATATAGGACCAGTATATTCCTATATATATATACTTTCAATTACAAAAATTATTGAGAAATATTTGTATGAAGTGATCCTAAATATTCACCGGGGGGGGGGGGGGGGGGGGGGGGGGGGCTGGCTAATATATATGGAATATAAAATAAAAGAGAAAATTATCTGAAATATCGTAATATACCAAAATATAATTTAGGACTATTATATATAGTATACGCATACGTATTATAATATATATATACACGAGTTCAAAATTCAAGAAGAGTAACACACAGAGTAAGGAAACACACTTACAGTTACAGACTCAAATTTTCGGGTAATCCGTCTTCAGGAGAAAAGAGAAAGGGAGACCAATCACGTTGTAGACGCAACGGCAAGTAACCCTTTCTCTTTCCTCCTGAAGACGAATTACCCGAAAATTTGAGTCTATAAGTGTGTTTCCTTACTCTGTGTGTTACTCTTCTTGAATTTTGAACTCGTATTGTGTCCAGTTTGGATCGTGTTTCGTTTAATTAAGTGAAATATATATATATATATATATATATATATATATATATATATATATAATACGTATATACGTATTATAATATATAAAATAAATTCAAAACGAAGGAAACACACAGAAAGACACAGACTCAGGAGTCGCCGCCCTACCTTCCTGCGGGACTCTTCGCTCTTCACACCTCCTGATGACGACGATGGTCGAAATATCGATGTGAGTTATGTCTGTGTCTTTCTGTGTTTCCTTCGTTTTGAATTTATTTTATTTAAAAAAGTCCGCTGGACCGTTTCTTTTAATTGTGTATTATAATATATATACATACGTGTTGTATATATATATATATATATATATACATAAACAGAAACACAACAAAGACTCACTTTTCAATATTTCGACCGTAATGGCGGTCGAAATATTGAAAAGTGAGTCTTTGTTGTGTTTCTGTTTATGTGTCACTGCTTATTTTAATTGTTATTTGTCCTGCCGGACCGTTTTTCGTTTATCATGGTATTATATATTATATATATATATATATATATATATATATATATATGACAATTAGACGAAACGATTCTTCGAACTGAATAAACTAGAATTTAAAAAAAGAGAACACATAGAAAGGAAACCACTGAACTCACTACTATATTTCGATGTCCTCGTCTTCAGGAAAAGAAGTGAATCGCTCCAAAGGCTGATAACGACTGACTTGGCGTTCGAACTGAAGCACTCAAACAGTGCTTCAGTGAAGCCTGTTTGAGTGCTTCAGTTCGAACGCCAAGTCAGTCGTTATCAGCCTTTGGAGCGATTCACTTCTTTTCCTGAAGACGAGGACATCGAAATATAGTAGTGAGTTCAGTGGTTTCCTTTCTATGTGTTCTCGTTTTTTAAATTCTAGTTTATATATATATATATAGTATATACGGAGATGTTATTTTATAATCTCCAATAAACAAAAATGTTGATACTCATCAATATTAATGAGACCACACTAAATATTAGCAGCAAAACCATTACCAGGACAATCTATAAAAAAAAAAAAAATTTTATCTTTTACTGATAATCTAAAAAAAAAACCGCTCCTCCCTTGCTCCATTTTCCATTTCAGTTTTATACTGCTTTCCACCAAAGAGATAAGGCCCACACCAAACATGACGAAATAACTAACTCAATAATAAATATTCCTAACACAATATACATATATATATTTAAAAAAATAAATATAAAACAACTAAAAAATTATTTACATAAGATAAGCATCCTGTCGTTTCGTGCTTGTAGAACATTGATGGATTGAACATGTACGGGCCAGGATAGGAAGCTGTATATATAATATAGTTTAGTTTTCCACACAGATGAGGCAGTGCATATGCACAATTGTAGAAAATGTTTTGCATCACAACATTCATTGGTTCTTTCCAAAGTTAAGTTTCTGGTTTTTTTTATTTTTTTTTATGTTTTTAAAGATTATCTTCTTCTATTGTTTGGTTACTTTATAGCCCATACTTGTAGGATCGTTTCCAGAATAACTGAAACACAAAAAAAAAATTTTTTTTTATTAAGAAATTTAGTTATAATACATAAATACATATTAAATACTAACAGACATCCCTGATAAGGGTTATTGATAGATAATTCATACTTGTTTTACTCTTTCTGTTGTTTTGTTCAAACAAATCCCAGTTTGTGAACGTTGGAGTGTCTGTCCTCTTTAGATGAGTGTTCTAATCATGCCATCTTTATATCTATCTGAGGAGAGAGAAGAGAGAGAGAAGAGAGAGAGAAGAGAGAGAGAGAGAGAGAGAGAGAGAGAGAGGAGAGAGAAGAAAGAGAGAGAGAGGAGAGAGAGAGAGAGGAGAGAGAGGAGAGGAGAGAGAGAGAGAGGAGAGAGAGGAGAGAGAGAGAGAAGAGAGAGAGAGAGAGAGAGAGAGAGAGAGAGAGAGAGAGAGAGAGAGGAGAGAGAGGAGAGGAGAGAGAGAGAGAGGAGAGAGAGAGAGAGAGAGAGAGAGAGAGAGAGAGAGAGAGAGAGAGAGAGAGAGAGAGAGAGAGAGAGAGAGAATGAGAGGAGAGAGAGGAGAGAGAGAGAGAGAGAAGAAAGAGAGATGAAAGAGAGAGAGAGAGAGAGAGAGGATAAATAGAATAGTTAGATAGAGATGATAGAGAAATAGATAGATGATAGATAAAGATGAGCGACCGAGAGATAATACCGTCTAAAATGCCATAATAAAATAATTTTTTTATTTATTGTTTTAAACCGATCCCCTAGCGGGTGATAACGTCAGCCGATTTCGGGCTTTTTGTTTCATCAGAGATTCAACAGATTCTATATTGGGAGTCCTAAATTTTACCTAACTCAAGTGTAAACATCCGTAGCACAGGCTGGGGACCGACGGATTAACGTCCTCTCCGAGGGACGACGTACTCAGATTTATTCACCTCCCGCGTGAATAAATCGAGACCAGGCGGTGATCGAACCCCGGGCTACCAGCCCAGAGGCGAGTACGTTAACCACTGAGCTAACCTGGCTCCTAAATAATAAAATAATTAACTAAGATAAAATTATATTAAAAATGCATAAAACTAATAATTTTCATCCTAGAGTATATCCATAGTTTTGGCCATTTTGTATAGTCTCCTAAAGACCCGGCTAAAATGAATCCATCGATTGTAACCAAACCGATCGTTAAGTCGAATACCAGGTATAGACTGGTATACAAATTAAGCAAACATACCATATTCGTAATCAAATTTATAATACTGTTCCACATTCTGAAATATTGAACAGTTCATATACTGTCTTTTTCCGAAAATAGGACATCCTCCGAAAATAAGTCCTAGAGTGATTTTCGGGACGTTTTGGACTATAAAACCTCACCTGAAAATGGGCCCTAGTTAAGATAATGTGAAAAATATAATTCGTTAAAAAATTGCTGTTGAATGTAGTAGGTATCTCTAGCTGTCGTAATATTTCAAAGAATTCTTTGGAACAAAATATTCCAAGAAATTCCTTATTTACCTCTAAAGTTCGTTTCAAGGAGGCGGCTACTTAGTCAAGAAGTATTAATTTAACCACAGCTATATTGCAAGACATAAGAGGATCAGACCAATGCTTCTACAGTAAATAGATTTGGAGGAAAGTTTTGATAATTTATTACGTTGTTCCAGAGGATAACATGATTTTAATCGAATAAATTTAAATTTCTGTATAAAAATAAATATTAAACAAAAATATGTAAAACTACTTAATGTCCTTGAAGCCCTCCCCCGAGAATAAGCCCTAGCACGGACTTTGACCTAAAAATAAAGTAAGACAGTGTCTCATTTTCCTTTAAAACAACGCAGTTTGTCCAGTGCGACAATGTTGCTCCCAAATAATTAATTTTTCTTTTTTTTTTTGTTAAATACACTCCAAGCTATTTGTTTTCTTGACATTCTTATAAACGAATAAAAGTTGATTGAATGAATTGAAATGATTGAATTGAAAAGTTGGTTGAATTCGAAGAATATTAAAATAAGGAAGTTACTTTTCAATACTTGAAAGAAATTAACTGTTATCTCTCCCGGCTCATGTTATTCCTAGAAACACAAGTTTGTCATCTTTCAAAGGAACCCGCCAAACCTTTTCTTAAAACATTCTATTGCTTTATTTTCTCTAGCAATAACTTCATTTTACCATTCTCTTAAATTAATTAATAAAGGTGTTTGCTCTCTTGAAATAAATTAATTTCTATTCTTAAACCAGTTAAAATATTACTCTATAATTTCTCATACTGGGTCTCCACAAATAATTTTTTTTTTTAACAAATATTTAAACAAGCTTTCAAGAATGTCGAAAAGAAAAAAAAACTGACAAGTTACGACAATTAAGATCTATAACAACCAAGAATAACACACAGACTCTCTCAAATAATTATCAAAAGAAATTGCCAACATAACTAGTTTGCCACTTATAAGTCACAACGTATCAGATTACATCATTATCACTGTCATTATATTTAATGATTTGATTAACAATATACCTTAAAGAGGGTGACTAATCTGTCGTATTAGAGTTAATGAATTGTTTCATTCATGACTGATTACTTTTTTTTAAGGCATGTTCTTAGGAAAGTTGAGTGTAGACCATATCAGATTTTTGTTGTTTCATTTACTCCATAGTTGATTTGCAATATTACTTTAATCAATTAAAATGATACTTGCCACTACAAGACAGGTGCAAGTAACAGGCCACAAGACATGTGTTTCTGCGAGGTTTTGAAGGTCAGGCACAAGCCAACACAATAGTCCGTCAGGCCATATGAGACGATGACATCCTCTTGACCTTTTCTTTAATACCATTTTTTTTTTTTGTTCCTTTACAACTCCAACCCAACACTCCTTTCTCCCATTTTCATTTTACTGTTAACTTTCACTTTTGCACTTTCTATATCACGCGTTTTAATAATTCTTTTACTTCTTAAAACTTTTAAATTTTCATCTTAGAAAAAATAAATTGATTATTTCAGATATAGCTTTCTTGTACACTTAAGATTGTTTTTTTCTTCGATATTATGAAAATAACTGTAATTATAATCTCCTTACAAATAATCCGGTCACTCTTCAAATATACAGATTTACAAATGGAAAGAAATGTAATGTTTTAGGCTCATAGGTTAACTGAAGTAATAAAAAATAACTGCAGTGGTAAACATCCAGTCAATAACCTAAATGCAAATGTATTGAGTCATCACACTAAACAGTACTGTAATAATTAACATGTTTTCAAGTCCATTAACCATAATTTAATGTATAATCAATCTTCAAACCACAATAAGGAATGAAAACTTTGGTTTGAACGTTGATTGTTGTTTCACAAGTTTATTGTGAAATCTTGTTATTAATCTATAATAATGTATTGTTTTCTTCACCACAATTACTAATAAAACACTTTTTTCTTCTTCTCTGTATTTTGGTTAGGGTTAATATATGGGATCACCTTTTCGCCAACGTTTCGTCTTTATTTTAAAACATCATCAGGGCTATAAACTAACAAAAAAAATGACAAATATCCACTGTTTTTGTTAGTTTATAGCACTGAGGATGTCTTAAAATAAAGACGAAAAGTTGGGGAAGAAGGTGATTCAATATATTAACCCAGACCAAAATTCTGAGAAGAAGAAAAAAGTGTTTATTAATCTATAATGTTACTATGACTGTTTTTCAAACTACAAGGATCACTTAGTCATATTTACACCACTTGAAACCTGAGACAACTAACGATGTCCAATAAGTAAGAGTAGCCGATCTCATTAAAAGATACTATTAATAGAATCATTAAATACAATGGCAGGGATGTAATTTAATCTCTTGTCACTTAAGAATACTCCTTTAATTAGTAAAACATTCAATTTGGTTTTTGGTAACATTTTAAGAAAACATAATAAATCAACCGTAAATTAATAACAAAGAATTTATTTTATTTAGATTAAATGTTTCTATATTTCATTTATTTAGTAAATTACGACAATCAATAGTTGCTCCAGGTAACACTGTCGAAGTTCGTGATAGATAAGCAAGAGAATTGTTTAAATAGTAAACGATATAAACACGTGACCACCACAGTTAGATATGTATTTTACGAAGTATTTTCTTCCTGAGCATAGCCCTTTAGGGGCTCCAAGGGGCCACCCTATAGTGTCTCAACCCCTTTCAGACTGACCAAAGGTCGTATGTGAGGCATCTTTATACCATTGGCGAACTTTTTTTCCCCATTTCCTATGGTTTGAAGATTGATTGTTGTTTCACGTGTTTATTGTGAACTCATGTTATAGTTACATATAATATAATATATATGTATTATATTATAACTAATCGGGATTCGGTCATTTTTTTATCCTAGAAAACCGACCGAATCCCGATTAGAGAACACACATACTCTATCAAACGGTCGATATATTATTGAATCTCTTATATATATATAAGCACGGCGTGCTTGGTCGTCCGTTCTCTCTTTTCTCCTGAAGACGGATCATCCGAAAATTTGAGTTTGTAAGTGTGTCTCTTTCTCTGTGTGTTGCTTTTCTTCGTTTGTGAACTGATATATATATATATATATATATATATATATATATATATGATCGAACCACAATAAGAAATGGGAAAACAAGACTTAAATCTTTCAACCGTAACAAGCGGTCTTCTTCAGAATCAAAAACCCAACTGGGTTTTTGGGTTTTTGACTCTGACGAAGACCGCTTGTTACGGTTGAAAGATCTTAAGTCTTATTTTCCCATTTCTTATTGTGGTTTGATCATTGATTGTTATTTAACACTATGTGAAATCTTTATATATATATATATATATATATATATATATGTGTGTGTGTGTGTGTGTATTTTGGAAGAAGACTTTCATTCAAACATGTTTTGTTAAAAATTATGCCAATTTTCTTTTTCGAGTGAATTTTTCTAACTTTGTGACTATGGCTTTCCACCTTTCCAGTAAGATATAAAGCAATTCAATTTATTGTGAATTTGTAAAAAAGTGATAAAAATGGATATGAAAAATAAATCATTTGGTGAATTGCTTTATATCCTTATCGGAAAGGTGGTAAGCCATAGTCAGAAAGTTAGTGTATATATTCAACAAATTTATGACAATAATGTTTTAAATATGGATAAATTTATTATTTATGGATAATTGTAATAATGTGAAAGATATGACAGTAGATACTTACCATGACAGGTACATGAAAGCAATGAAGAAAGTGACAAAGACGCACCCAATGCCGATCGTGCCAAAGAGCCAGACGCTTACCTCACCATCTGAAAACAGGTTTAGTTGTGTATTTTGTGAAATCAAAAGTAAATCAATCACACTCAGTACAGTCTACAACAGAGGTTCTCAACTGGGAAGTCCACATGGATCCTAAGGGTCCACAATGATATTTCGGTGGGAAGTCCACATGGATCCTAAGGGTCCACAATGATATTTCGGTGATTCTCAGTGGTTTAGCAAAGGGTGGGGGAGGCATGTGACAGGTGGGGGGGGGGGGGGGGGGTAAAAATATTAAAAACATAAAAGTATACAAAAACTTTGATACATGCATATTATTATTACCACTGAGGTTAGTATTACCACTGATTTATATTATTAATATGGCAAACCGCCATACCTCGTACGATGATCTTAGAGTCGTTAGAGCGTTTTCGGACGTTGTCCATCTTCAATCGAGTTAGTTATGATTGAAGATGGACAAAGTCCGAAAGCACTCCAACGACCCCAAAATCATTATACGAGATATGACGGTTTGTCATATTAATAATATAAAAAATTTGATATTTTCATACCAAAATAAGTTTTTAAGGTTCTAATTAATGGTATAATTATTATGTTTTATGCATGAAATACTGTTTTTTAAACCGATTTTCTACTATAATATTTTCAAATTAAAAATAAATTTATTTTAAATTTTTTCAAAACTTGTTTCCTAAAAGGGGTTGAAAGTTTATTATATTTATTTGTGTAGTCAATTAATATAATTTTAACAATTTTTTTTATGATTTGAATTATACGTTTTTGTTTTCGAAAGATTTTTTTTTGTTTTTCTTTCATGACAACTGTAAATATATGATCAAACCAGAATATGAAATGGGAAAACAAGACTTAAGATCTTTCAACCGTAACAAACCATCTTCGTCAGAGTCAAAAACCCAACTGAAAACTGAAAAAAAAAACTTTTTTTTATCGTTGTATCTATATTCACATAGGACATTCTGGAATTATGTGGCTTAGCAGCCAAAAATGGCTGCTACGTCACTAATTATCCATGAAGAAAACCAACTCATAATAATTTTTATTATTAAAAAAACACATATTTTCTACTGTTGTATTTTTGGAGTTTGACGTAAAAAAACACTGAAGTAGAATTTGCACAGATTTATTCCTGTTTCTTAACTGCTATAAAAAGCTCCCAATAGACTTGACATTGTGATAAGACGTGATCTTTGATTATCATTAACATCGATAGACCAGATATAAAGGAACTCACCGAGTACCATCAACCACAACGCTCTCATTGAATAAATAAGCCTGTCTTTTTTTTTATTACACCTTTTATTTTTAACTGTTTATCAAACATTTTAGCAGTGTACAATAAATTTCAATTGTATTAAGTCTCCATACAAAAAAAGTTTATGACAAGAAACTAAACAACGCGTTTCGAATACTTGATGTTCTTCTTCAGGTTACATCTGCTCCGCTGGGGTAGTTGTTCGAGAGGTGAGACCAAGCAAGGACTCCATGCTTGGTTTTACTACCAATGAACTATTGCATATTCATTTGCTAAACCAATTTTGGAAGGTAAAAACATTCGACTGACAAATCTTTAATAAACAACTATGAACAGCTAGTTCATTTTATTACTTTACTTTTTATTGTATATATTTATTTTATATATTAACCATACTTTGTGAAGTAAAAGACTTAGATTGTATAGCATAATAACTTACTCAATAATTTATTAATTTAATTATTCTAATTGATATTCAGTAATTAATTTCTGTATTATTCATATATTCAATAGTTAAATTAATATGTAGATTCATATCAAAGGAAGAAAGCAGAAGTAAAGTCAAAACTCATTATAATAAAAATAGGATAACTGAGAGAAGTAAGTAAAGAATTCATAAAATAATAAAAATGTAACCAAGAATTTGGGTAACAAACTTTAGAATGACGCATTAATTGTATATCATTATATCTGTTAATATTTGAAGCCTGTATATATCATTGTATATAAATGTAGCTTACTAAATATCGAAATACGGAACTCACTCGTTTCCGAGTACCACGGCAAAAGCCGATTTGCATTAACAATCTGTATAATATAAATAAGAAAAGAGTGTAAAGTTGTATAATGCAATAAACGGTTATTATTATTATTTATTTTATATAGTTTGTTCATTTTCAAATATTTCTACTTTTGTAAGTTCTTTGCAATTTTCCTAGGCCTTTAAAAAAGATTTTGAATAAAATCGAAACGTTTGATTGGAAGTGGAAGAAACTGACCCCATCCCCATTCAACTATTTTAGTTATATTTCTATTACACGGAGAGAATTTATTACTGTTTATATATATATAACAAAAATTTCACAATATACACATGAAAACGTGTTTCAGTTGGGTTTTTATTCTGACGAAGTACGCTTGTTACGGTTGAAAAACCTTAGTCTTTTTTTTTCCATTTCCTATTGTGGTTTGAACATTGATATATACATATAAACAGTAAAAAGATTTCACATAAACACGTGAAACAACATTGTGGTTTGATCATATAAACAGTAATATATATTACTGTATATTTTATTCAAACCACAAAAAGAAATGGGACAAAAAGACTAAAATCTCTCAATTGTAACAAGCGGTCTTCATCAGAGTCAAAACCCAACCAAATGTTGGTTTTGACTCTGACGAAGACCACTTAATAAGGTTAAAAGATCTTAATCTTTTTTTCCCATTTCTTTTTTTCATTTTATCATTGATTGTTATTTCACGTGTTTAGTGTGAAATCTTGTTATATATGTTGTTATTGTAAGGTAAACATCTAATGAAATGGTCTCCACATATAAAAATTTTTAATGATATAAACAACGCGTTTCGAACACGTAGTGTTCTTCCTCAGACATTAACTAAAAAATACAATGACACCAGAGTGTTATACAAAAAACCAATGACCATTTCATTAGATTTTTACCCTACAATGAGTAAATACCACATAATAACTGATTGTACTACATTAGAATATATTGTTGATAAGAAATAAGATATGAAGATAAGAATATAAGATATGAGATATATTGTTGTTTTAACAGGAATCATTGAAGAGTATAAAAAACATTCAGTGGGCAATTTAGAATGATGGAGTTCGAAGAATCTGTGTTATCAGAAATGGAGAGAACATAAACAGTTTGTTCCGTTAAAACGGCCTACCAGTGGGGAAAAAAAAACACCGAGATATAAAGGGTGACATTTAGTTAACAATCCGTGACGGAAGGGGTCACTCACTTGACCAGCTGTCTTTTGTCAAACTCCTATTTTAACTTTCACAATTTCTTTTTACAAATTATTTGTTAATAAAAAATTAGTAAAACACATAAATTGGTAAATATGTTAATAAAAAAAAATATAATTTGTTAATTCTGAGGTAAAATGAATAAACAAACAAAAGTTTCCACACAAATGAAGTTTTATTCAACAACAACAACGCGTTTCGAACACTTTGTGTTCTTCATCAGGAAGACACCAAAGGATGTAGTGCTGAAGGGTTGGTCCAGTGAAAACAACCAGTAGGAAAATCCTTGGTGTCTTCCTGATTTGTTATAAATTTTCTGATATCAAAAAATTTCTTACCATTAAAAAAAATTACGATTTTATAACTTCCTATCGTCAGGGTAGATTTAGCATACAATTTGTGTATATTTATTTAGCATACATTTGGTGGTGTGTATGGCAATCTTTGTTGTAGGTCATATACCTGGTTGAAGAGCTACTGTAAAAAGTGGTAAGAGAGGACCACTTTTGTGACCACATTTGTGTGAAATGCCATGCAGCTTTTAATTAAAATAATTATGGGGTGTAGCCCAGTGTCAATGTCCTCGCCTCTGGGCTGGTAGATCCCCGGGGGTTCAATATATACTTCTTATACCTTCCATTTATTCACAAGGGAGATAAATAAATCTGAGCACGTGCTACGAAGATAAATACTTCGGAGAGGATGCTATGCCGTTGGTCCAGAACCTGTATAATGTCAGGTATTCGTTAAATATACTTGAGTTAGGCAAAATTTATGACTCCCAATGTAGAATCAAATTTCACAGTATGGTATAACAAAGGGTCAATGTTCGGCCTATGCGTGTTCTCTTGTGAGACCTAACCTAATATTTCATATACACCATGGGGTGACCAAAGTTCCTTGAGGGCGGCAAAAATACACTGGTACAGGGTTCGATTTGACAGCATTATCAGCTCTAATGTTTCCAAGAATAAAACTTTTACGGATAGATAAGGTAACTGCATTTTAACAAAGATAAATAATTTGATGAAATGTAAAACATTTTTCAAAACTGCTATAGAAAAACATTGTTAGTTCAGAAGCCAGTTATGGTATTTTTTTGATAAGTGACAAGCGTGCTAACCACGAGACAAAAGGTTCTCGTCATTTGCCACCATTACTCACCCCCTCCACTTCCTTAAATGATTGTCTTTTTCAAAAGGCACATTCCAAATAATATGAAAATATTACTAAAAATCTTTTTATTATTATATAAATATATTTAAAACTTTAAACGGACTATGATTATAAAAGAATTTTAAAAATTAAATGCTATCTAAAAATATTGATGGATATATAAAATATCAGGTCAATCAAAAAAGCATTTTTTTATGTATATAAGAGGTCAAAACCTATAATAGCATTCCTCACTCTATCAAAACTTACTCTGGTCACAATTCACTCTCCTAGAAACTCTAAATTCACCCCTGAAGATGAATTTCACCTCCTTTGAGAACCCCTAACCTCTTTAGATATCTGATTTTAGAGCACTTTGATATGGTGAATTTCTTGGTTCTTCTTAATTAATAGTTTCCATATTTACTGAAGCGATTTTTTTTCCATGACCACACCTGTATATGGCACATCCAAGCCATATTACCGAATTGATTCTACAATGGGAGTTCTAAATTGTATCTCACTAAGTTGATTATAATAGAGAACTTATGAGAACCTGATATTGTATAGGCTCGGAGCCGACGGCTTTACATCTTTTCTCTGAGGTATGGCTTGTACAAGATTTCTTACACTCCACATTAGTAATCTACGGTTATAACCAAGATTCAAACCTGTAATCTTCAATACTAAAGGCAAACACAATAAGAACCTGACATTACATAGGCTCGGGGCCGACGGCTTTACACCCTCTCTCTAAAGGATGGCATGTACAACATTTCCTATATTCCACATTAGTAATCTAAAGTCATAACCAAGATTCAATCCTATAATCTTCATTACTAAAGGAAAACACAATAAGAACCTGACATTATATAGGCTCGGGGCCGACGGCTGTACACCCTCTCTCTGAGGGATGGCGTGTACAACATTTCCTATATTCCACATTAGTAATCTAAAGTCATAACCAAGATTCAATCCTATAATCTTCATTACTAAAGGAAAACACAATAAGAACCTGACATTATATAGGCTCGGGGCCGACGGCTGTACACCCTCTCTCTGAGGGATGGCGTGTACAACATTTCCTATATTCCACATTAGTAATCTAAAGTCATAACCAAGATTCAATTCTGCAATCTTCATTACTAAAGCCTACAGAATAAGAACCTGACATATAGGCTCGGGGCCGACGGCTGTACACCCTCTCTCTGAGGGATGACGTGTACAAGATTTCCTATATTCCACGTTAGTAATCTAAATTCATAACCAAGATTCAATTCTGCAATCTTCATTACTAAAGCCTACAGAATAAGAACCTGACATTATGTAGGCTCGGGGCCGACGGCTTTACACCCTCTCCTTGAGGGATGGCGTGTACAACATTTCCTATATTCTACGTTAGTAATCTAAAATCATAACCAAGATTCAATCCTGCAATCTTCATTACTAAAGCCTACAGAATAAGAACCTGACATTATATAGGCTCGTGGCCGACGGCTTTGCACCCTCTCTCTGAGGGATGGCGTGTACAACATTCCTATATCCCACATTAATAATTTAGGATCATAAACGAGATTTGAACCTGTAATATTTCGTACTAAAGACTAATATGCTACCTGTTAACCACGCATTGGCACAATATTTGATAAATGAGCTGAAATTCAATCACTTTATATTATGACAACAGTATGGTAGAACTCACAGTTAATACTTCTCTCATGAGACATATGATATCTAGTCAACTTTTATTGTATTAATTCCATCTTCAACTGACTGTACTATCAATTTTTAAAATCTTAAACATATATAGTTCTCAGCATTTTACATACAGTAAAGTAAATATATCACTTTAAGCAAGGCCTTACTGTTATTGACAGAATAGTAGGCCCTCGCTTGTACGTCTTCAGAGCAAGCTGTCTGCAGCAGAACCACTGCACCGTCTTCACAGACGCATTGACCTTTCTGCAGAGTACATGAAGATGTTTTTGGCTTTTGCTTACTGTCACAACCACCTAAAACAAGCAATTCAAAATTTTTTTTTAATATTCAATTTTGTTTTGGGAAAGAAGAAATAGGTTTAATAAGAATGGTGTAAGAAGGGCTTACCCTAATACAGGGGGTGACAACTGAAACGAAGTCTCATTAAAAGGTACAATCAGTGTAGCCAACTAACGGAGGGAGGGAGACAAGGAAAAAAATAAATACTAAATAAAAAAAATAAGTAAATATATAGAGATAAAAAGATTTAACATAAACACGTGAAATAACAATCAATTATCAAACCACAAAATAAAATGGGGAAAAAAAGAAGAAAGGAAAAAGAAGTCCAGTTGGGTGTTTGACTCTGACGAAGACCGCTTGTTACGGTTGAAAGATCTTAGTCTTTTGTTCCCATTTCATATTGTGGTTTGATCAATGATATAGAGATAACAAAAGGAAAATATCATATAAAACAAAAAGTAATAAAAAACGAACTATAAGGAAAAATGAATAAGGAAGAACAAATTGCATAAAATTACTAAAAGAATAGGCATTAACAATAGAGGTTAACCACCTCTAACCACCAGAGCAGATGTACCTCTAAAGAGCCTAATAAGTGCTTATTTTGAAGCTCTCAATATAAACACCACGTTTTTATTCAAACTAGTATACTTATTGCTGAAATTCTGCAAACTGTTTTCTTTTACAAAAAAAAAAAACTCTAATGAAGTTGTTAAGGTTTTACTGTTTCAAAAATTTAAACATCTGCTAATGAAAATGGTTTAAAATAAAAACTGAAACGTTAGTAATGAGTTTAATTTGAACCTGAAGAACTGGCAGAGTTCTGATAAACTTTTATTTTGTTTCTACTTCACGGTCATTTACCAACATGTAAATTTATATACAATATCACAATTAAAAGAAACGGTCCAGCGGACTTTTTTTAAATAAAATAAAAAGTCGCCGCCCTGTCTTCCTGCGGGACTCTTCGCTCTTCACACCTCCTGATGACGACGATGGTCGAAATATCGATGTGAGTTTTGTCTGTGTCTTTCTGTGTGTTTTGTCTGTGTCTTTCTGTGTGTTTCCTTCGTTTTGAATTTATTTTATTTATATATAATATATAACAATAAGATATGTAAGTATTCGGTAAGATATAACACTGAGAATTAAGAGATTTTAAGATTGTCCCGGATTACTTATCTTGAAATCTGGCAACCCTACGCTATAACAGATTTCACAAGAAATGAAAGTGAAAACAGATTGTCGTTTCGTGCATCAAAAACAAACAAGTTGATATTAAGAAATGTTATATGCAAGGATTGGTTTTTACCTATGACGTGAAGACCATCGCTACGTTGACAAACAATATCACCAGCAGCTGTAATGGCCCAGTCGAAAGTATAACAAGGACCCAAATCGCAGGATCTCGTCTGCCATAGGGCTTCAGGGCAGGGTTCAGCTCCTGCTGACTGAGGAGGTCGAATCACTGCTCTCGAGCGAGTCTGGTAGCCTAACAAAAAAAAAAAAAAATCATTTCTTTCCTTAAATTCTTATCTTAACCACGTATATTCAACACTATTTTTCTTTTTCTAAGTTTGGTCAAACGTCAAACAGCAAAAACAGTTAATACCTGTATTGATGTAGCCCTAATGATTTCTACAAACATAAACTTTAATGTTGCCTTTTATTTTCTTCAAACAGTAAAAAGAATGGTGTTTTCCTGTTTGACGATGGACCAAACCTAGATAAAGAAAATAGTGTTATACATATTACTTATTATATATAATAACTATATTACGTATGGTAACCAGTATAACATACTGGTATTATACTGGTTTTCTTAATGGGGTTGAAAATTTATAATATTAATTTTCGTAGCCTGTTAATTTAATTTAACAATTGTTTTTTTGGTTTTAATTATACCTTTTTGTTTTTGAAAAATCTTTAGTTTTCTTTGATGTCGGCTGTATATGTATATGAGTACTCAATTAAAAGAAACGGTCCAGCGGACTTTTTTAAATAAAATAAATTCAAAACGAAGGAAACACACAGAAAGACACAGACATAACTCACATCGATATTTCGACCATCGTTGTCATCAGGAGGTGTGAAGAGCGAAGAGTCCCGCAGGAAGGTAGGGCGGCGACCTGTCTTCCTGCGGGACTCTTCGCTCTTCACACCTCCTGATGACGACGATGGTCGAAATATCGATGTGAGTTATGTCTGTGTCTTTCCTTCGTTTTGTATATGAGTACTGTAATACGATGAGTTTGGTCTAATAACAACAGTCTAAAATTACACCCTTGATTGTAATTCTTTGAAAATAAGTATTTTCAGGTTGTTGTGGAGTTATGAAAAGCGGGGGGGGGGGGGGGGGGGCACGCGAGCGTCAAAAATAGTTGCTGCCTACGCCAGTGGTGGAAGTTTTTGGTTTTGATGAGACAGTTTTTATACCTGCAGTCTGCTGCGCACAGTCAGCATGACAGTGCGACCAGTTGCTCCACGCCGACAGCTGACAGTCGCTTTCACAAGGACTATAGCAAAGCTCCCAGGTGGTCAAACGTCGACTAGTCATACAGTGCCAAGGCTCCACTGACTCGCTGTCACTGTCCCGAACACAGCTTACATTCCTTGTTCTTATTCCATGCCCGCAGGAGCCTCCCTTTAATAAAGACAGACCCTTCAAAATCAAAACAAACAACTTGTCTCACCAAACATTCCAGTACTCAATGGGGAGGAAGGGGGGGGGGGACATTTGACTCATTAGCAGGGATTGAACACTTGTAACTCATAATGAACAAACAAACTGTGTTACAAACTTGTATCCCTACCTATAAGTCGAAATCAACAAACACAACACAAATATAATCATACAAATCAACAATAATAGTAAATCAGTTAATTATTAATATATATGTACGCTCAGAAAGCTTACACAAATTAATCTGCATAGATAGTGAGATAAACATACCAAATGGGTATTTAATTATAATTATATTTAAATATGTAAAACACAATGACGTATTCATTGGTTTTGTTTTATCTATGAAGTTGGCACTACTGAGCAGGTGACTTAAAGTATTTAATTCATGGTGCTTACTTATTTCGTAAATCAGATTCAATTTGTAATTTCCTTCTTTAAGCTTATTTCTTCAATTAGTAGATTGACACAAAACAATTGCTAAAAAATCAGAATTGAATATGTGTCAAGATGTCCAATGAATACGTCATTGTGTTTTACAAATGTATAATAATAAATTAGTTAATTAAATTATTTTAATATTATTTGGAAGTCTATACACATAGAGACTTGAAAGAAAGAGAGCGCGTAAAAGATGGAGAGAGAGAGAAAGAGAGAGAGAGAGAAGTGTGGTTGGAAGAGAGACGAGGATAAAGAGATAAAGAAGTGGGGATTAGGTGAAGAAAAGGAGGGGATAGGTGGGAGACCTGAGAGATAATAGAGACTCTATTATCAAAATGCGTACTAACTAACGACCAACTAATACATCCGCACACTATAGTGCACCTTATAACTAGCAGTTCCAGACCAGAGGCCTTCTACTGCTTTATTACTGTGTTACTCTAACTTGGACTGTCAGTAATTAATGTCGGATATTAAGTTCGTCTGTATAACAATGACACATCGTATTCGCGGTCATGTGGTCTTGTTAGTCATAGTTTTCAATGTTTTTAGTCGTGAGTTGAAAAAATAGTCTATAGACGAAGTAATTGTTCAGGCCTTATCCACTACCTGCGTTCTACAGACTGCTCTGTATTCTATTGTCCTTTCTTGTCAAATGTTTATATAATTTTACATAAATACCTATATATGGAAATACATTATCTTCTAAATTCGATATTTAATAAAATAATATAATATGTTTTATTTTCAATAATATTATATATTATATCAATGATTAAATCACAATATGAAATGGGAAACCAAGACTAAGATCTTTCAACCGTAACAAGCAGTCTTCGTCAGAGTCAAACACTGAAACTGAAACGCTAGATGCAGAAAACATCTGGTGAGGGATTGAGAAGAGTGGGAGGGAAGAGTGGTATTTTAAAAGGGTGAAAGTGTAAATATCCAGAAAGGGATGTTTGGGGAAACAAAGGATTATTATATAATACATTATATTATATTGGGGTCTCCAACCGTCTCTGTACCAGAGCGCTTGGTTTCCCTCTCTTATCTCTCCTGAAGACGGTTCAACCGAAAATTAGAGACTGTAAGTGTGTGCTTTTAAATTCTATATGTTTCTTTATGTACATTGAACTATGTATACTATATTATACAATAGTAGGAGTATTATTATATATTATATGTTTCAAGGTAAAAATGAAAAAAATACAAAACCTTATATTATTTCTTTACAAAAAGAATTATTCATAAATTCTGTAAACAGCTTGAAAATCCCTCAAAAAAGCAATAAATTTATCATAATTTGTTCTCAATGGTAAAAATCAAACAGCTTTAAAATTGTATAACGATTAAAATGCTGGAGGAGATAAAAGTAATAAAATGATATCAAAGAAATAGTGGGGGTATAATTACAAATAAAATAGATACAGCGAAAAGAAATACAATCAGAGAGCTTTAAAATTTGATAACGGTTTAAATACAACACTAGATGATATTAGGAAATTAAGAGTGTACTAAATAAGGAATATCCAGAATTTCAACCTCATAAATACTGTTATTTACTATATATACCAATTACCAAGTATATATATATATATAGTTTTATATATCTGTAAAAGTTGGAAACAGTCCTTCATTTAAACATATATTGTTAAATAATGGCCCATATTTGCCTTGTATCTGTTTTTTACATAATTTCTCCTGTTTCCGGAATTCCTTCCTCGTCGCTTCAGTAAAACTATAAAGCTTATCACCAATATTGCTAGTCGACATGTTTTTAATGTACCACATTCATCATCAGGACAATAATGAGAATAACAGTAGGATTGTTAGTTTATATATATAGAAGGTTATATTTTTATGTAACTACTATAATAAAATAATAAATACTACTACTACTATAATAAATAATAATTCTAGTATTATTCTCATTATTGTCTTGATGATGAATGTGGTACATTCTAAACATGTCGACTAGCAATATTGGTGATAAGCTTTATAGTTTTAATGACGAGACGAGGAAGGAATTCCAGAAACTGGAAAAATTATGCAATAAACAGATACAAGGCAAATATGGAGCGTTATTTAACAATATAGTTATATACATATATATATAGCAGTTTACTTCTCAACGCGAGTACTTCGCACTTCTTCCCGATGACGACGGATGTCGAAATATCGAAGTGAGTTCTGTAGTGACTTTTTGTGTTCTTTCCTATGTGTTAAAGTATATATATATATATATTTGTAAAATTTGGGAGCAGTCCTTCATTCAAGCATATTTCATTGAATAACTGACCTTATTTCACTGATGTCATTTTCTTCACCAGTTTTTCAAAGTTTTGAATACCTTGTTCTTTCCTTCATCCAAACGATGAAGAACATTAATTAAGGGGGAACCTACATGTTTCGACTGGAAGCCAGTAACCCCCTTAATTAATATTCTCCAACGTTTGGATGAAGGAAAGAACAAGGTATTCAGAACCTCGAAAAACTGGTGAAGAAAATGACATCAGTGAAATACGGTCAGTTATTCAATGATATATATATATATATATATAATATATATATATATGTAATAAAAGTGAAAACTAAATTATATAAAGAAACAATAAATGAAACTATTAAATTGATATAATTCTAAAATATATAGATAAGATACTGACATGGAGTTGGCACTGGGTCCACGGAGTGGCCTGCCAGGAATAGCAAGGCACAGCTGGGCAGGGCTTCCACTGGAGGAGATTTCTGCAAGGCCTTCCCGAAGTGCTGGGGTTTGTCGCTATGATGGCATGCCGACTCATTCCTGCGCAGACAACACAAATGAATTGAAAAATAATCGACCAGTCAATGGTATTCAATAATTATATAAACAGTATAATAGGTTAGGTTAGGTTGCAGTGGTAGTCCCACACATAAGCCGAACATTGGGGCCTTTGTGATATCACACAATGAAGATTGATTCTACAATTGGAGTCCTAAATTTTGCCTAACTCAATTATGCTAGACACTTTTCTCAGACCAAAATTGAATATGCTCCACGATATGGACAATTTTGGGTTTCAACAGAATAGGGCGACAGCTCACACTTCTCGACGTGCGATGGAGATTTTAAGGGAGATGTTCACTGGTCATTTGATCTCATTTCGTGGTGACATCGGTTGTTCACCGATTCACCTAATTTAAATCCATGCAATTTTTTTCCCCTGTGGATAACTCAAGTCAAAGGTAAACAGTAATCACCCTTAACTTATTGAACAACTTAAATATGCAATACGTCAAGAATTACTGTAATTCCACATGAAATGACCCGCCGAGTTATAAATAACTTTCCTAAACGCCCTCAAAAGTGTGTGGACAATAACGGATCCCGTTTGACTGATTCAATTTTTAAAACCTAATAAAACAGAATGACATTCTATGTACTTTTCGAAAATAAAAACACTTTTTTGTTTCTTTACTTTATTTGGCTTTTATTAAACCTACAAATGTGTCACATCATTTTGCCTGACCCTGCTATCCCCACTTTCCCTCTCCTTCTCTCTCTCTCGTTTGTTAAACATATCAAATCTATATACTTATAAAACCCTGCTGACCGGTTTTGTTTGTTTTCTTGCCACCGTGCATTATTTGAATTGAATAAAAATAAAAAAATATGGGATTCTATGGGAATCAAACCCACGACCTTTGCATTGGTGGTCCATCGTGCTACACTGATCTTCAAGGGAACTTTCTTATAATAAACTTCCAAAACCTGATAAAACTGACGGTTTGTTTGTATAAGTCAACTAACGATGAAGCCTTCGCTATTTTTATCATTACAAAATGATTTTCAACAACAAAGAGATTAAATATTATTAGTTTTTTTGGTTTCAATTATTATGATTTAAATATAATAAATTTAGAAAGATGAAATTTAATGAATTATCAACGAGAATATGAAATGATTATTTAATATACCAACAAACGATATTTTGGATGGATGACCCAAACTGGTCACGGCCATTCTAGTAATTGTTATATTTCAGAAATAAAGAAAGGAATTCGGAAGACATGTGAACTTGCCTGCTTCGCCGCACATGCACTTAGTCAGGTTCCACTCCGTCCATTCGGCAAGTTTACAGTCAACAGGGCAGTCTTTGTAGCACCATTTTTCCGCTGGACCTGGTTTTTGTAAAGCGCCACACCATCTGAAATATTAAATATATTTTGATGGCAGTAGATTTTTTTCTTCATAAGTGGATCACCTTGTCGCATTTCAAGCTGAATATTAAACAAGTTCAGAAATACAAATATAATATACATATATATATATATATATTAGAATTTTCAAAAGAACACACAGAAAAGAAATCACTGAAACACATTACTATATTTCCAGGTCCTCGTCGATCGAATGTGAATTGACGAGAATCGAATTCAGCGAGAATAGATGTGAATGGCTCAAGGCTGATAACGACTTATATATATATATATATATATATATATAACACATGAAAGAAAAAAACAAATAAAGACACACACAAAAGACTCACAACGATATTTCGACAGTCGTCGTCATCGGGTAGAAGTAGTCCCTTTGAGTAGCTGAAGCTAACTGAGTGGTGGCCGAATGCAAACGAACACGCACGCACTCTGCCGCTGCCCCTAGGTAAGCTACTAACTACAGAGAGAAAAATAACTAAAAAGGACAAATAAAAGCAAATAAAAATAACAGAAGGAGAAGAATAGTAAATGAAGCAATAAACAAATTAAAAAAAAAAAAAAAAAAAAAAATAAAAAAAAAAAAAAAAAAAATTAAATTAACGGTACAAGTTGAGGCCAGGAGGAGAGCGAGCTTTGAGAAGACAGATAATTGCCTCCTCTGAAGCTCTTAAAGTAACCCGAGAAGACTGAACAGGATATGATTAAGGACTGGACCCGGAAGCAGTGATTAAAATCTAGTCCATGGGAATTAGAGTGGATAGCAATAGGGAGGTTTTTGCGTTGACCAACGGTCAACGCAATATTATTATATATATATAATAAATATATATATATATATATAAATATATTATATATATATATTGAATTTTCAAAAGAACACACAGAAAAGAAATCACTGAAACACATTACTATATTTCCAGGTCCTCGTCGATCGAATGTGAATTGACGAGAATCGAATTCAGCGAGAATAGATGTGAATGGCTCAAAGGCTGATAACGACTTATATATATATATATATATATATATATATATATACAAATAAACAGATAAACACGTTAAATAACAATCAATGATCAAACCACAAAGGAAATGGGAAAACAAGACTAAGATCTTTCAACCATAACAAGCAGTCTTCGTCAGAGTCAAAAACCCAACTGATTGTTATATCACCTGTTTATGTGAAATCTTTTTATGTATGTATATATGTATATGTATATGGAGTCATCATTAAACAAAACCAAAGATTTTTCAAAAAAAACGTATAATTGAAAGCATAAAAAAAATTGTTAAATTAAATGTCTACTCAAATAAATATAATAATTTTTCAACCATTTTAAAAAGCTAGTTTGAAAAAATTTAAAATAAATTTTTCTTTAATTAACAAATATTAAATTTGAAAACTGGTTTAAAAACAGTGTATTATACACATAAAACATAAAAAGAATACATATTATGACCTTAAAAACAAATGTTAGTATAAAATGTAGAGATTTTTTTACCTTTTTATGATTTTAATTTTCTATTTTTACCACTTCAAAATGCTGACTCTCCTACATAACACCCCCCCCCCCCCCCCCCCCCCCCCCTGCTACCCCACTGAATTGGAGCCACATTCGGCTGGTTGCTTAGTCTTGATCCAGTACATCAGCTTTGAGGGATGTACGGACTTTAAAAGAATGTACCTAATCAGTTTTTTCGTTGGTGCCCATGTAAAAGATGTGGAGGATTCAGTTATAATTAAAAATCATTTTATTATTTGATCGAAATATTCCAGTACCTGTCGTGAACAGGTCTGCCATCACTCCGAACGCAGAAAACAGCCCTTGTCATCATGCCTTCACCACAAGGACTGCCTCCCAGTGGTAGACAAGAACTGTAGTTGCCCACATTCCATCTATAGGTGAAACAGGTCGTGTTGAGTTGGCAAGCCTGCGTCTGGATCGAGTGCGGGCAAGGGCTTCCATTGGGTGTGGCAGCGCGGAGAAGAGAACGAGTTCGCTGTTGCTGCTTCCCAGAGCAGTCCTAACAGAAATAAAAAAATTTTACAAATGAGCAACACTAATGACCTCTCGTGGGATGGTCACATCATAACTATAACCTAACAGAAACAAATTCAAAAACACCAGTAGATGAACTACTTATTTTTGTTTAGTCTGAATGTGATCCTAATCAAGAGATACGCTTCATTAGTACTTTTTTTTACAAAGGAAGAAAAGATAATTAATTTTGTCATACTCAAATTCATCAATGCTGGGATCCTCAAAGAGCACTTGATTGCACAGGCTCGGGATCGATAGCTTTATGAACTATCACATCATATAAACTATCAATGTCAAAGAGTAATTGACATTGAAGACTTTACATCCTCTCCAAGAGACTTCTTACACAATATATCCAAGAGTACATGACACTATATAGGTTTGGGCCGACCTTTTTTCAATATCCAAGAGTAATTGACATTGAAGACTTTACATCCTCTTCAATAGACTACTTACACAATATATCCAAGAGTACATGACTCTGTATAGGTTCGGGGCAGACCTTTTTTCAATATCCAAGAGTAATTAACATTTGAAGACATCCTCTCCAATAGACTACTTACACAAGATATCCAAGAGTAATTGACAACATATAGGCTAGGGGGTTGACCAGTAAGAAACACAAGCATGATTGACACACAAGGGTCAAGTAGTGTGACCACACTTATGTGTGATATCAGTAATATCCAACACATGCCGGCTATTATGAGTGCACCTTATATTACAAAATAAAAATTATTTTTTGGATGTAGCTTTGAAATTACATAATATATATACATATATATTCACTTAATGAACGGAAAAACGATCCAAACTGGACACAATAACAGTTCAAAATTGATCATAGGTAGCACACAAAGTAAAGAAACACACTTACAAACTCAAAGTTTCGGGCAATCCGTCTTCACGAGAAAAGAGAAAGGGTGACCAAGCACGTTGTAGACGCAACGGCTAGTAACCCGTGGTAACGGGTTACTAGCTGTTGTATCTACAACGTGCTTGGTCACCCTTTCTCTTTCTCCTGAAGACGGATTGCCCGAAACCTACAGTTAATAATTGTGTTTCTTACTTTGTGTACTACCTGTCCTCAATTTTGAACTGATTATATAATATATATATATATATATATATATATACTTCATTATAGAACTTTATGTTCATTATAGAACTGTATTTGTCCATTTCGGATAGTATTTTCATCGAAAAAGTATATATAATATTAATATTTTAATAATATAATAAGCGGCTAAGATGATACCTGAGGGCAGGTAGACCATTCAGACCATGGACTGAGAAGGCAGTCCCCAGGGCAGGCAACATGACAAGCGTTGATGTCAGAAGGCCGGTACACCCAGTCGCAGAAACTATCAGCCACTTGGCGGCTAGATCTCGTGTCGACGCATCTGTTTCAACACAAATAATATGAAATCAAGTTAAATGTCTGCAACCAGACAGATATCTTCAACTTTGGTGAAGAGCAGATTTAAGATATCAAATATTTTATGGAATCAAGTTTCAAACTCGTATATATATTTGTATAATTAGGGAGCAGATTTTCATTCACACAAATTTCGTTAAACACTTTTTGCACCTTTGTTTTAGTTTCTTTTCTTATTAACTTTTCTAATTTTCTAATTAGTGTTTTGATGTTTTCTGGAATATGAAATAATAACTGTCCAAAAGTTTTATCTTTAAAACTCATTGTTCAGAATATATACTTTTTAACAATTCACGGACGTTTCAGTCTCCATGGACCATCTTCCATGGAAAAAAAAGAACAAAAAATACCCTGCAGATGAAAACAGTGTTTTATATTACAATTAATCCATGACAATATAAACTAAGATAACATTGCATGGCATGTAAGTTTAAATTGGCATGGATTAATTGTAATAAAAACAGTGTTTTCAATAAATGTCGCTGGGTAGCAGCACACGCAATAACAGATAACGGTTTTGCCGGTTCGGTAATAGAAGCTAGCCCCTTGAGTAAGTTTTTTGATTTGTTATGATGATTGTAAAGTAGAAATGACAAATGTCCATTCTTTTTTGTTAGTTTATAGCCCTGAGGATGTCTTAAAATAAAGACGAAACGTTGGCAAAAAGGTGATTCCGTATATTAACCCTGACCAAATTCCGAGAAGAAGAAAAAGTGTTTGTTATTAATTTGTGGTCAAGAAAACAATACCTTATATATATATTATATATATTATATATATATATATATAAAATTCAATAATATTATCAACCGTGGATAGAAAAGGTGTATAATGTAATCGGGATTCGGTCAATTTTCCAGGATCAAAATCAAACTCTCAATGCGACGTTTCGGTTTTATTTAAAACCTTTTTATACAAACAGAATTTTTAATTAAAAAATGATGAAATTTAATTATTAAAATGGCAATGATATTGTAAAACATTTCTTAAAAACTTGGACCAGCCAGGCCAATAAGGATAAGGTTGGCCGTTTTTGAAGAAGTGGTTTTATAATTTATTGTTATTATTTTTAAATAATGAAATTTCATCTTTTTTTTAAAAATTTATTTGCCTTGAAAAAGGGTTTAAATAAAACCGAAACGTGGCAAGGTTTTTTTACCTGAAAAATTAGAAATTTTATAATTTTAAAAAATTATTTTATATTTTAAAATAAACTCAAAAAATTGTTATTGACCTCTTCTATTCTATTCACTGTTTTGTTATTGAGGGCTACTTAACAAAAATGTGTGTTATTTTTATGTGAGTTGTAGATTGTTTTGATAAATGTATTATAGTCTTACTCTATTTTAGCCCTGAAGATGAGTACAAATACATCGAAACGTCGGCCTGAAAGGAGTTTATTTTCTTTTATTTGACCTAGCCCTCAATAACAAAACAGTGAATATAAATTTATAAATCTGATTGGTTGATGCAGGACCAAATAAGTTGACTCATTTTTTGCGTGCTGTTTTCAAATTGAAGGCCTTTGAAAACAAAGCCCAACGCAAAAAAAAATGAGTCAAGCTTATTTGGTCCTGCATCAACCAATCAGATATTAGAACCAGACCCCTCATGTATATATATATAATTATAATTATTGAAAACAAAGCGGCTTGTGCGTTTGACGATCCTTTTAAGCAACTGTTATTTTTGCCTAACACCTTACTATGTGCATTGTTAACTGATATAGTAACTCACTCAGGGCCATATTCAACAATTTAAATTTTAAAACAGATTTATTAATCATATAATTAATATTTCTGATGATCGTACCTGACTTGTCTGTACTGGTCGCCTGTACCACAGCCCATAGGCTTATCTGCTGGGATCAAATTACACTCGCTCCAACCAGCTGCTTCCCATTGAAAAACTTCGCATTTCGTGAAACATAGCTTTGTTTCATCCAGTTCTGAACAGGGACGGCCACCGTGCTTGCTCTCTCGAAGTGTCTGCAAAAATATGTTACAACAACTGTAGTAATCCCACGAACAAGGAAATTAACTACAAATTTAACACGTGCAAGATTTACATTTTTAACCGTCATCAAGACAGAAGAGATAGGAACACCAAGCGCACTTGCGAAGTCTCCAACCATCGCTTCGTAAGTGCGCTTGGTATCCCTATCTCTTCTCTCTTGATGACGGTTCAACCGAGAATGGTTTTTTTTTATTTTTAATATTTTTATTTATTAACATTTTATTTTTTTCAGTGGGGGAAAGGATTTTTGGAGGGGGACTATTTCCCCGGGGGGTTTTTTCCTCCGGGGGATATTTTCCTACACCTGGTGAACACGTTGACACTATGCTACTCTGGCACGTAAGTATGATATTGTAGTATTAATTTTTTTACTTTTCAGAATAAATTAATCTTTTATAAAAACTTAATCATCATAATAAACATTAACTGGATATCATAATGACTTCAAGGATATACTAGTGGAATTATCTTAGTGTATTTTAAAATTTAATATTGCAATTTGTATGTACATTGATTTTTATTTCATGTGCTTATTGTGTCATGAAAATCAATGTAATTATTTTTTCATTCCTTTTATTTGAAAAGGAAATTTGTTAGTGGCATAGGAACAGACTTTGACAGAATGTGGCCTCATAACAAAGCGATAGATTCCTCCAGTTTACTATAGATTAAAGCAGTGTTTCCCAAACTTTTTCGAGCGACCGCTCCCTTGGGTCCGTAAACTTATACTCAACACTCCACAATAATCAGAATCTTAGACTAAATAACGAAATGAGTAACATTTTAATAATTAAATTAATATAATGACTAATCGAATATTTATTTATAATCCAATATATGTATTCTTTCATAGCATATTTATACAAAAGAATTAATACACAATAAAAGAAACTTAGATGAGAATATACTGTTAACATAAAAATAAATTATCAAAACAAATAATTTTAACAAACCTTTTCCTAGAAGTTTACATGTGGTGTTTTCACTTAAATTTAGAAATTATATTGCATGAACATTTTCAATTTATGGAAATAGAATCCCCAACTCCTTTTTGCATTAGCGCCCCCCGATATCAAAGCACCGCCCACTTTGGGAAACACTGTTCTAAACTTTTCAAGAAGTTACTAGGTTAGGTTAGATTGCAGGGGGAGTCCCACTGAACAGGCATATATCAAAGAATGGCCCTTTGTGATATTGCAAAATGAACAGTCTTAAACATTGGGAATCTTAAATGGTGTGAACTTAAGAGTTGGGATCTTTAACTAGTACATGATATCATACAGGCTCAGGATTGACGGCTTAACATCCTATACGAGAGGCGACCTGCTCAGATTTATTCACCTCCCAAGTGAATATATCGATGGCCAGAGTGGGTATTGAACCCCGAACCTACGAGTCCAAAGGCGAACACTTTGCCACTGGGCTAACCTGACTCACCAAGATAACTCACTTTGTTACCGAATACCGGATCCATTCAATGATTATTCAGCTCGATTTAAAATAACCAGTTCTACTTATCTCTATGATCTTGTAACTCCTCAATCCCAAGATTGCATAAAACAGGATTACCCTCTGTGAGAAGCTCTAAGGTTTACATTAATAAGAAACATTTTATTTACAGATGGAAACTGGCCAACAGAATACACATTACAAATATCCAAAAAGTTTCTAAATACATTAAAACAGATTTTATTCAGTATTGATCTAAAATAGTTACGCGTCAGCTTTAAACATAAATATGTTAGGAATTAACATCCAAACAACAATAAGAAATGAGAAAAAAGACTAAGATCTTTCAACCGTAACAAGGGGTCTTCCTCAGAGTCATATCCCAACTAACTCTCGACAGGTTGAAAGATCTTAATCTTTTTTCTCATTTCTTATTGTGATATGGGCGTTGATTGTAATATCACATGTTTACTGTTATGTTAAGCCTGTACGATGTCAGGTACTCGTTAAAGATAGCTACTCTAAATACATTTGAGTTAGGCAAAATTTAGGACTCCCATTGTAGAATCAATCTTCATTGTGTGGTATCACAAAGGGCCAATGCTTGGCCTACGTGTGTTCCCTTGTGGGACTGCCACTGCAACCTAACCTAACCTGTTATGTTAGGAATAATGTTACGAAACCCTCAACTCTTAGATTATTGTAAAATTTATCGATGTTAAAATACATTTTATTATTTACTATTATAAATTGTAATGGATTTAAATGTAAATTTATTGTATTTAAGTTTCAAGTGTCTATATTTAAGTGATAATGTTTTACTATTTTATTGATATTGTGATTAACTTATAAATATATAGGTTACTGTAAACATAATGTAATATTGTTGTGAGAATGCGAAATAAAGTGTTTACTTTTAAAAAAAAATTATTTATTTCTTAAGAATTCTGAAATGGAAATAAGATCAGTGTTACTTTAGAATGCCAGCAAAGAGTTCTAAAATACTTTGATATCTGATCTTATTTAGCAGTCATCTTACCTAAGCATAATCTGATCTTTAACATAATTTCACTCTGGTATGAACTGGATCTATCATTATAAACGGTAATGAAAAACATCTATTTAAACAAGAAAATTAGTAATTTTCCGTGATATTTGTGAGAAGCATAAAAACCTTCACGATGTCAAGAAAATACTGGTGAAATAAAGGCAGCTGCCTTTCTCATAAAATCTTATTGAATAAATATGTCTATCTCTTTTTTTATTACACATTCCACTTTAACTGTTTATCAAAAATTTTAACATTTTGACTATTATTGTTATTAATTTTCATTATTATATTATTATTACAACTGTTTTAGAATACTTTATTTGCATAAAAACAAGTTTTCATTTAAACATAAACCTTAATTATACACTATTTTTTTCTTTATTAAAACCTCAGAATTATATTAGTGAAAAATAGAATGTTTTTTTATGACCAATAGTTATGAAAGGGTTCACTAAGAAAAAAAGAAGGGAAAAGGGGTACGTACTTAAGGTAAAAAAGGTTGAGAACCACTCAGATAGATGGTTCTATCTGATTAAATCTTTTATAATTAAATTGCATAATTTAAAAGAACTAATGATCACTGGTATTAAGTGTTTATTAAACTGCAAGACTTTAAGTTCAATTGTTTTTCCAATTTTTAATTTCAAATGATTTTAAAATCATAATATGCAATAATTTCAATGTATCAAAACACTACATCTGATTATTCAATGTTTAAAGTTTTAAAAAAAAAATTGTCTAATATTGTACGTTATAAAATAACATAAAGAAAAAAAAACATAATTTAAGAGAGGTCATATGTTTATCTAGGGACACGAGTTCTACGAAAGCACAAAGAAAGAAATAAATCAATGTCAAACCCTTGGAGTAACCACGAACCGAAGTGACCCAAACCACCAGTTCACTTTGTTACGGAAACGACCCTTCTGTCTCGTGTTTTATGATATACCAAAACAAACATATTTTTGTTTCACTTGCTGTTTAAAAGGATGGCTTTTGACCTGTTCTGCCTGAACATCTTAACCACAACCCTTTGTATCTTTGAATCATGAAAACAAATACTTTGGTACTATTCTAGTAACACTGCGTTCAAGCAACCTACATTTAACCTCCAACTCTATAGCTTTGAATCACCATAATCGATTATACATTACATAATAATACCAACTGTATATAGAGCCTATATAATATTCAATGTCAACAAAAATAAATAATTCATAAATAATCGAAATAACTTTAGAATAACAAAAAAGACAAAGATAATACTTAATTATGAACTTTACAGCGATCGTTATTAGTATTTTTAGGAATTGTGAATTTACTTAAATGTTTAAATTTTCCACTCCTTCATGTTGAATTTTCACCTCGACTGAAGATAGCCGATATGCCTAACATAGTTGTATCAGTATTTTTTTCTTGTTTGTATCTTTCATTTATTAAAAACAGACAATCTAATCACGTTTTGCTTACGTCCACCCGATTCGGAATCGTAACAATTACACAGAATGACAGTATAAAAGAGAATAATTTGGAAAAGTGATTGATCCATAAGATTGTGAATTACGCGGAGGTTTACTGAAGGTTACTCAGAGACTAGGTTAAACTAAAATAACTACCATCTAAAATTTCCCTTACATTCCAGATCTGTATGTTATGTTGCTAAAATACATAAATTACAACCTTTTAAATAAACATCATCATAGAAAATTGAATAAATAGCCAAATTTTCTTAAGTTCATTTTTTAAAATAAACTAATCTTGAATAGTTTTTATGATTACTAGTTCAACATCCATCACTTCGCCGACGGATATAATAACTTTTTGATATATATATATATATATCATAGAATGAACCATATTCATAAAGTAGAGCATGGATCATATAAAAATCTCGATATATTGAATTGAATTTAATGAATGTTATTTAGAAATGAAAATGAACAACTTAAACAATCTGCTTCTCCTTAAAAATGAGGTATTTTAAGATATAATTCCATGATTCTTTAAAAAAAAAACTGGATAAAATCTATTTCCTATGTCATCATTGTAATGAGAGGTATTTTTACTAGGTACTTGGAAATGGTAGTTTTAAGTTTTATCGCAAAAAAAGTAATTATCATTTGAATCATGATAATATAACTAACCGTAAAATAATGGTTATCTTAATATCCATGCCTATATTGCTTGGATATAAAGTAAAAATGTAAATCATTTTAAAATGTACAAAGTTTGATTGATGATTCATTCTGAAAAGTTATGAGGATGTTACAGATTTAGAGCACTTGACGGATCAGAATGAAATTATACCTAAAATTAGATATGGGATGGGGTATTTATTTTTAAAATTAGCAATTAACAAAAAAATGTCCAATGACAGCAAAGGGTAACTAAAAATTCATCTTAGAATAATGCATTACTAGTGGGATTTGTTTAGATTTGTGAGGGACGGACTGACACGGCTTCTTTTATGATAGTATAGATTAGAGTGGATTTAATATAAAGTACTGGTTGTTATTATGAAGATTTTTCAATCCTAAGGACATGTAATATTTGATTGCCCCTTATGAAGATTACAAAGGATTGCCCCTTTTCAGAATTTTCCTTTTGATACAAAAGGTTTGATGTTACCCATGGGGCCAGGGTAGCTCAGTGGCTACCCAGAGATAAGACTACTAGCCTCTAGACTGGTAGATCCAGGGTTCGATACTCACTACAGCCTTTGATTTATTTTTTATTTTTATTGTGGTGGGAGATAGAACAAATCTGAGCACGTTGTTCTTTAATGTGAAGACGTTAATCTATCACGATTCTGTGTGCTGTCACGTACTAGTTAAAGACCACTGTTTTAAAAATACTTAATAACAAGATTTCACAATAAACACATGGAATGACAATCAATATTCAAACCACAATAAGAAATGAGAAAAAAGATCCTTCAACCGTAACAAGTGGTCTTCGTCAGAGTCAAATCTCAACTGAAATAGTTGAATGCTCATTATATGGCATTATATGTTTGGCGTATGTGCGTTTCCTCTCTTGTGACATAACATAATCTAATCTATTAACCTGTAATATATAATTACTTAACACGTAATATGAAAATGGACTATTGCCATTTCAACCTAACACATGTAATAAGAATGATCAAACCACAATATGAAATTGGGAAAAAGAGACTAAGATCTTTCAACCATAACAAGCGGTCTTCGTCATAGTCAAAAACCCAACTGAAACTCAAGATGCAGGAAAATGATGAGGGATTCAAAGGAGTGAGAGGGAAGAGTGGTTCATTAATAAGGTTTAAAGTACCACTCTTCCAGTGACGTGCGGTGAGGTTCATGACAGGTGAGGCACTGACTTCATCACCGTTAAATTTAAAAAAATATGAACCTTACAGATTACCTTTATCACTATTTGATTGGCAGTGGTTTATGTTTAAATCTCATATCAGCTTCCTTTTAAAACACTTTAACGTTTTAATTTTTGAAATGCACTACTCCATTTGCAAAAGTAAGGAAGGTAAAAAATAAATTGCTAGCTTTTAGAGTGCTGTCGCTGACTGTATTTTGTTGCTGAATCACAAAGAAGAACCCCTGTAGTCACAGGCGAACCCCACCATGAGGCAGCAGAACTGCGTGCCTCACTTAGTGACTCTTCGCACAGCAGGCAGCAGACTCACCGCACATTTCTTTTCAGTATCTAAGCAATAGTTGCGAAAAACCATTGATTTTGAATGAAAAAAAAGTTAAAAATGCTGACAAATATCTTTACAGCGCAATTCACTGGATAAATATAACCATTTAGATATGTACAATTCATTTTGCATTTTTCCTTTCCAAGATTATCAGGTGAGGCAGTGCCTCACCTGCCTCCCCTGACTGCACGTCCCTGCACTCTTCCCTTCGACTCCTCTGAACCCCTCACCATGATGTTTCTGCATCTTGTGTTTCAGTTAGGTTTTTGACTCTGGCGAAGACCACTTGTTGTTGAAAGATCTTAATCTTTTTTTTTTCATTCCATATTGTGGTTTGATCATTAATTGTTATTTAACGTGTTTCTGTGAAACCTTTTTATGTTATGTAATATGAAATTGAAGCATTAAAAAAAATCCCAACTGATTTGATAGAGTCACTTGGGTTTTTGACTCTGACGAAGACCGCCTGTAACGGTTGAATATCTTAGTCTTTTTTCTCATTTCTGATTGTAGTTTTGAACATTCTTAAATTAGTCAAGATTTAGAATGAGCTGAATGTAGAATGCTCGTATGTGGTATCACAATGGGCCAATCTTTGGCTTATTTATGTTTCCTCTCTTGTAACACAATGTAACCTAACCCCATTAACCTATAATATGTAATCAACATTGATATAACTTCTCTACCACTGATTTTTCAAGTTCACAGAAGGGGTTCTTGAGGATTTTGGTCATAAAAATTCAACTCCTAATTAAATACCTGACGTTTCGCCAAAAGTTGTTTGGCATTTTCAAGGCTTGTTTTTAAGGAAACACTATTCAACCCGTCCATGCTTTTCTCTAGCAGCATCATCTAGCATGCATTATCATGATGAACTAGTTAAATAGTGTTGAAAATAAAACAAGCCTTGAAAATGCCAAACAACTTTTGGCGAAACGTCGGTTTATAATCAGGAATTGAATTTTTATTACAATAATCCTCAAAAACCCCTTTCTGTGAATATATAACTAGCACATTTAACATGAATTTGGAGGACTGAAAAAATTATAATCAACTCTCTCCAAATAGGGGCATTACATAGGTGACAGGCATAAAAATAAACCAAGTAAACTGACTATTCGTGATCTGTTTTGGAATCCAGGTCCACAAGGGGTGTTACAGTCAGACCATGGTGTCCACTCGCTGAGGATGCAGTCAATAGGACAGGGCTCCAAACATGGTTCTTCCTGAAGGCCAGACTCACTGCAAAAACTACAAAACAAACAATGCTCATGTTAGGGGTAGTTTTCAAAAAAACTATTGAGTTTTAATAAAAGAAAAAAAGGTGAAAAATACAAAAAAATGCAAATATTTACAAAAAACAACAAGGATTAAAAATATAATATAAATTATACTTGTTTACGAAGATATATATATATATATATATATATATCTTATTACCTATTAGTCCAGTTATACTGTTGACCTTTCAACTCTTTTATTCTAACCGCTTTGTTTCTTGTTATTATTGACCTTTGACCTTCTCTTTATATTAACCTTTACTATACCTTTAATCTATTAATAGCAATGACTAAGTATTAGCCATTAGTCATCGATTTTAATTTAACATGTCACTTGGCCAATTCCTTTTCCAGTTGAACCCTGTTAGCAGGAGGTTAGTTCGTAGGATCGAATCTCTCAGTATTAAGATCGTGAATGACGAGACTGCGGTTAATTTTAATGATACCTGTTTAAAAGAGGACCTGCTGCCTATTTATACCAAATATATATAGTAGGTGTCTTCTCTAATCGGGGTTCGGTCAATTTTCTAGGATAAAAAATCTAACTCTCGTTGCCAACGTTTTGGTTTTATTTAAAACCTTTTTCATAGGCAGAAGTAAGAATTTTTTAAATAATAAAATGAAATTTACATTATTTAAAGGAACAACAATGTTAACAGGACAAAACCTTCGACTAGACTAATAAGATAGCATTACAAATAATTTGTAATGGTCAGAAATAAATAAATAATGGTCAGAAATAAAGTTATAAAAATAACAAAAGAATATAAAATAATAAAAAATAAATTAAAGAAACGTAAAACACAAAATAAATAAGTTTAAAATAAAATAAAACACAAAAGTTAACGCTTTTGATTTAAACAGGGAGTTGAGCGGACCCCCAGTAATGCCATATGTGGGTCTCCTCAGACACTCTTAAGGTCAAACTACGGTCATCATCAAGTGGTCACTTGTTTAACGATCTGAACTCTAAAGCAGTCATTGAAAGTAATGTTATGACTGTTAGAATGGAAACTTATCTAAACTTATTTAGAAGGATGTGTAGGGTAAAAAGCTAATGAGTAAATACCACATAATAACTGATTGTACTACGTTAGAATTAGAAGGATGTATCCAAAGCACACCAGCTATGTTTAAATACAAAATTATTGGATGAGTTTGTAAAATTATGGGTATCTAATACAATCATGTAAACATTTTACTCTGCCAATTTTTTTTTAAGATAAACACAACATATGGAGTTTTGTGTAATATAACCTTGGGTCGACGAGGATGTCGCGGTCGTTGAAGCAGCCCAGAGCTCGATACCTCATGCCAGTACCGCAAGGAGAGCTGTTGTTGGAAAGGCAGGCAGACCATTCAGACACGGCGGCCACGTTGTACTCTGTACAGGGACAGGGTTCTGTTTCTGCCAAGGGGAGGCTCTGGCAAATGGCGTGGTCAGATGAGAATCCTGCAAATTCACCCTACGATTAACGCTATGTCATCTTTAAAATAGCTTAGTTAATTAATAGGGCCCTTGAGCAGAAGAAAAAATGTCCCGGTACGAGCCCTTCTTTCCAATTTTATGTATATACTAGCAAACATACCGTCTTTGACAGGTTTTTTTACAATTCAAAGATGATACATGTTATTTCAAAATGTCTGAGAAGTTAGCCAAAGACAGCATAAAAGTCCATAATTTTACTTTTACGTTGAATTATCAATCCATTCAAAGCTTAGATTTTAAGTTAGACATACACAAACCTACTTTCAACCTTATGGTGGCTCAGTTTACTCGTGACAAAAGTTTCTGCTAGTCGAGTGAGCTATATACACACCTATAAGTTGGCGATTCCTGTACTTAGTGCCTGAACAAGGCTGTTTACAGGCACTCCACTGACTCCACTCTGTGATCTGACAAGGAGTCTTACAGTCAACGTGACATCTTTCCACGCTTACAACCATCGGGCCTGCCTTTTCAATGCAGAACCTCAGCTCAACGTGTGTTGCCAACCCTTCTCTTTCACACCAAATATCTAGAAAAAAAACAAACGTCTTTTTATATAAATTTTATCATAATCACTTTCATAACATTAGATTATAATCACAATAATGATAGTAATCAAAGTCATAATCACCGCTTACATAATTGGAAACAGAATAAGAATCATAACCATAAATCAAAATCATGATCCTAATCACAATAATAATACTAATGATAACCATGATAATGATTTTAATCACATTCATAACCAGAAATCACAATAATATACAAATCACAATAAAAATACTAATTTTATCATGTTCATAATCACAATCATAACAATAAATCATAATAACAAATTATAATCACTATCATAACCATAAATCACAAACCTGAACTTAATCAAAACAATGATACTAATCATAATCATGATCACAATACATGCATAACCATAAATCATAAGTGCAATCATAATCACAATCATACCCATAAATCACAATAATGCTCCTAAACACAATAATAATACTAATCAAAATCATTATCATAATCACATTCATAACCATAAATCATATGTAGTCGTTATCACAATAACATTATGACGTTAAATTACAATCACGGTCCTAATCACAACATTTATACTAATTATAATCATGATCACAATCACATTAATAACATTAAATTTTATTCACAATCATAATTCCAATAAAAAAATAGTAGCAATCATGATCCTAATAACAATAATAAAACTAATCATAATGACATTCATAACCATAAATCATAATCGTATTTATAACCACAATCATGCTCTTAATCACAAAATAATACTAATTATAATTACATTGATAACAATTAATAATAATCACATTCATCACCATATCACAATCATGGTCCTAAACACAGTAATAATACTGATCATCATCCTGATCATAATCACAATCATCACCATAAATCACAATCATGGTCCTAACACACAGTAATAATACTAATCATCGTCCTGATCATAATCACATTCATAACCATAAATCAAAAACGTAATCATAATCACAATCATAACCTTAAATCACAAATATGCCCCTAATCACAATAATAATACTAATCATCATCACATTCATAACAATAAAGCATAATCACAAATCATAACCATAAATGATAATTAAGAATACCTCTAGTTCTAAGTCCATGACCACAGCGTACTCCTGCTGCCAGCTGACAGAAGGACCAGTTCCCCGTCCTCCATTTGTAAACAGGGCAAGGTTCTGTGAAAGTGAAGCAGTCTCTACTTTCAACCAAAGGTCCACAAGAACTTCCTTCGACTACCACTCTGTATCTTTCTTGCCGAATCATTTGGCCTTCGCTTCCATCTGAGACAGATATATTACACAAATATATTAACTTTACACGAGTCATAATTGATATTCCCACTTCAATATATAAATTTAAAAGCCTAAATAATACTTGAAATATTGTTTTATTTCTTTATAAAAACTATAAAATAGCTGTTTTCATCCGGACAGTCAATGATACTGCTGTTTTCAAATCCTAGAGTTCCATATGGTATAATTTAAAAAAAAATTGTAGGTAATATTTACATATTTATATAAAAAGATTTTACTATAAAAACAATTGAAATAAAAGTCGTTGTAGGAAATTCAGAAATTGAAGAAACATACGGCAGTAAGCAACTAGTCCTTGTTCCAATTCAAACATTTTTGTCGTTTCTCTCTGACGGTAACATTTTTTCGTCGAAATCTGTTATATAACTTTCTGAATGCTTTCTGTCGTTCAGACGATGATTTCATACCGAGAATGTTTCCATTATTGAACAATAATGGTTATGATCTATGATTCTAATATAGACGTTATATTAGTCGACATATTAAACATAATTAACATAAGTGACGTCACATTAGACTTATTGTTAAAACATTGTTTTAAACGACATAATAGTCCAATATTAACATTATGTTAGACGTCATAATTGGGTTATATTAAAAGTCAACTTGACATTACTTTAAATGCTATATTAGACATTGTATCAGAAATCATATTACATGCCAAATTGTTCGTTGTATCAGAGATTATATTAAGTGATATTATCATGTTACATTAGACAATATATTGAATGACATATTAGATGTCATATTAATCAGCATAACATACCACGTATTGGATGTTATATTACATATTAGACTTCCCATTGGTCGTTATATTAGATACCATAATATATGCCATATTAAAAACATATTTTGAACAGATTCGACGTTGATTTGAAGCAAAAATGGCCGCCTTTGGCAAAGAAGAATCAGAGTCAGAGTTGGGTTTTTGACTCTGACGAAGACCGCTGGTTACGGTTGAAAGATCTTAGTCTTGTTTTTCCATTTTCTTATTGTGGTTTGATCATTGATTATACATATATATATATATATATATTGAGATTTATTGAGGGTTTTTGGTCTAATATTAAAAAAAACTTCGTTGCCAATATTAGACTATTTGAATTTCATTTGAATTCATTTGAATATTAGACCAAAAACCCTCAATAAATCTCAAAAAATATATGAACAGTTGGTCAAGAAAAGGACATCATGATATGGTATGTATATATATATATATATATATATATATTCATGACGTCTCTATATAATAATTGATTTAAAATGAAGGATATCTAAACATACTCTCAACACAGCCCTTGGGCTCACAGCTTGTCCATTCTGACCATGGGCTGACTTGGCACTCAGGAGGGCAGTCCGTGGGACACAACCTGGTGTCTATAGGCCTCTTTAATGTAGCGCATCTGAAACGACATAGAAATTCTACAAATCAGTGATTTAAATCAATTAATACACCTAATACTTCTATGTAACCTTGTTATAAAACCGTAGAAATACTTTTATCGCTGGAACCAACAAAAGTGCTGAGCTTCTTGGCGATGTTGAAGGTAACTGCTGGGGTACTTTAGTACAGAAGGGGGGAAGTAAAATAGTTTTTTTTTTTTAAGACGCAGTGCTATAGTCACCCTCTCAAAAAGCGCTAACTAGTGGGAACCTACCACAAGTGCACCTGAGGACCCGAAGAAGGAGAAAGGAAGTTACTTTCTCCCGAAACATAGGGAGCTTGAATGGACATTATCAATGATGGTTTGTTCAGATTCTGCAAAGAGGAAGAAACACCGTTGCACCTGCTGATAACTTGTAAGGCAACTTTGCTGCAGAGAGGCAGGTGCTTCGGGACACTCAACAAGCCATAGAAAAACTTTTACCGCTGGAACCAGCAAAAGTGCTGAGCTTCTTGGAGGCGTTGAAGCTAACTGCTGGGGTACTTTAGTACAGAAGAGAGGAAGTACAATAGTTTTTTTAAGACGCAGTGCTATAGTCACTCTCAAATAATAAAAATAAAAAAATAATAGTCACCCTCAAATAAGAATAATAAAAAAACCTTGTTATAACCTGTCTTCTATTAATTTGTAGTCATTCTCTGATGACATAGTATGAAAGGCCTCAGAACATATTTTTCTTGTTTTTTTTCCTTTTAGTTTTAGTTTCATAAATAATATACAAAAGGGTATATAAAGATATACAGTCTTGGAAGGTATTTATGTAAATCTATTACTGAATCATGTAGACTTAAATAAAAAAAACCTGTTGCTTACTCAATAGGTTTGACATATTGCTGGTTTTCAGCGCAATAGACCTCTCTGATTTGGAAGCCCTCCTTTTCGCAGGTTGCATTGCACTGTTGCCAAGGCTGGGTAACCCAGGAGTAGCCGTGACAACCCTGTAGATTACATCCTTCCATTTGTAGCATTTCATCTGGGTTAGGGCAGGCATGACCACCTATAAAACAAATAAAGTATTCAACAGTCATTCACCCTTAGTGGCGTAACAATGCTGTTCGGGACGGTAAGAGTTTGGCCCCTTCCCCTCGCTAGCAAGTGCCACAGGACGAGGCTCCAAGACCAGATGAGGGGTTTATATTTTGTTGTCAAACTTCAATTCAATATTAATTTAAAAAAAAAAAAATATATTTTACAAAACATTAAGCTATATTATTTGAATCAATCATGTCCAAAGATACTCGTACATTTCCAAAATGTATCTTTTTTGTACATAGAATTATTTGAATCAATGTATGTCCCTGTTTGCCATTCATGTATTAAGACAGATCCTGCTTCTACACACACACACATACAGTAATTAATTACAGTAAAACAGTAATTAATTCTCTACCGTGGAACAGATATATAATATAAAAAGGATAAATCGGGATGCGGTCAGTTTCTTCCACTTCCAATCAAACTCTCATTGCCAAAGTTTGGATTTTATTCAAAATCTTTTTCAAAGGCCTACAATACAAAGGAAATAAAGAACTTCAATATGTTTTAAGTTCTTAATTTCCTTTGTATTGTAGGCCTTTGAAAAAGATTTTGAATAAAATTGAAACGTTGGCAATGAGAGTTTGATTGGAAATGGAAGAAACTGACCGCATCCCGATTTATCCTTTTTATGTTATATATATTTATATATACAGATTCAATAATATTTCGACCGTTTGATAGAATAGATGTGTCCTCTAATCGGGATTAGGTCAATTTTCTAGGATAAAAAATCAAATCCTATGAAAAAGGTTTTAAATAAAACCGAAACATTGGCAACGAAAGTTTGATTTTTTATCCTAGAAAATTGACCGAATCCCGATTAGAGAACACACCTCCTCTTTTGTATATACAGTTAGCTTCAGCTACTCAAAGGGACTACTTCTGCCTGATGACGACGAATGCCGAAATATCGTTGTCAGTCTTTTTTTTTGTGTTTTTATCTGTTTTTCTCTTTCATTTGTGAACTATATTTATATATATACTTTTTCGTTGGAAATACGATCCGAAACGGACAAATATAATTTGGATCTATCAAGCTTTTCTCTTCTTCTCCTCAGGTTGACACTCATGCTTGGTCATGCTGAAGGACTCGTGATGGCTGTGGTTTCTTACTCAGGATAGAGTTAACAGAAGAATTGTCTGAGTTTAACGTTGAGTGAAATGCCCCCCCCCCCCCACCATTTCACTTTCACTTTAACTCCATATAAACCGATCTTTTACAGATTCATACGCACAGAGCTACAGGAATAGTCGCGTTCTCTTTCACTAGACTGTCAGGTTTTTAGTTACCTGGGCCTTGTGGAGCGATGACAGTTCTGTTTCTAAATCGAAGAGCCATACTGGTCTTGGTAGAGCAGGTTTGAGAACAAGGACTCCAGTCACTCCAGCTGGATACGACGCAGTCGTAGGGACAGGGTAGCAGACATTCTTCTTCTGCTAGCGGCATGGGGTCCACACACCAACTATCAGCTACCACCTCCTGCAGACACATACATGATGAACCATTATATCAACCATTCATGGATTAAGACAAATCCTGCTTCATATATATATATATATATATATATATATAAAATCTAATTAAAAAAGATAGCCCACAGATAGACAGGAATAACTCACTTCTCTATTTCAACCATCGTCGTCATCAGGAGGCGAAGAGTCCCGCAGGAAGGCAGAGCGGCGACTCTTCGTGATTGCCACTCTGCCTTCCTGCGGGACTCTTCGCCTCCTGATGACGACGATGGTCGAAATATAGAAGTGAGTTATTCCTGTGTCTATCTGTGTGCTATCTTTTTTAATTGGTTTTTATTTAAAAGTCCGTTGGACTGTTTCATTAATTATTATATATATATATATATATATTATATATATATATATATAATTTTCAAGACTACCAGAAAAATGTATAATAATAAAATAATGACCGTCGTCTAAATAATGTTAAATAATTGTTATGTAAGTATTATTTATCTTTGAAAATTATCAGTGTCGAAACGTCAGAAACAATGTAATTAATCCGAAAAATAAATCATTCGGTGAATTGGTGTATATTTTACCCGAAAGAAGGAAAACTTATATAAGAAAATTAGAAAAACTAAGCAGAAAACGCACTAAATTAAAAATAAGCAAGGCATTCAATGAAACATGTCTGAATGAAGGAAGGTCTGCTCCCAAAATATACAAATATATATAAAGTTCCTGAGTTTGTTTGTTTGTTTGTTCTCCAATTTTCCTTGGAGATAGAGACCTGAAATTATACTATATATTATTTATTACCTGAATAATGTTAAATAAAAGAAAATTATTGTTTAATTCCAAAAATTGGAGGCAGGATAGCCACTGGCTTGCGTACTCGCCGATGACAGTAGCCTAAATGTATTATATATAAATGTAAAAAAAAATTTTTTTTTACTTTAATATTTACGTAATATAAACACTGGTAATAAAGTAAGGTATGGAACCAGATTAGCCCAGTGGCTTGCGTGCTCGCCGATGACAGGAACAGAAACATATTATAAATAAATGTATGAAAAAAAAATTTAAAAACTGAAAATTTATACCAAAATAAGTTTTTATGGTGTATTTTTTTTGTTTTGCTTCAATAGTACTGTTTTATACAGATTTTCAACTTAATATTTACAAATTAAAAATATATTTGTTTTAAATTGTTCAAAATTAGTTTTTTAATGAGGGTAAAAATTTATAATATTTATTTGCGTAGCCAATTAATTTAATTAAACAATTTTTTATGATTTGAATTATACATTTTTGTTTTGAAAAATCTTTGGTTTTCTTTGATGACGATGGTATATGCATATGAGTGCTGTAATAAGATGAAACTCTGGGACTAATAACAGCCGTATAAAATTAGATACTTTATTGTAATTCCATCAAAAACTTTTACGGGCGGCAAAAATAGTTGCTACGGCACTGCAGGGTAACCGAGTGGATTATTTATCGCCTCTAGTCTGATAAATCGGGAATTCAATACCTCTGGCCTTCAGTTTAAGGAGGTAAAAAAAACTGAACATGTCTCTTGGACTTGACTTTAAGCCGTCGGTCCCGAGCCTGTATGATACCCTACTATAAATATACTTGAGTTAGGCGAAATTTAGGACTCCCAAAGTAGAATGTTCATTATGAAATATCACAAAGTTCCACCTTTGGATTATTATGTGTTTTCTCGTAGGACGGCCACTGCAACAAAAATAACCTAAATCATTAAAAGATCCTCTTTACCTTTAACTATAACAGCAGTTTAAAATTAGATCCTTGATTGTATTTCCATGAAAATAAATATTTTGTAGGACTTTCTGGAATTTCGAAGGTCAACGGATTATTGGTGGCCAGCGGGAGAGGATGGGGGAGGGGGGGTTTTAATTTTATGTCCGTCCCGGGTGACAAAAATAGCTGCTATGCCACTGAATAAACATATTTCTAGCAACTTGTAATTCGCTATGGCTAAATAAGAGGAAGCGTTACCCCTGTGTATGTGACGCAGTTGACTCGACGAGAGCGAATGCCTTCACCGCAAGGAGCATGGTGCGAGCGTAGATAACAGCTGGACCATGTCCCTGTTTGCCAGATGTAGCAGCGAGGCCTGCTGCATGGCTGTACTTCAATAAGACTGGGGCAGCCCATGCCTTGGACGCTGGGCGCCACGGAGACGTTGCGTCGTCGGACACGTTCTCCTGCAACATAACAGACACTATAGTATATGTACTACATATATTATATATATATATAAACTCCAAAAATTGTTCTTATCCTCTTCTATTCTATTCTATGTTTTGTTATTGAGGGCTAGGTCTTACTCTTTCTTACTTTAATTTTAGCCCTGAAGATGATGTACAAATACATCGAAACGTCGGCCTAGGAAGGAGTTTATTTTTTTTATTTGACCTATCCCTCAATAAAAAAAACATAGAATATATATATATATATATATATATAAATGGGTTTTTGACTCTGACGAATACCGCTTGTTACGGTTGAAAGATCTTAGTCTTGTTTTCCTATTTCTTATTGTGGTTTGATCATTTATATATATATATAGTTCACACAGGAAAGAGAAAACACAAATAAAGACACACACAAAAGACTCACAACGATATTTCGACAGTCGTCGTCATCGGGTAGAAGTAGTCCCTTTGAGTAGCTGAAGCTAACTGAGTGGTAGGCCAAATGCAATGAACACGCGCGCACTCTGCCGGCCGCCCTAGGTAAGCTACTAACTACAGAGAGAATAATAACTAAAAAGAACAAATAAAACCAAATAAAAATAACAGAAGGAGAAGACTAGTAAATGAAGCAATAAACAATTAAAAAATAAAAATAAATAAAAATTAAAAAATAATAAATAAATGAATAAAAAAAAAATGTAAAAAATTAAATTAACGGTACAAGTTAAGGCCAGGAGGAGAGCGAGCTTTGAGAAGAGAAGACAGATAATTGCCTCCTCTGAAGCTCTTAAAGTAACCCGAGAAGACTGAACAGGGATATGATTAAGGACTTGGACCCGGAAGCAGTGATTAAAATCCAGTCCATGGGAATTAGAGTGGATAGCAATAGGAAGGTTTTTGCGTACTTTATATATATAATATATTATATATATATATATATATAATAATATATATAATATATAAAAGATTTCACATAAACACATGAAATAACAATCAATGATCAAATCACAATAAAAAATGGGAAAACAAGACTAAGATTTTCAACCGTAACAAGCGGTCTTCGTCAGAGTCAAAAACCCAACAACTCTGACGAAGACTGCTTGTTACGGTTGAAAGATCTTAGTCTTGTAGAATCTTTAGAATCATGGATGAAACAAAAAGCCGGGTAAAGGGCTAAAGTTATCTTCATCTAGGGCAGGGGTGGGCTATTATTTTTACTCGCGGGACACAGTAACTTTAAAATTTGACAGGTGGGCCACATTGATTTAAAAATTTGACAAGTAGGCCATATCAGCGCAAGATACAATATAAAAAACAGCATTAGTTAACAGTACGTATTAAACAAAAACAAAAGAAAGTCATTGAAGTATAAACATACTCTTTTAATGAGAACAGTGTTGTTGATCACAAATTTTTAAAAATAGCATCAAAGTCTGGGGCAATTCTCAGAACAGATCTGAGATATTCATCACTCATCTGGGATCTTTAGGTTTTCTGTTTAGAATTTATCACACTTAAAATAATCTGACTAGCAAAAGAAGAACGAAAGCTGAAAGTGTGATACTGCACCACCTGATGTTGAAATGCACTTCATTGCGAGTCAAAATAAAATTAATAGAATCATTCACATCAAACCTAAATCATGTACCAATCTGGCCCGCGGGCTGTAGTTTGCCCACCCCTACTCTAGGGAATCGGTTTAAAAAAAAATGAAGATTGAATTATTACCTAAAGCTGACGATACCCTAGGCAGGTCTCCTTTTGTGGTACAGTTGGCATATAGAGGAGTACATGGGCCCCATTCCTCCCACTCAGAGACTTCGCAGTCTCGGGCACAAGCAACTTCACACCTGTCAACAAACCCACAACAAACAATTAATTATAAAAAAATGAATGATTCCTAAATTGACAGCTCTACCAGTATACCTTATTCAACTCATCCTCTGATACTCAAATATCAAGTTATTATAGATTTGGTTCATTATTATTGTTATAGATTATTATTATTATTATTATAGATTATTGAAAGATTATTTACATTTATACATAATAAATATAAAATAAATCCGATGGTACTATTATACAAATATCAAGTTATTATAGATTTGGTTCATTATTATTATTATTATAGATTATTATTGTACATTATATATATATTTATATATAAAAAAATACCTGAAGAACTGACCTAGTCCCGATAAACTTTAGTTTTGTTTCTATTCCACGGTCCATACTTTAATCAATATTTATATATATATATATACATACACTTTAACACATAGAAAAGAACACAGAAAGACACTACAGAACTCACTTCGATATTTCGACATCCGTCGTCATCGGGAATAATAATCTATATATATATATATATATATATATATATATATATATATATATATATACATACATATATATATATAATATATATATATATATATATATATATATATATATATATATATAGTTCAATATAAACAAAGAAACATAGAGAAATCAGAAGAACACACTTACAGTCTCTGTAGTCTTTATGTATCAATTTCTCTGTATCAATTTCCCTTATTTTTTCAATTTTTTCTTTTTTATATATTTATTGTTTTCATATTCCATTATTTTATTTTATTTTATAAATTAAAATTAATTATAAATTGATTCCTGTCTACCTTATTTTCTGTGAACGGCCGCGCATGCGGCAACACTGTTGGTCTCCAACCGTCTCTGATCCAGTGCGCTTGGTTTCCTCTCTTATCTCTCCTGAAGACGGTTCAAACCGAAAATTAGAGACTGTAAGTGTGTTCTTCTGATTTCTCTATGTTTCTTTGTTTATATTGAACTATATTTGTCCGTTTTGGATCGTATTTCCAACGAAAAAAAGTGTATATATATATATATATATATATAAATTAATAATCAACAATAACTCTTGATATAATATATGAATTAAATACTATAGTATAATAAGCATGTTGTAGTAGTTAGAGAATTTTAATTAATATATACTCGTTTACAGTGGTATTTAATTCATATATATATATATAAATGAAAAAGACAACACATAAGACACGTCAGTAAGAGAGTAGAAGGGAAGAAGAAGAGGTACGTGCGTTCACTTGTACCAGTGGAAGGCAACTTTTTCATTTATATATATATATATATATATATATATATATATTATTTACATTTATCATAATAATCAATGATCAAACCACAATAAGAAATTGGAAAACAAGACTAAGATCTTTCAACCGTAACAAGTGGTGTTTGTCAGAGTCAAAAACCCTGATTTTTTGACTCTGACGAAGACCGCTTGTTACGATTGAAAGATTTTAGTCTTGTTTTCCCATTTCTTATTGTGGTTTGATCATTGATTGCTATTTCACGAGTTTATGTGAAATCTTTTTATCATAATAAATATAAAATGAATCCGAGAATAAAATACAATTATGGTGTAAATAATTGTAATATTACACTAATAAATAGTTGTAATTATTTAATAGTGTAATATAAATTAATAAAATTATTAAATAATTGTAATATGGGGCTTAATCATTTATTTTATAAATAAAATAATAATTGAAAAAAGTAAATATATGCATTTTAACATTAGTTGAATTAAAAAAAAACTGATTAAAAACACTAAATACCGTTAATATTAAAATAAAGATTATGAAAGTCCAGTTTTAATTATATTTATAGTAGAGTATACCGGAGTACGAAACTCTCAGTTTTAGGTTTATAGTTCACATTTATGTATTTATTTAATGTAGTTATGTAATCAGCTGCATAGAATGCTGATTATGAATAAATAATTAGTTAAAATAGGTAACTGTCTACAGGTTTGTATACAGTAGAATTTTCGTTGATTCAACTTTTTTAATAGCTACTTAATCAATCTGGAGCAGACTGTTTGAAAATTCACTATTAATTATTTTTCCGAAGTTTTACTATTTAATTTTCTATTTTCCGAGATAAAAGGCACCTTTGTTTACTGATAACTTTTAGATTGATTTAACTTTTAACTACTATTCTGATAATTTCGTCCTATTTTTAAAAAAAAAAATGCTGCTTTAGATTTTTCCAGTACCATATTCTATTCATATATAGGAGATCTTTATAAGATTTCTCCAACATATTGTATCATAACCATAGTTCTCTACAAGATTCCTCCAATGTATTGTATTGAAACATAAATCAACCATAGTTCTCTACAAGATTTCTCCAATGTATTGTATTCAAACATGAATCAACCATAGTTCTCTACAAGATTTCTCCAATGTATTGTATTCAAACATGAATCAACTATAGTTCTCTACAAGATTTCTCCAATGTATTGTATTGAAACATAATCAACCATAGCCCTATATAAGATTTCTCCAATGTATTGTATTCAAACATGAATCAATCATAGTTCTCTACAAGATTTTTCCAATGTATTGTATTGAAACATAAATCAACCATAGCTCTCTATAAGATTTCTCCAATGTATTGTATTCAAACATGAATCAATCATAGTTCTCTACAAGATTTCTCCAATGTATTGTATTCAAACATAAATCAACCATAGTTCTCTACAAGATTTCTCCAATGTATTGTATTCAAACATGAATCAACATAGTTCTCTACAAGATTTCTCCAATGTATTGTATTCAAACATGAATCAACTATAGTTCTCTACAAGATTTCTCCAATGTATTGTATTGAAACATAAATCAACCATAGTTCTCTACAAGATTTCTCCAACATATTGTACCATAACCATAGTTCTCTACAAGATTCCTCCAATGTATTGTATTGAAACATAAATCAACCATAGTTCTCTATAAGATTTCTCCAATGTATTGTATTCAAACATAAATCAACCATAGTTCTCTACAAGATTTCTCCAATGTATTGTATTCAAACATGAATCAACCATAGTTCTCTACAAGATTTCTCCAATGTATTGTATTCAAACATGAATCAACTATAGTTCTCTACAAGATTTCTCCAATGTATTGTATTCAAACATGAATCAATCATAGTTCTCTACAAGATTTCTCCAATGTATTGTATTGAAACATAAATCAACCATAGTTCTCTACAAGATTTCTCCAATGTATTGTATTCAAACATGAATCAACATAGTTCTCTACAAGATTTCTCCAATGTATTGTATTCAAACATGAATCAACTATAGTTCTCTACAAGATTTCTCCAATGTATTGTATTGAAACATAAATCAACCATAGTTCTCTACAAGATTTCTCCAACATATTGTACCATAACCATAGTTCTCTACAAGATTCCTCCAATGTATTGTATTGAAACATAAATCAACCATAGTTCTCTATAAGATTTCTCCAATGTATTGTATTCAAACATAAATCAACCATAGCTCTCTACAAGATTTCTCCAATGTATTGTATTGAAACATAAATCAACCATAGTTCTCTACAAGATTTCTCCAATGTATTGTATTCAAACATAAATCAACCATAGCTCTCTATAAGATTTCTCCAATGTATTGTATTCAAACATGAATCAACATAGTTCTCTATAAGATTTCTCCAATGTATTGTATTTAAACATAAATCAACCATAGCTCTCTATAAGATTTCTCCAATGTATTGTATTCAAACATAAATCAACCATAGTTCTCTACAAGATTTCTCCAATGTATTGTATTCAAACATAAATCAACCATAGCTCTCTATAAGATTTCTCCAATGTATTGTACAGTAGTACCTCGAGATACGAATTTAATTGGTTCCAGAACCCCCGTCGTATCTTAAAAAATTCGTATCACGAACATATAATTACCATAAGAATTAATGGAAAAAAAATTAATTGGTTCCACGGCCCAAAACCCGTATATAATTTTCCTATTTTACGTTTTAAAACTAACAAAAGTACACTAAAAAACAAGCATTTAACCATACAAATACAAAAGAATTGAGTAAATAATGAATTAATATGTAAAAACAGAGTTTCAGGTGCATGATTTTAGTGCGTGGGTGGTTTTCAGATGCAAGATTTTGGTACGCGGGTGTCTCCCGCTAGCGTACGTAAACGTACGGTAGTGTAGGTCACGTCTGGTGCTTAATTTTTTCGTGCAGAGTTTGTTTACCAATCCTAGTACGGCCTAGCCTAGGCCTAGCCTACCGGGATGAAATTTTTTCGTGCAGTTTGCCAGGTTTCATTTGACCATTTTTTCGTGTTGAGTCTGCCATGTTTTTTACCTATCCTAGTCAGGCCTAGCAACACACACGACTGACTGTCCCGAACGGTCTTAGAAGCTTCTAGAAGGTTCCAGAAGTTTCGAGAAAATCCTTTCTCGGCGCCTCAGATTTTACGTCGTAAGATGAACATTACGTCGTATTTAGAACAGGATTTTCACGAAATTTTTGGCCTTATCTCGAATAATTCGTAAGAAGAAGCAGTCGTATCTCGAGGTACTACTGTATTCAAACATGAATCAACCATAGTTCTCTACAAGATTTCTCCAACGTATTATATTATTACATAAATCAACTGAAATTCTCTGTATAACATAATTTTATTTCAAGTATCCTAAGGCAGATTTTTAGTATTTCTAAAGTCTCACTAGTTTATAATTATAGAAAGGATTCACATTCAGAACACTAAAAATGCTTGGAACAAAAAAAACAGATACTGATAACCTAAGTAAAAGAAACATACAGTCTATTAGTATGTAACAATATGTTTGTAGCTTCCAGTTTATTTTTTCGATATAGTTTTTTCGAGTTTTTAAAAAAAAAATTCCGTGTTATCAAAGTGTGATATCGAATGTTCTTTAAACAGCCGCTAGGAGCAGCACTAGTAGTATGATTGGATTACAACTGTTATCTGAAGTTATTTAACAATAAGGAAATAAGAAAGTAATGACGTATATTAATATAAAATCTTACTTATACCATTTTTACTGTATTTACTGTACTGTTACGGTACTGTACTTTTACTACATTTTTACTTATTACCATGTTACTGTAATTAATTTCTGTATTGATGTAGACCTGAAGATATCTACAATTCTAGACGAAACGTTGGCTTAAAGGTGTTTTTTCTGTTTGATGCTAGATTAAACCTCGACAAAAAAACAATAAAAAAATAAATTATTAAAATATTTAATTTTCCATTTCTGTATTGTCTTATGTTGTACCATGTACCCAATTCATTGAAATTTACATTGTTAATGAAAAAACTAGTAATTTACCTAATTAAAAGAGAATGAAGAATCTAAGGGAAGCTGCTAACTATACTTTAAAGCAGTTCAAATCCGTTTATCTCTTATTTAAGTAGTTTAAATAATAAACATTTCATTTTCATTGAAAAATTGGAAGCAACTCCGTTAAACATTAAAAAAGGAAATCCTATTTTAGCCTCTTCAAAGCCACGCTTTAAACTTAAGGTATTTAAATTAATTAAAAATAAAATAAGAATTAAAAAAAAAGTAAATATATGAATTTTAACATGTTTAAATAAAAAAAAACTGACTAAGAACACTAATTATCTTTAATATTAAAAATTAAGATTTTGGAAGTCCAATTTTACTTTAAGTTTTTTCCAAAGAAAGATTAATATTGTAAGAAAGTAACAAAGAATGTTTATTAAAAAACCTTGCAAAAATTACTGTTTCTGAGGGAAATGGAATGGAGAAACCTTTTGATCTACATAGAAAGATCAGGAAGATTCTCCTAGGAGTAGGATCCGGGATACATGGAGAAGGCAAAAAGGGCACACTTGGCTGGCCTACTTGCCAGATCTTAGATCTACCTGCCTTACTACTACTACTACTGTTTCTGAGGGAAATGGAATGGAGAAACCTTTTGATCTACATAGAAAGGTCAGGAAGATTCTCCTAGGAGTAGGATCCGGGATACATGGAGAAGGTAAAAAGGGCCCACTTGGCTGGCCTACTTGCCAGATCTTAGATCTACCCGCCTTACTACTACTACTAATGTTTCTGAGGGAAATGGAATGGAGAAACCTTCTGATCTACATAGAAAGATCAGGAAGATTCTCCTAGGAGTAGGATCCGGGATACATGGAGAAGGTAAAAAGGGCACACTTGGCTGGCCTACTTGCCAGATCTTAGATCTACCCGCCTTACTACTACTACTACTGTTTCTGAGGGAAATGGAATGGAGAAACCTTCTGATCTACATAGAAAGATCCGGAAGATTCTCCTAGGAGTAGGATCCGGGATACATGGAGAAGGTAAAAAGGGCCCACTTGGCTGGCCTACTTGCCAGATCTTAGATCTACCCGCCTTACTACTACTACTAATGTTTCTGAGGGAAATGGAATGGAGAAACCTTCTGATCTACATAGAAAGATCAGGAAGATTCTCCTAGGAGTAGGATCCGGGATACATGGAGAAGGTAAAAAGGGCACACTTGGCTGGCCTACTTGCCAGATCTTAGATCTACCCGCCTTACTACTACTACTACTGTTTCTGAGGGAAATGGAATGGAGAAACCTTCTGATCTACATAGAAAGATCCGGAAGATTCTCCTAGGAGTAGGATCCGGGATACATGGAGAAGGTAAAAAGGGCCCACTTGGCTGGCCTACTTGCCAGATCTTAGATCTACCTGCCTTACTACTACTACTACTGTTTCTGAGGGAAATGGAATGGAGAAACCTTCTGATCTACATAGAAAGATCCGGAAGATTCTCCTAGGAGTAGGATCCGGGATACATGGAGAAGGTAAAAAGGGCCCACTTGGCTGGCCTACTTGCCAGATCTTAGATCTACCCGCCTTACTACTACTACTACTACTGTTTCTGAGTAATAGAACTCCTTTACTCAGGCTTTTGTGGGTTCCACCTTGATTTCATGTAAACTACATTTTGACCTGTAGTGTAGTAGTAGTAGTAGAAGTAGTAGTAGTAGTAGTAGTAGAAGTAGTAGTAGTAGTAGTAGTAGTGTAGTTGTTTACCTTTGCACTGTTGGTGGGGGTGGTATATTCTTACAGGCTTTATCAGCAAGAGGTTGACCTCCTTCCACTCTAACACATGTAACATTCCTGAACTGTAGTCCTCCGCCGCAGACAACAATTCCAACAACTCCAGGAAGAGTACAGTCACTCCACTTGGATGATGTCCACCTGTACCTATAAACAAAGAAGAAAAGAAAACAAAATATTTAATCAATCTGTACATGAATGAATCATGAAGAGAATAATATCCATCAAAGATTCTGGACCGTAGCGTGGTAACAAGCAATGCTAACACACTCACCCATCCACCCACACACACACACACACACACACACACACACACACACACACACACACACACACACAGACATCATCGAAAAAACTTCATAAATCGACTTCTAGGACCTCAAAACATGTAATTCCGTCAAAATCTCGAGATCGAATTTTTTCACGATCACTATACTTATAGTAAAGTAAAAAACAGTTATTTACCAATATCAATTTTTATTTAAAACTGTTCTAAACATTTATTCAGACAAAAAATGCATTTCTTTTTAATTTTTTTACGTGTAAAATAGAACAATGTAGTTTCCTTAAAAAATTTGTATAATATTTTCATGCCCCTAAAGACGACCCATTCTTGGTTGAAAGCTCTGAAGTGTGTTTGTATAATGATCAAAAGGACTGATAGAGTAATAAAAAATGTGGAGTGGCCTACACTCAAATTTACTATAAGTAAACTTAATATAAAACTTCTTGGGTATATACTATATAATGTCTTATTTAAGCATAATATAATCGTCTTAATGGGTGATATTTATTAGTCTTTCATTCATGAGGTAGTACAGATAGTGATTGATCCACTTATCAATAGATAAGCCTTTTTTGTATATCACAGAAATAATGGACATACAATCATTAGTATAACTACAGAAGTAATATAATTATGAAAAGCTAAAGTGATAATTTGCTTATATTGTATGAAATATTTCCTACAAGATAGCATGGCTTTTGCTCCAATAGCCCGTGGATCTCTTACATAAATTATCTGACCTCCTTCTATATTTAATACTTAAGACTAATTTTCCTATTTAAAATTTCAAAATATTTTTAGTATTTTCATTTCAGACAAAGTTTTTGTCTGAAATGTCAACAACATGTAAGAAATAATGTCGTTTTCAGATAATTTTTAATTTAAGATCCAGGATAATTTCATTTATTATTTTTAAAATAATTTTTTTTTTATTCTGAATAATGTTCTACATTTTTGATCTTTTATCAAATTATTATACCGGAAATTTCATGACGCTAGAGTTTTTTAAAAACTCACTTTTCTTTCCTTTTGTCAAAAATCATAAAAAAACAATGTACTCTGAGCGAATGTTATTTTTCCCACTTGCTTTACTCTGTTATAAGTTTGCTGTAAATGTATATTGAGAAAAAATATATTGGTAAATAGCCACTTTTGCATTCTTAAATCAAGTTCAAAGCCGACTTTTCTATATAATTTTAAATTTAAAAGCTGGAAGCTTGAAATTTTTAAAAACAATGGTATGACCTATTAGACTAGAATAGTGAAAAAACTGGAAATTAGACAAAAAAATAGAAACCCTTCTATAGGACGTAAAAGTTCATTCCAAAAACTTCAATATTACCCAATAATAATGTTATTCATAAACGTAAAAAAATCAGCATCTGATATTAAGCTTTATAGAATTGTACAATATACAGATTGATTAGAACAATTTGTTAGACAAACCCATCATACTATAAAAAGGATCAGAGATTACATGTTTCACATGCTCTACTGTTCTTGACTTTTTACATATACAAATTTTATTCTTCTTATATCACATATAAGTCGTTAAATCAGTAAAAATTTTCATTATACCTCCGAAAAAGGCTCCAACTCCGACTTCGGGATATTTGAACGAACCGACTCCGGGGATATTTGAAAGGACCAACTCCCACTCCACTCCGGGATATTTGAAAAGACCTACTCCGACTCCGGATATTTGAAAGGATCTATTCCGACTCTGGGATATTTGAAAGGACCAACTCCCACTCCACTCCGGGATATTTGAAAAGACCTACTCCGACTCCGGATATTTGAAAGGATCTATTCCCACTCTGGGATATTTGAAAGGACCAACTCCCACTCCACTCCGGGATATTTGAAAAGACCTACTCCGACTCCGGATATTTGAAAGGATCTATTCCGACTCTGGAATATTTGAAAGGACCAACTCCCACTCCACTCCGGGATATTTGAAAAAAACCTACTCCGACTCCGGATATTTGAAAGGATCTATTCTGACTCTGGGATATTTGAAAGGACCAACTCCCGCTCCGAGATATTTGAAAAGACCTAATCCGACGCCGGGATATTTTAAATGACCGACTCCGACTTCGGGATATGTGAAAGGACCTATTATAACTCAGGGGTATTTGAAAGGACTTACTCGGACTCCGGATATTTGAAAGGACCAATTCCGACTCCGGGTTATTTGAAAGGACCTACTCCGACTCGTTAATAATAACTGCATATTTATACAAAAACCACTTTCCTGCTGTTTGTTACTTAATAATCAAAATAGCATTTTATGAATACCAAGTGAATCATCAGGTTGATTTTAAAGTCATAAATAACTTTATTGCTACCATGCTGTTCTTTTCTTGACCACTCTGTATTCAAAGGTATGGAGATTTCTTTAGGGTTTTTAGTCTAGATATTAAAACAAACTTCTTTGCCAACGTTTCGACATATATTTATGTTTCCTCAGAGCTAAAAACATCGATACATTCAGCACTGTTATTACAACAAATTAGTTATATTGTTTGCTATTATATATATAATAGCGATAAACTATAGATTTTCATATTTAAGTATGATTATGTTTTACATTGTTTAGAAACTACAGAGATCTAGCAAAAAAAATTGCTTACCTGGGAAGTCTGTTTTATTGTCATTGATTTGTTTTTTCTGAGTCTGTATTAATCTACGCTACATTTTTAATAACCACATATTTACTTCAACTCCGACTACACGGTTTTGTTTAAAAGTTCATTTATCATCATTAGAGAACTTTTGTTTTCAACTCTTGTTTTATCAACTATGTTGAATTATATTTTTTGAAGAAAATAACATAAAGGTATTTTGAACATGTTTGAAAATACATGTTTACATTTTCGTTTATATATTTTTACACGCTTTGCAGTTTTAATGATATTGTTTCTTTGTTGACTCACCTGTGAGTACACAGTGGTATGTTTGTTGCAATTGATTTGTTTTCAATGAGGTGAGGACACGGTTGACCTTGACCTTCGTGCAGTCTTAGGATTTCTCTTTTCCTTTCAGTTACATCTGGCCATTCCTGAAAAAAAAAATACTTATTGAAAAAAAAAAAGAAATAAATGATTTTCTTTTAAAATTATTAGTGTTTAAAAGTGATGCAACAAAAGGAAGTGAGAAGAGGAGGGCTGGTTGTTGAGAATTGTGGGGCCCCAGTTAGAATATTGAGAGGTCATTTTACTTGGCGAAGTCAAGCATTATATTTTTATATTGGTCAAGTTTGTTAAAACTTGTTTTATTAAGTCATGATTGATTTAAATTAAAGAAAGGTAGGTTATAGGTGCCTGATGTAGGGTCGTGGAAGCTCGCCTCCGCATGGTCCACCTCGGGCGTATCTCAGAGGTTTTGTTTGCCTGTATCCTAGGCTAGAGCTTGTAGCTCCCGAGATACGGCAAAACAGCTTTCACGTAAAAAAGGCGTCAGTCTGTTTTGTTGTTGTTTTCAGCGATATGGCTGAATAAGCTGGGAGCGCTAAATAATACCAAAACAGGTTATAGGTGCCAGGTTAACTCAGTGGTAGCTTCAGCACTGGTGGGTCTGGGGTTCGATACCCACTCTGGCCTTCCATTTCATCACATGTGAGGTGAATAAATTTAATTACGTTGTCTCTCAGAGATGACGTTAAGCCGTCGGTCCCGAGCCTGTACGATGTTAGATACTCGTTAATGATCCCTACTTTAAATACACTTCAGTTATGCAAAATTTTTTGGAGTTCCACTGAAGAATCAATCTTTATTCTATGGTACCACAAAGGGCCCAATGTTTGGCCTATGTGTGTTCCCTTGTAGGCCAGCCACTACAACCTACAGTGTTGTCTACTACTACTAGGTTAGGTTGCAAGGTAACCTAACTTTTAATAGGTTAGGTTAGGTTCTCTTGGCGTAGTCCCACAAGAGAACACATATAGGCCGAACATTGGGCCCTTTGTGGTTCTATGCAGTGAAGATTGATTATTTTAATAGGGAGTCCTAAATTTTGCCTAACTGAAGTGTATTTAGAGTAGGAATCATTAACGAGTACCTGACGTCGTATAGGCTCGGGACCGATGGCTTAACGTCCTCTACGTGAGACGACATGCTCAGATTTTTACATTCGTGAATGAAGATTGATTCTTTATTGGCAGTCCTAAATTTTGCCTAACTCAAGTGAGAGTAGGGATCTTTAACAAGTACCTGAACATCGTACAGGCTAGGGACCGAAGGCTTAACGTCTTCTCCGAGTGACGACGTGCTCAGATTTTTTCATCCTCCCACATGAATAAATAGTGGTCCGGAGTGGGTATTGAACCTCGGATCTACCAGTCCGAGCACGATTCTACTAGACTACCCTGGCCCCTAACTAGTAATGTTTTTTATCTGCTCGCAGCAGAAGGCAAAAACTAGAATAACTGTTTCTAACATTTTTCACTTTTTGAAGTTGATACCTTTACGGTTTTTGGCATCACACTGGTTTCCACAGCAATTCGTATGTTTTTTCAAAGAAAATTAAATTTGAAAACATTTAGGAAACCTGTTATGGCTTATAACGTTTATATTGATACCCTAAATCACATAAGAAAAAGACAAAATTAAAAGTGATCAGGTTTACATCAGGTATCAAATGTCAGTCCTTAAATTTTCAATTATCTATTATATTCCAATGATATGGAATATAACCTCTGCAATTGATATATTGCTAAAGATAAAATTCACGGTGATCAGGTTACATATGAGATCAGGACATCAGATATAAAATGTTTATCATTAAATTTTCAATTATCCAGCTCATTACATTCCAAGTTCCATTCCTTTTTGCTATAATATTTTTTTAAAACGATAATAAACAGGTGATATTTGTCTGAACTAATTCTCAGTAGAATTAAGGCTTTGACACCTTAAACCAGGTTAGCATAACTTTTTTATTATTTTTTTTAATAACTTACTAAAGAACAAGATAAAAAGAAATGAGAAAAGCCTCAAATTACCGTGACTTTAAAAAAAAAACCTACATTAAGAAAGAAAATTGTTCACCCTGGAAGAAATGAAATCTCTGTGAGAGGATTTTATTCCAGTCAAGATTATTCTTCAATTAGTTTCCTCTTCTACTTTTCAGTAAATTCTAAAAAAAGAAAAACTTAATTGCGCTGAAAAATTTTCAAGCAGTATAAGACGAATATTAAACCTTTATTTCGAATAAAACTCTCTCTTGTTTTTCCCTTGCTTCTTTTATTTAAATATTATATAAATTATTTACTATTTAAAAAAAAAGAAGGAATGAATTACCGTCGATTTAATGTTTTTAACAAATAACCTCTACAATAACATGAATACATAAATATATCTAATGGCTAAACATTGGGATTTTTAACTAAATGATTGGTTCTCTTCAGAATCATATTTTTATGATAATACTTCATTGTTTTTTTTATGATACTTTACGTGATTCTGCACAATTTGCGTGACTCTGATGAAGACCTGATTCTTTGTCGAAAGGTCTTAGTCAAATATGAAGATCAATTCTACAGTGGAAGTCCTAAATTTTGCCTAACTCAAGTGTATTTAGAGTAGAGATCGATCTTTAACGAGTACCTGACATCGTACAGGCTAAGGAAGCGACAGTTTAACGTCCTTCTCCGAGGGACGACGTGCTCAGATTTATTCACCTTCCGCGAGAATGAATCGAGGGCCAGGTGAGGATTGAACCCCGGTCCTATCAGTTCAGAGGCGAGCGCGTAACCTGTTTTGATATTAGAACGTGTACCCAGCCTTTCGGCCATATGACGAGCACGTAACCCCGACCAACATGGTTGTTGGTCTCCAACCGTCTATGAACCAGTGCGCTTGGTTTCCCTCTCTTATCTCTCCTGAAGACGGTTCAAACCGAAAATTAGAGACTGTAAGTGTGTTCTTTTGATTTTTCTATGTTTCTATTTCTATATTGAACTATATTTGTTCGTTTTGGATCGTATTTCCAACGAAAAAGTGTATATATATATATACACTTTACGCATGGACCTGTAACTCTACTCCCATTGGTCAACATCGCAACAAATCATATTCCTTTCCCCGGACAACTCATAGAAAAAATATATATATATATATATAATATATATAAATATATAATATATATATATATATATAAAATAAATTTAAAACGAAGAAAACACACAGAAAGACACAGACATAACTCACATAGATATTTCGACTCAGGTCGCCGCCCTGCCTTCCTGTGGGACTCTTCGCTCTTCACACCTCCTGATGACGACGATGGTCGAAATATCGATGTGAGTTATGTCTGTATCTTTCTGTGTGTTTCCTTCGTTTTGAATTTATTTTATTTAAAAAAGTCCGCTGGACCGTTTCTTTTAATTATTATATATATATAATATATATATATATATATATATATATATCATGATGAAATACTGTTTCATGATGGTTACTATTTGTTTCTACTATAGTAACCATCATGAAACAGTATTAAAGAAGAATGCTGCAACATAAACAGATTTCCAAGCCCTGAAGATGACATAAATATATGTCGAAACGTCGGCAAATGGACTAGTTTTAATCATTGGACCTCAAACCTCAAGAAAATTACATCATATAAATATTGGGTCAAGAAAACAAATCATGATGTATATATATATATATATATATATCAGCTCAAAAACGAAGAAAAGCAACACACAGAGAAAGTCCCGACCGGGACGTTTTCCTGCCGTTGTTTCCGGCGTGCTTGGTCGCCCATTCTGTTTTCTCCTGAAGACGGATCATCCGAAGGTTTGAGTTTGTAAGTGTGTCTCTTTCTCTGTTTTTGCTTTTCTTCGTTTTTGAGCTGATTTGCGTCCAGTTTTGATCGCTTTTTCGAATTTTGAGTGATATATATATATATATAACCAGGTTAACTTGTTATTATATTTTTTGTTTAGTTCATTTGTTTTGTTCATTAGCTCTCTGATGATGTTGTAACAAAAGGCCTTAGAGCATTGTATCAAATATATATATTTATTGTGGTTATTTAATTCATATTAATCTTTTATATTGTAATTGAATAGAACCATTAAACTAGAATTTATATTAAATCCAAACCAATCATAAAATATAACTTCAATAAAAAAAAGAAATAACAAAAAATACAATTCACAAAATGGATATAAGACGAGAGGTTATGATGACTACATGAGATTTGCGGCTTCTTATGTATGACAAACCTTTCCGTTGGGGTCGATGCAGCCTTCCTGGATAGACGTCCAATCCGACCATTCGCTGACTGCGCAGTCCTGCGATATAATACACGCCCTCTCTTTCATTGGCAGGTTTGATTCGGCCCTGCCGTTAATGCATTCACTGGAACAAAACAAAAAACGAAACACTCTTCAACCAATCATTTATAACATACTTTGAAAATCACATTCAATATTTCGACCCTTTTAATGATCGTCCTCAGGAAAAGAAGTTGAGCGGCTGGAAGACGAAAGCCAACCCGATATATATTACTTTGAATTAAATGAAAAGTATGTGTGGACAATAAAAACTTTAACACATAGGAAAGAACATAGAAAGTCACTGCAGAACTCACTTCCATATTTCGACATCTGTCGTCATCAAATATTATATATATAGACTTAAAATAAACTGTGACATATAGATAGAAACGTAACAAACACTTATCAATATTTTGTACTGAAGTGAGTGTTTGTTACGTTTCTATGTGTCACAGTTTATTTTAAGTGTAATCTGTTTTTCGTTTTTCATGGTATATATATATTATATATATACCAATTAGATGAAACGATTATTCGAACTGAATAAACTAGAATTTTCAAAAGAACACACAGAAAAGAAATCACTGAACTCACTACTATATTTCGATGTCCTCGTAGTTAGGAATAGATGTGAAGCGCTCCAAAGACTGATAATGGCTCAGCCTTTGTCGTTATCAGTCTTTGGAGCGATTCACATCTATTCCTGTCGATGAGGACATCGAAATATAGTAGTGAGTTCAGTGATTTCTTTTCTGTGTGTTCTTTTGAAAATTCTAGTTTATATATACATTAATACAACCAACATCCAAACCACAACAAGAAATGAGAAAAAAGACTGAGATTTTTTAACCGTAATAAGTAGGCCTTGTCAGAGTCAAATCTCAACTGACTCTGACGAAGACCGCTTGTTAGGCTGAACGTTTGGCTCAGCATTGTGGTTTAGATACTGATTGTTGTTTCACTTATTTATTGAGAAATCTTGTTACATTAAGATAAATAAATAATATAATAAAAAGCAGTCAAAAACACTAAAATTATATAATGTTATATACCCTTGATTATATTAAATTATAAAATTTTGTATAAATATAAGTCATAACAGGATTATAAGTGAAGGTGTAGAAGTGTTAAAGTAGGAAATAAACACACATTTCTTGATACACCCTGTATATCTTAAGTTCATGCTCAGCTTTGTAGACCGTTTGGAAATTCGTTGATTGCTTCATTTTAAAAATTTATATTTCCATTAATAATTACAGATAAAGGATCAACAAACTTCATATTTTGAAAACCACACAATGATATCTACGTCTGCACAGCCAGTTCATAATTTTATTTTATTCTGTTGACTAGCAGTAATAAGAAATTCGTTAAAATTTATAATTTATAAATAATATTTATTTTTAATAAAGCTTTTGATCAATTTACAAATCTCTCTTTTTTCTTGTTTTGATTTAAACTTCATTTATAATTAGCGTTAAATTAGATTTTTTTCTCTCATTTCTTGATTACTGTTTCTTCTTTAATGAAGCTCCCTTTGAAAAAAAAAATCAAATTAATTTCGTTTCATATTTGTATTTTTTTAATTGGATAAAGGAGGTCAGGTTAGCTCAGTGGTTAACGTTACGCCTTTGAACTGGTAGGTCCAGGGTTCAATACTCATGAATAAATCTGAGCACGTCGTCCTTAGGAGAGGACGGACGTAAAGCTATCGGTCCCGAGCCTGTACGATGTCAGGTACTTGTTAAAGATCCCCTACTCTAAATACACTTGAGTTAGGCAAAATTTAGGAGTCCCAATGTACAATCTTCATTGTGTCGTATCACAAAGGGCCCAATGTTCGGCCTATGTGTGTTCCCTTGTGGGACAGCCATTGCAACCTACAGTGTGCCTACTACTACTAGTTGAACTTAACTTTTTTCTTGATTTTCCTGGTTGGATTTCAACTAGTGACTGTTTAGATAAACATTTTGATACATGAAGTGCTATAGTCCTCGTTGGATACTTAACGCAACCCTTGTACTTAGCTGGCACCTATGCAATCAGTAATGTTAGGGTATTCAAAATTTGGGGAAATATAGTTCGTAAACTAAATCTGTGGGAGGCTAGTGTAGCTCAGTTGCTTGCGTGATCGCCTCTGAACTCGTTTAACCGGGGTTTGATACCCACTCTGGCCCTCGATTTATTCACGTGGAAGGATGAATAAATATAAGCACGTTGTCCCTTGGAGAGGACGTTAAGTTTGTACAATTGTCAGGTACTCGTTAATGATCCCTATTCTTAACACATTTGAGTTAGGAAAATTTATGGCTCCCAATGTAAAATCAATCTTCATTCACGCGGGAAATCTGAAGATTGATTTACCACATTTCGCAGTAAAAATCTGAGCACGAATGTCCCACAGACAGGACTTTAAGACGTAGGTCTAAAGCCTGTACGATATTAGGTACTCTTTAAAGATGTCAATTTTAAATACAATTGGGTTAAGCAAAATTTAGGACTTTCAATCTAGATTCAACAGGTAACGTTCTTACCTCTGGAGTGGTAGGTCCGGGGTTCGGTACCCACTGTGGCCATCGATTTATTTACGCGCAAGGTGAAACGTCGTCACTAGGAGAGGACGATAATCTGTCTGTACGATGTCAGGTACTCGTTAAAGAAGCCTTCTCTAAATACGCTTGAGTTAGACAAAATTTAAGACTCCCAATGTAGAATGTTAATTGTGATGTATCACAAACTGTCGTTTGTTCGGCCTATGTGTGTTCTCTATTGGGAGTGCCACTGAAACCAAACCTAACCTAAATCTGTATTTTATTGATGAAGGTAATGTGCTCGCAGAAGTAGTTGAAAATAAGTTAGAGGTTACGAATCCATGATTCATGAACCCTTAATGGGTCTTATATCTGAACTATACAACCAACCAACAAAACTAATGTTTCCGCGTACAGACCTGTAGTGTGCGTTGTATTCATTTAGCAGTTCCAAGTTATGGATACTGCTACCTTCTGCTAGAAGTGTGAAATGAGTGAAGTGGGCATTCGGGTATAATACCCGAGTGTAAAAGTCCTGAGTACAGAAAAACAGTGTCATTTACTACTATGCCGGACTACATCCCCTAGAGTTATATATTTCAGAGAGCAGATTCTTTCAAGTCAAGCCTCTTCAAGATTCTTGAGTTATAAAGAACATCCAGCCGTACCTAGGAAACCTCCTATCTCAGAGAACAGAAAAGGCCTACATTGGAAAAGTCCCCCACCACCATCATCGTATATATAAGCATTACTGATTCCTTGTATGTTTACTTCGGCTTAGAGTAGACGTGGACTGGTTCCTGTGACCCTGCATTTATATATTGATCAATGATCAAACCACAATATAAAATGGGAAAACAAGACTAAGATCTTTCAACCGTAACAAGCGGTCTTCATCAGAGTCAAAACCCCAACAAATAAAACTATTTCCCTTTCTTAGAAAAGTTTAATTTACATCAACGTATCTAACTCTAGCACTTGAGACATTTCCCCGACCTGAGGCAGTAGAAATGAGGATAATTATTAGTATTTTAAGAATGCGAATACTTAAAAAAACTAATCAAATGTCTCCTTATTAATATTATTTGAAGTGGCAAACCTGGAGTAGGTAGCACATCTTCATAAGCTTCGATTGACCAGTCATACGGCAAGATTCGATAACAACAGTCGAGGTAAACTCTTTAGAGAATTGACTCCCAGACAAAAAAAAAAGAAACGAGTATTTAGCTGGAAAATTGATGTGAACTCGTACTGCTCTCCTATAAATAGGGAGAAATTGGAAAAATATAATAAACTGGTAAAAATAACTGTCATTTATTGTAAATTTACGTCCTATGTAAGAGACATGAAAAAAAAGTAAGGACACTTTTTGAATTTCGCGCGCTATGTACAATATACTTTCAAAATTGTTGTTGTTGTGTTGGTACACTCGTCACTATTATAGGTTACAGTTTTGTATATTTAGAATGCGTGCTTTTTAACTTAGAGACATAAAAAGTTAGACTCTTGTTTGAATGTTATGGGAACATTAACAGCGATTTCTTGCTCTTGTAAAAGTAATTATCTGTGAAAAAACTTACACTACTTATAAACATTTTTCACCATTTCATTGTTGAAGTAAAATTTTAAGCACTTTATATTATTTTTTACACAAAAATTAATTTAATAAGAACTCTGCTCCATTATTGTCAGTAACAAAAAATCGTCGAAAAAGCAAACACTCTCTAACCTAGTTAGCGTCAACTAAAAACAACACATACTAGAGAGTCAAAACTGCGATCTTATGTTCATGACTAGTGTACCAACACAACAACAACAAAATTTGAAATTAGAGTGTACAAAGGGCGCGAAATTCAAAAAGTCTTTTTACTATTAGATTAAACTTTGTATTTAAATTCTGAATTTATAATAGGACATCTATTTTCCTACTAAGAGATAGGTTTTTGTTTATTTTTCAATCGCAATAAAGCTATTATTATTAGCTTTTAATGGTGGTACCAGTGTCTGAAGTGTAGCGTTTCAAACCAAACCTTCAATTTCAATGCTCCCCAAAAAAAAAAACAGTCTCATTGCCAAGTCAATCTTTTTTGGTTTTTGAGATCTTTAAAAGCCTTTGCTGGAAATGATTTTCTTTAAAAAAAAAATATAATTTAAAAGACTGGTAAAAAAATATTTAATTAAAAGGCAGTTAAATGCTATTAACATTATTATAAAAATAAAGATGAGAAAAATAACATTGAATAATCTGGAGGGGGGGGGGGGGGGGATTTTGGAATGTAACTCACGTCTCGTAAAGTCGTTGGTTATTCTAAACAACCCCAGGTGCAAAACGAAATTAAGCAAACAGTTCCCTTAACTCAAGCAATTAAATCCTTTAAGCAAAATCCTGTTAATTAATGCGCAACTGGATTAATTTTCAAATTACAACCGAAATTCTAATGATTCTATGTTCCTAGAATGAAATTAAATAACAAGGAAGTCAAGTAATTTTTTTCCAGTAAAAAAAGCATCTTTGGGACTCAAACGTGTTGAGTATTGACTAAAAGGAAGAATTCTGGTGATTCCTAATTTAATGAGGTATAGGATTTGAACATTTTCATGGAAGAAAATGAAAAAAAAAATTAAAATTGGTTACATTTCAAATTCCAAAAAAACTCCCTATAACATAAGGTTTTAATAACAACTGTGAAACGTTTTAACAACAACTGTGAAAGGTATTAACAACAACTGTGAAAGGTATTAACAACAACTGTGGAAGGCATTAACAACAACTGTGAAAGGGATTAACAACAACTGTGAAAGGTATTACGAACAACTGAGGAAGGTATTAACAACAACTGTGAAAGGTTCTAACAACAACTGTGAAAGGTATTAACAACAACTGTGAAAGGTATTACGAACAACTGAGGAAGGTATTAACAACAACTGTGAAAGGTTTTAACAACAACTGTGAAAGGTATTAACAACAAATGTGAAAGGCATTAACAACAACTGTGAAAGGGATTAACAACAACTGTGAAAGGTATTACGAACAACTGAGGAAGGTATTAACAACAACTGTGAAAGGTTCTAACAACAACTGTGAAAGGTATTAACAACAACTGTGAAAGGTATTACGAAAACTGAGGAAGGTATTAACAACAACTGTGAAAGGTATTAACAACAACTGTGAAAGGTATTAACAACAACTGTGAAAGGCATTAACAACAACTGTGAAAGGCATTAACAACAACTGTGAAAGGTATTACCAACAACTGAGAAAGGTATTAACAACAACTGTGAAAGGTTTTAACAACAACTGTGAAAGGTATTAACAACAACTGTGAAAGGTATTACGAACAACTGAGGAAGGTATTAACAACAACTGTGAAAGGTTTTAACAACAACTGTGAAACGTATTAACAACAACTGTGAAACGTATTAACAACAACTGCGAAAGGTATTAACAACAACTGTGAAAGGTATTAACAACAATTGTGAAAGGCCTTAACAACTGTTTAGATCAGGGTTTCTCATACTTTTTTCTTTCAGAGCACAGCTATGAAATAACGAATGCTTTAGGGCGCATCATTGATTTTAATGTAGAAAGTTTAGTCCTGAGATTTTAAAGTACTTAACGATAGAAAATTGAAAGGAATAGTTTTTTTTTAGAGAGAGAGAGAGAGATCAGTAACAAATGATTTAAATCCCAAGGAAAGGAAAAGAGAAAGTATTATTCATTGCTGCTTAAAGATGAAAGAAATTTATCTTCCAGTTCAAAATATCAAGTGGTTGTGATTTGACTCAGACTTGAAAACCACATACTTGGTGTTTCTAAAATAAATGAAAATGATGCATATTTTTAAAATATACATTTAATCTTCGGTTATCTTGGGGAGCACCTGGCTACCTTCCAGGGCGCACCGTTTCAGAAGCACTGGTTTAGATCTTGTAATCATGTGGAAGAGTTCAATTTAACAGATGATTGGCATGGTAAGTCCTCACATCTACGGACTTACATTTCAAAGAAATTTGTAACAAACAGGAACGACATAGCACATCAAATGCAGTTGACTTAGTAGTCATTAAAATGTTATTCTGAGGTAAAATGGATAAACCAACAAAAGTCTCAACACAAATGAAGTTTTATTCAACGCGTTTCAAACACTTTGTGTTCATCATCAGGAAGACACCAAGGATGTGGTACTGACGGGTTGGTCCAGTGAAAACTAGTTTTCACTTCCTTGGTGTCTTCCTGATGATGAACACAAAGTGTTCGAAAAGCGTTGAATAAAACTTCATTTGTGTGGAGACTTTTGTTGGTTTATCCATTTTACCTCAGAATGGGTAAATACCATACAATTACGGATGCACAACTAATGATTACAATGTTAATATAAGGCTATTCTTTAATTTATACCTGCTATTCTTTAATTTATACCTGCTATTCTTTAATTTATACCTGTTATTCTTTAATTTATACCTGCTATTCTTTAATTTATACCTGTTATTCTTTAATTTATACCTGCTATTCTTTAATTTATACCTGGGATCAAAGACAGCTAGTCTTCAAGCAGGAAACTCAAATCAATTGGGTTTAAAGAAACAGATATATTATTCTTAAATTGAGGGAGAAAAAAAATTTAAAATAGATAACAATTGCTATAGAATGTTATAAAACCATAATTTGATAAAGTTGATAAGGTTTATACACCAGTATGAGTAACTATCACACAATTAGGGATTGCATAACTAATGAGAATACACAGTTACATAGTTCAGAAACTGTTGAACATTTAACGCAAATAAGTGACAAATGCATGTCATTTGTACGAAATTAGAAGAAACCTTCTGAATTCTAGTTCAAATGGAATTATTTCTTCCAGGCCATTATAGATACTCAATCGCTTGCAAAAAGCGATAAAATTTTTCAAATCAACTTCTTATTTTCACAATGTCGATGAAATATGAACTAGTACAAAGACAGTTCCAATTTAGGGTAGTAATCAGATTTCGTAAAATATCTTAGACCATACATATATGCTTCTTATTCAAATGTTTATTGACTCGTCCATCAAAAACACGAATTGTTGACCTCTACCATTCTCTTTTAAATCATTTTGTAGGCAGGACAAACAATGTTTTATTACTCCGCAGGTACCGTAATTCACCAGTCTTAATACCGTCTTTTTCCGAAATAAGTCACTGTCTTACTTTATTTTTAGGTCAACATCCGTGCAAGGGCTTATTCTCGGGGAGGGCTTCAAGTACATTAAATAGATTTACATATTTTTGTTTAATATTTATTTTTATAGAGAAATTTAAATTTATTCGATTACAGTCATGTCATCTTCTGGAATATCGTCATAAATTATCAAAATTTTGAATTTCGTTCTGATTTTCCTCCAAAATCTATTTTCTGTAGAATCATTGGTCTGAATCTCTCATGTTTTGCAATATAGCTCTGGTTAAATTAATACTTCTTGTCTAAGTAGCCTCCTTGAAACGGACTTAAGAGGTAAATTAGGAATTTCTTGGAATATTTTTTTTCAAAGAATTCTCTGAAATATTACGACAGCTAGAGATACCTATTATATTCAACAGAAGTTTTTTAAATATATATTTTTCAAATTATCTTAAAACTATGGCCTATTTACAGGGGAGGGCTTATAGTCCAAAACGTCCCGAAAATCACGCTAGGACTTATTTTCGAAAAAAGACGGTATCGGCTTATATTTTAGTACGGCTTTATCTATAGTACGTTGTTTTTTCGGCCTCAAACTGAATAATGTAACCACTTCCATACAGTTCTTACTGTACCAGGAATAAAGCATGTTTGGCTTTTAGTTCAAGATGTCTTTATAGAGAGATTAAAGTTATTTTGTATAAATAAAATGACTAAAACTTTTTCATTGGTGTTCATACTAATAAAACGTCAATTTGGAGCATACTATTTTGTTATCTACCGTTTAGGACAGACATGGGTAACCTGCCGCCTTAATACCACATCTGGCCTTTTGAATCATGAAATACGGCCTCCTGCGGTTCATAAAGAAACATGTTTCAAAATATAAAGAATTATAATTATGGTAATAAAGACAAAAAGTTCTGGCATTTAGGAAGAAGACTATTTTTCAATCATTACTTGAAAAGTCAAAGCTTTTAGAAAATCATTTCCCTAAGTTAACAGAGGTAATAAACGAATGCAGTGAGGACACTGTTGGTTCTTTTGAAAGATGTGAAACAGATTTAGATGCTCTGATCGAGTAATGTAATGATAGATTCAAGGATTTTACAATTTAACTATTATATAAGAATTTCCTTATCCATTCGTGGTGGCCTTTTAGAGAAATGGATGTTGTTAAAATGGCCTTCACTCCAAGAAAGGTTTCCCAACCCCTGACTTAGGATATCATTTCATAGTAAACAACACAAAATTCATCACAAGTGTGCTAAGAAGAAAAAAAATATCTTTTAAATGTATTCATTTAGAAAATTCAACATATTGTAATTATTTATCTCAAAGATTGACATACTAAAAAAAAAGAGGAACACCTCAACAGCATTTCCAATCTGATTATTGTAGGAAAATTCTGAGAAAATACGATATTAAATTTCCAGCTCTCTTGAACGATGTTAGATATGTTTACAAACAGTTATAGAATTAATTTTGACGGGATATATTGTATATGTTACTTCCATATTTTTTAATTTTATAAACTTTCATGTTTTGAACAAGTTGTAAAATCTTTGTGTAATGAATTGTGAATCATTTCGATTAGATCTATCCTTACAAACTGTTTATTATTTACGGTTGATACCACAATGGGTGGTAGATAACATATTGTAGTAGAAATTCGAAGGTAGATAGCATACTATAATACCAATTTTAATAAAAAGGCTAAACATGAAATTCATTTGGCAGGTGGTTTCAAAAAAGGTCAAATTTGAACTCTTTTAGGTAAAAAAAAAAAGGTCAAGTTAACAACCCTGGTTTGTAGTACATTATTAGTTAGGTTAATTTTATTACAGCACAAATTAAATATTTCTGTTTCATAATTAGAAGAGATTATAAATAAAATGAAACAAAATATTTGCAAGCATTCTAATCAGGGTGATAATGCAAACACGATAATTATTACAGTTTATTAAGTTTTAAAATAAATTCTTCAGGAGAAACTTGATCCCCCGTTCCGTCTCCGTGATCGTTTTACATTATTCATAAATCAGCCACTATTAAATCGCCCTTTCTTTTCTCTAGTCACAATATTAAATTATTACTTCTCATCTTCAATTTCTATTAACAGGAAATTTATTAAAAAATTAAACATAAATATCAAAGCAACAGCTTAGCTTAAATTTTTAAATTTTAACACAACATTTAGGTTAAGTTGTTATCTCATTGTTTAAATGCGACATTAATTATTACCGGTATTATGTGATCAATTTGTTTACCTTACTGTATGAAAGTAACAGCCACAAGGAAGAAACAAAAAACAGAAAATATTCCCTGATGCCTTTCAGATTTGTCATCAGAGAGCAGCTAGTGATCAAAAGCTATCTCTAGCAACCTTTGCTTTCGATCTGTAGTTTCTCTCTGATGGCATAAATTTGAAAGGCCTATTTTCTGTGTTTTTTGTGTTTCTTTGTGGCTGTTATTTTCATTAGCTTCCATCACGTCTTATTGTGATTATCTGGTACCTTACAGTATATACAAGTCTAGTAACCATGAAAGAAATTTGATTTTCAGATTTCGACGGATTTTACACGTTTCGATGTGCACTGAAGAAGTGTTTCGGTGCCATAGGTTGGTATGGTTGCAGTAGCAGTCCCACAAGAGAACACACATGGGCTGAACATTGGTCCTTTGTGATAGCATACAATGAATATTCTACATTGGGAATCTTAAATTTTGCCCAACTCAAGTGTATTTAGAATAGGGATCTTTATAGAGTACCTGAAATCATACAGGCTCAGGACCGACGGCTTAACGTCCTCTCCGAGGAAGGACATGCTCAGATGTATTCACTTCCTGCGTGAATACGTCGAGGGCTAGAGTGGGTATTGAACCCCGTATCTACTAGTCCTAAGGCGAGCACGCTGCCACTGGGCTACCCTGGCCCTTTTGGCGCCTTAACTTTACTATAATAAACTACAGTCACGCACTACTGTGTACAGAAGTCTGTATATGAGAGTGCACACATTTATATACACACACACCGTTTGAAACATCCCAATAAAATATAACAAATATATACATTCTGACTTGAAATGAATCCTATAATTTTTGGTAGTTATTAAAGCATAGAAAAGTTACTTTGTAGTAATAATAACAATATTATTTTTTTCAAAATAAAGAATATATTGAAGTAAAATACCTTTTGAAATTCAGAAGTTTATAACATACCATATTTAATTCCGATATTGTAGCCTACAACAATATACTTATATACAATTTTAAACAATCTTAATTATTACACATAAAATTAAAGTTACAACTAGAAAACAAAAACAGAAACTAACATTTAGATGCTCGATAATTTCGCGTTTCTTTGTCTTCTTCGGGAAAGAAGAAGAAGAAAAAAGAAAAAAAAAAGATGAAACACAAGAAAGGCTTCACCACAGCAGTTCACATTCACATTACATATATTACATTATTACGTATACATATATACATTATAAGAGTTCAAAATTCAAAAAGATTAAAACACACAGAGTAAGGAAACACACTTACAGACTCAAATTTTCAGGAAATCTGTCTTCAGGAGAAAAGAGAAAGCGAGACCAAGCACGTTGTAGACGTTACTTGCCGTTGCGTCTACAACATGCTTGGTCTCCCTTTCTCTTTTCTCCTGAAGACGGATTACCCGAAAATTTGAGTCTCTAAGTGTGTTTCCTTACTCTTCTTGAATTTTGAACTCGTATTGTGTCCAGTTTGGATCGTGTTTCGTTTAATTAAGTGAAATATATACATTTTAACAAATTTAAGTGACTTTAATTTCGATTCTGTTCAGTATAATTTATTTTTTTTCAATTGAGCTCATTTTACTTTTAAATAAAAAGTTAGGCAATTCTAAACACTTTATTACAAAGTTGTATTCTTTGCTCTTCTTTGGGAACAACCAGCATTACAATTTGTATTGCTAGCTCTCAAAGGGTGAAATTCATTACTATTTTTTTATAGTTTGTCAGTCATTCAAACCTAATTTTTAATGCAATTTGTTACATAACCTAGTTTTTTCAGAAAGGTTATTTATTTAAAAAACTTTTCTCTCTAACATGATTCTTCGTTTTTATTCTTTCAAAAAGGATATTTTTTCTAACAAATGTTTTAATTAATTAATACAACACTGGGCGTGATAGTGTACACTTAAATAACTTTAAGTCATGTCTAGCATCTTGTTTATTTGTTTTCTTGCCGCCGTCCATTGTCTGAATAAATAATAAAATATACGAAATTTTGACAGATTCGAACCCACGACCTTTGCTTTGCAAGTCCAGTGCGCTACGCTCTGGGCTATGGGGGCTTTCTTACAATACAATTCCAAAACCTCATATAAATAACTTATAGTTTGTATAAGTCAACTAATGATGAAGCCTTGGATGTTGCGCACAGGTGAAACTTGAAATCCCTGTTAATTTCAGTTTATACAGGTTCATTCAAATAAATATTAAAGAAAACAGTGAGTAATATATGACTTTACAAATAGCGGCATTAAAAAGAAAGAAGAATGAAAAATAAATTCTCTCAACATAAGCAGGTAAAATTACCGACTCTAGATGTAAAATCTATTTCTGTTTTAGAATAAACCTAACCATTTTTTTTCTAGGAAAGATCTTAGTCCCATTTTTAGAATCTTATTGTTGTTTAGACGATGTTTTTTTTTGTGACACGTATTTAGTTTTAATTCTTGGCTCTACTCTCTGCGCCAAGGGGATTTTTTGCACTCACTTCCAAAACACAATCCGTCTTCAGGAGAAAAGAGAAAGGGAGACCAAGCATGTTGTCATATGACCAGCCGTTGCGTCTACAACGTGCTTGGTCTCCATTTTTTCTATTCTCAATCCTGAAGAAGGATTGCCCGAAATTTTGAGTTTGTAAGTGTGTTTCTTTACTTTGTGTGCTACCTATCTTTAATTTTGAACTGTTATTGTGTTCAGTTTGGATCGTCTTTCCGTTTATCTAGTGAATATGTAAATACATGCATATTATTATTACGACTGAGGTTAGTATGATTTATATTATTAATATGGCAAACCGTCATACCTCGCAAGATGATCTTTGAGTCGTTGGAGTCTTGGAACGTTCGAAAGCGCTCCAACGACTCCAAGATCATCTTATGAGGTATGACGGTTTGCCATATTAATAATATAAATCAATATGTAAAATTAATTAGTAAATATTTAAGTCAATATGTAAAGTATCATTCCCCAGAACCCGTAGAATGTCAAAATCGTTAAACCTTACTCAAATAAACTGGAGTAAAATGAAATAGGACTCCTGGTGTGAATATTCAATCAACTTTGAAATGGTTTACTCATTACTAAAATAGGTGTCAAATAATAAATGAACCACATTAACCAACCCAACCGTCACCAAAGAACAACACTAAAGGTGGAAGTTTAGTGTGTATGAGAGACGAAAACTAATACTTTACTAAAATCTCAGAGGTGCAAGTAATTTATTACAAACAATTTTCATATTAGGGCAATATTATTATTAACTAATTACCAATTAAAATAGTACATACATGAAAGCAAATATTTATCTACATAATTTAGAATAGAATTTACTCTTTAAAATAAATAATTTACTGTTAATTCATCGTAGATCTTAGAAACATCTATTATAGATAATTATATCCTTACATTACTATGTACATATGTAGTCATTACTATGTAGTCATATAAGTAATGTACATACATAGTTAATAAAGTATTTAATTATTCATGTAACTGGGTAATTTGAAAATAATGATTATGAAGAAATATTTTTTATTTGAAGTTTCTTTGATAAAGTTTACATTAACTGGAACTTATAAACAAAAATGACGATATAATAACTACGTCAGTTCTAGGGAGGATAATTGCAATGGGGTAGCAAGGGGCGCCCCGGGCAACACGTACTAGGATGACCGCATTTTGTAGCGGAGTAAAAATAGAAAAATCTAACAAAACATGTGAAGTTTTATACAAAAATGAGTTTTAAGCTCATAACTATTTTTATGTTTTATATGTTATAATACTATGTTGTCATATATAGTCATTCTTGATTGTTACTCAAGAATACATATGTAGTCATTCCATATAACCCCTGTTGGAAAGATCTGCCCTAATTTTTGAAAAAGCTGGACCTCTCCGTTGTGTTTAGGAATGGTAGTAATTTGTTCAATAGGCTCGTTAATAATAAGTGGGAGGAAAAAGATAGTTGTGTATATAGGATACCTTGTACTGATTGCCAAATGTCTTATATTGGACAAACGAGTAAAGGTCTCCTTACAAGAGTAAAACAACACCAATATTCAATCAGACGGGAAGATGAAAGAGTGCCCTATTCTTACATGTAAGGAACAGAAATCATATGATAAATTGGAGTGAAGCAAAGGAATTAATTATTGTGCCATCAGAAAGAAAGAGAAATATTATTGAAAGTGCACTCATAAAGAACTTCTATGGAAATTTAATGAACAATAATCCGGGACTTTACAAACTAGATGAAATATTAATAAAAGAAATAAGTAAGCAGATCCAGACTCCTTCAATTTTAGGAACATTAAATTTAGACAGGGATGCCAGCAATCCTGAAGACTTCAATCAACCAGGTTAACTTGTTATTATATTTTTTGTTTAGTTCACTTAGCTCTCGGATGATGTTGTAACGAAAGGCCTTAGAGCATTGTTTCTAATATATATTTGTTTATTGTGGTTGTTTAATTCGTATAATGCTATTTTTAGACAGATTTATAAACTCTTTTTGCTCCCTACCCCTCTCCTACTGACCGTTGATAATCCCTTTATATTCAAAATTCCAGAACGTCCTGAAAATATTTATTTTCATAGAATTACAATCAAGAATCTAATTTTAGACTGCTAAAAAGAAAACTAAAGATTTTTCAAAACAAAAACATATAATTGAAATAATAAAAAAAATTGTTAAATTAAATTAACTGGCTATGCAAATAAATGTAATAAATTTTTAACCCCATTAAAAAATTAGTTTTGAAAAATTTTAAAATAAATTTATTTTTATTTTGCAAATATTACAGTTCAAAAACCGTTTAAAAACAGCATTGCACGCATAAAATATAAAAACAACTAACTGATCTACCCGGCTTTACCCGGGAAACAATTTAATTCCAACTCTAATAATAAATTAAATATAATGAAAACAATTTAAATTTTCTATAGTTCTGTCGTTACACTTAACTTTTTTGAGATAAACGAAATTAATACAGAATTAAAATTATAGATTACACAAAAAAGATATAACCTAACACTGATTATAAATTGCACACATTGTCTAATACAATTGGTAGTTGATAGATTAGATTAAACAAATAATAAGAATATTTTTTGCCGAACAATACATCAAGAAATGTTGAAAGAAGTTTAAGCTCATTAAATGTGATATGTCTTATCCGTTAAATATAATGATACGAATTTTAAACCCACAAATCGATTGTTATTATTTCTTCGTTCAGAAAAACAACATTTATTTTCAACAATAAAAAGATTTCATATAAACACGTGAAATAACAATCAATGATCAAATCACAATATTTTCCCATTTCATATTGTACTTAGTTTGATCATTTATTTTCAACGTTTATTTATTTTTTTGATTTGATTTTAGCTTTAAATATCATAAAAATCCTATAGTAACAATTGTAAAAAAATAAAACATTGAAAATTGTCATGGGTGTAGTAGGATATTCATTGCTTGGAGAGAGGATGTTCATGTAATATTCACCACGTGTGTTGGGTTCTTCTCGTATGTCACAATCAATCAAAATAACTCTTGTCAGAAGTCTGCTATAGCACTGTAATACTATCCGTCCGCATTTATGTATTGACGACTTCATCCACGCGAAGATTCTTGTACAAATATCAAAATCAACTGGACTTGTAAAAAAAAAATAAAATAATACTATCTAGTCGTGTTGAAACTCTTTTTAGTGCCACTACAGTATGCTTTCTACCTTCAAGTTTGTTGTCTATTACTTACATTATCATTTCATAGTAAACAACGTATCCATGAAACATTTCCAAATAAACTATAAACTATCCCAATACATGACAGGACATGGGTCATTTAAAGAATACCTGAGCAGGTTGAAAATAGCTCATAGTCCATCATGCCCATGTAACGCGGAGACACCCACCCCAATTTCCTAGACACTTGGTTTATGAGTGCTGTTTGAGGGAACCACAAAGACTGGCTCTCATACGCAAAGGTCTTGGTTTGTGGAGAGGAGTGGCCCATTAGGCCTTCCTCATTAATTAAAAAAGGTTATTATAAAGAATTTGTGAAAATTTTTGTACAGTATAGACATTTAAGAAAAATATATTATAATGTTCAATTATGTTAAATAAGTTAAAATAGGTATTTCGTAGTGTTAATGAAAGAAGTATTGTGTACAATTTGACGATGATGCATGTAATACACAATGGAACATGCTGGAATAAAATACAAAATAAAGAAAAAAAAAAGTAAACAACTTAAAATTTATTAAAAGTATGATAAGAAGAGAAAAGAAATAACTTTTAAATGTATTTATTTAGAAAATTCAAAGTTTACTGTGATTATACCGAGTGGCCCATAAGTCGCGCAACAAGAAATTACGTGGAGTGCGATGTGAAACCCTGTAAAGTTAATGGGGTAGAATATCTTTTCCTTTCTTGTGATGTGTAATAAATGTTCTTTCATCGAGTATTTTACCATTATTTGAATGTATCAGTCATTATATTTGTCAAATTCAATTACAATCAAAGCTTTTTTTTTAGTTATGATTTCCATTTATTTTTTTTCCTTTAATTTTCAAATATTTTAACAAAAACGAGCGAGTTGAGTTAGTGTTTATGTCTGGTGCTGCTGACGCTACTAATCGGTCTGTTGTTGAGAAATTTAATCGAATTTATCCCGATCGTAAGCCCAGCTCTCATACAACAGTAGGCTGTTTGATATTGAAATTTCGTCAAAACTGTTAGTCTTCTAGAGAAACCACGAAGTTTTCCTCCAAGAGTATCTGATGAAATCAGGACAAGAATCATAAAAAAAGGTTTGAAACAATCCCTTAGATATGATTGCTCCTTAAATAAGCTTGGTTTTAAATAAAATAACGTTTATATAATCAAAGTTGTCTTAAATGTTTTGGTGGGCGACCTACGGCCCACCCTGTATATGGTATAGATTAACATACTAAAAAAGAAAAGAGGAATGAATACCTCAATAGCATTTCCAATCTTATTATTGTTGGAAAATTCTGAGAAAACACTATCATATATTTCCAGCACTCTTGAACGATGTTAGATATGTTTACAAACGGCCCCCCGTATGCCACCTCTACCCCCCCCCCCCCCCCCATGTTACGCTACTAGATGAAAGCATTCTAGCCTTCTAAACTTTGTTGCTGTTAACTTGGAACTTATTTAGGCCATTTTGTTTATTTATCCTAATTCTGAAGAGATAATTTATTATATTTATTTAGTAATATTATTTTTATTTCAATAGTAAATATTACAGTAAAAACTAAAATGTGTTAAGACTTAATAAGCAGTTTGATATTGCCAGGGTTTCCAGGAATAGGTATGTTTTCACTTCTATTGCTAATGAATGCACGACTACTATGACGAAGGGAAAATCCACCTGATGTCCAATATCAATGAAGGTTGAAATAACATTGTTTTTCACCTTTGCTTTTTCTCTCACATAGGTGTTATTGTTGTTCTGCGTGCAAAAATAATATAGTAGTAACTTTTTTTAGGTTAGGTCAGGTTGCAGTGGCAGTCCCACAAGGGAACACACGCGGGCCGAGCATTGGCTCTTAATTTTGTTTTGTCACCTTACAGCGGTATTAAGGTCGCAAAATTTCTAATTTTCCTTTTTCTTTTTGTTAAATTAGGAATTAATGTTTTTTTTTAATATTTAAATAGGGCGTACATATCGTATTAGCAGCCCGCCATATTGAATCAGTTTGCATTCAATTTTCTTTACGTGGTACCCAAGAAACTGGTACTTTTTCCGATTTTTAGCTTTGATTTGTAACAGGACATAAGAATAAGCATGCACATGGTAAATATAAGGTAGGTTAGGTTAGGGGTGGTTAAGTGAGAGGAAGGTTGGTTCTTGTGACGTGGCGAAAGGGCTCCACATTATAAATCATCAACCTATTCTGATATTTTATTGTATCGCCGAAAGGCTAAGGAACACGAATAAATCAAAACAGGTTAGAGGTGGTGCACTGGCAGTCCCTCAAGAGAACATACAAAGGCCGACTATTAGCCCTTTGTAGGGGCCAGGTTAACTCATTGGTTACCTCTGGGTTGGTTGTTCGGGGTTCCATCTTCACCTGGCCCTTGATTTATTCACGCAGGAGGTGAATAAATCTGACTACGTCGTCCCTCGGAGAGGACGTTAAATCGTCGATCCTGAGCAGAGTACAATATCAGGTACCCGTTAAAGATCCCTACTCGAAATCCACTTCAGTTAGGCAAAATTTAGGACTCCCAATATAAAATCTAGAATTACCGACCAAACAAAAAGCCGGTAACAGCTGACGTTATCACCCGCTAGGGAATCAGTTTAAAGAATAAAAAAAAGTTTAACCTCGCCAGGGTGTAACCTCTGAAGAGACTATTTGATGGTCTCTTAGCTAAAGTATTCTTTTTTTAGTTTATTGAAAATTTTCACAATACTAGAAGAGTAGCAGAATTATTTCCCAAAAAGACGGTTAAAACGTAGAAGACTTAACACTAACTTACACAATAGTCGGAATAATTGTTACACAAGGTTACACTTTGACAGTATTGTTTCTTACTGTCAGGTTACACTCTGACAGTATTTTTTCTTACTGTCAGGTTACACTCTGACAGTTATTGAAAACATCAATAAATATTGACGAAACATCGGTGACTGGAGTTTTATTCCTCTACAAAGAACACTAATCCAGAATAATAACTAAACTACATGGTCGACAACGGTACAACTTATTATATTCGTATAAATTACAATTTTTTTTTACTTTACTATGAGTAAAGTATAGTGATCGTGAAAAAATTAGATCTCGAGATTTTGACGGAATTATATGTTTCGAGGTCCCAAAAGTCGCTTTATGATGTTTTTTCGATGATGTCTTTGTGTGTGGGGGTGGGAGGGTGAGTGTGTTAGCATTGCTTGTTACCACGCTACGGTCCAGAAACTTTGATGGATCAAGTTGATATTTTACACAAAAATGGGCCCCATAGTGTAGATGATTCCTATTGTTTGGGAAGAATTATGCATGATGGGAAAGTCACTTTTCTTTTTTTTTTTATAATTCACTACCATAATTTGAATTCATAGCTGGTTGGCTTATTAAGATTGTAGTAAAAGTGTATTAAAATTGCCTTATGTTTGCGAAAAGGGGGGTAAAATTAACCCCTAGAGTGTGAATGATGCATGTAGGGTTGTTCCATATGAGGGGTGGGAGGGTAAACCTCTTGAATTTATACTAATAGACGTACCAGGCAAGCAGAAGTGAATATTTCAAGTAGTTTACCCAAATAACGGCCACCTTTCCTCTTTCACCGTTACCATGCACAGTTTTTTTTCATCTCTCTCTCTCTCTCCATTTTAATAAAATATTCCTTAAGACGAAGAAATAAGCTCTTACCTGCTCTATGACCTAATAACTACACTTATCCACAAGGTATCTTAACAACTTACACTTTATTTTTTTTTCTTTCATAAAGTGTATCAAAGAAGTCTACTAAAAAACAACTGTTATGGTCAGACGAGAGAAGATCTAATAGCATTAAGAAATGAGAAACCTCCGTGATATCAGATTTAGAATTCAAAACCCATCATACCAAAGTAAATTGGGTCAACTTGATAATAAATTAATAATTTGATCCTTCATTCCATTTACTCTTCTTATCTTTGATATTTATATCTTGAAAAGTCATGTCTCATCTTCTTCAATCAAATATCCGATTTCAGGCAGATTAATCTTCCCAATTTTTTTTTAATTTACTTTATTGTTTAAACTGATCCCCTAGCGAGTGATAACGTCAGCCGTTTACCGGCTTTTTGTTTGTTCAGTGATTCTACATTAGGGGTCCTAAATTTAAGTAGGGATCTTTAACAGGTACCTGACATCGTACATGCTCGGGACCGACGGCTTAACATCCTCTTCGTTGGATGACATACTCAATTCACCTCCCAGGTGAATAAATCGAGGGTCAGGTGGGAATCGAACTCTGGACTACCAGCCCAGAGGTGAATACGTTAACCACTGAGCTAACCTGGCACTCCTAATTTACTATAAGTAAAGTATAGTGATCGTGAAAAAATTCGATCTCCAAATTTTGATGAAACTACATGTTTTGAGGTCCCTTTTACTGACTTTTTGTTTATTCGCTGATTCTACATTGGGGGTCCTAAATTTGGCCTAACTCAAGTATATTTCGGGTAGGGATCTTTAACAGGTAACTGACATCGTACATGCTCGGAACCAACGGCTTAACGTCCTCTCCGAGGGACGACATACTCAGATTTATTCACCTCCCAGGTGAATAAATCGAGGGCCAGGTGGGAATCGAACTCAAGACTACATACCCAAAGGTGATTAAGTTAACCACTGAGCTAGCCTGGCACTCCTAATTTACTATAAGTAAAGTATAGTGATCTTGAAAAAAATCGATCTCGAAATTTCGACAGACCCAATGTTTTGAGGTCCCAGAAGTCGTTTTATCAAGCTTTTCTTTTCGATTATTTCTGCGTGTCGGTGGGTGAGTATGTATCCAAAGTTTCTGGATACGCTACGGTCCAGAACTTTGATGGATCAAGTTGATATTTTACGCAAAAATAGGCCTTATAGTGTGAATGAGCCCTCTTATTTAGGACAAATTATGCATGCTGGGAAAGACCAATTTCTTTTTCTCCTAATCTACCAATTCTACAGTCTTCAAAATTTTGGTATTATCTTTGAGACTATAAAAGCAATAAGCAAAAAATAATCTCAGATTTTTAAAACCACAAACAATTTTTTTTCAATACAATATAAACATTTTGACTTATAATCCAATCGGGAAGGTTGCCATAGCAATACAAGCTATACCATTTTACGGTTCAAAATGAAACCATACCTAAAAATAGAACATTCTGAGGAAGGTGAGTTGAGATAATTTTTTCAAAATTACATACACCAAAACGGCGTAACAGTACATTTTCTGTTTTTAGAAATTTTTTTTTTTGAGATTAAACGGCTCATTATAAAAAAGCATTAAAATTTGTCAAAAAATTGGAAAAAAAAATTTATAAAAAAAATTCACGTAATTTCATTTATAGCAAAGAGCAATAACTAGATTAACTGGTATCTCTTATTTTGTATTGTTACATTTAAATTATTTACTTTATTACTATGACTTGAAAAAGTATTTGACATCATCCAAAGAATTCAAACTGTGTCTAGAAGAGGTAGAAAGAAACCCTTGATCACATTATATCTGCATTCAAAGCAATCATCTCAGAATGGACAAATCTTTCCTAAAACTATAAAAGTGAGGAATACTTCTGTATTTACATTTATGAAGGTCATTAATGAACATAAACATTGCAGTTAAATTGAGTTATAACAATGGCATGACAGCAGTATGCCATATGTTATTACAACAGTCTGACTGCAGAGCATACGAGTCCGATGAGTTTCAGGCCCTCAAATTAATAATTTTTCTCAGATGTCATATTCATGATTGTTATAATTAATAAAGCGATTCCAGTCAAATTTAAGCAAATAACACATATTGATTTAAATATAAACAACAGAAAACATCAGCTGGTAGTTAATGAGTTTGATATTATGTTTACTTATAGTAAAGTTGTTCATACGATATAAATGGGATCAGTTAAAAAGAACCAGTATAATTGCAATAATTTAGAGTGTCCATAAAAAAAATGTTTAAAAATAATCAAGCATTGAGTTTTCTTTTAAGTCGCTGAAATTATACATACTCTCTGGTTAACAATTAACGAAACTTATAGTCAAGATTTAAAGATCTTGAGATGTGGATATACTAAATTTTATCAAACAAGATATTTATTTCACTTTTAGGGGCCAGGCTAGCTCAGAGGTTACGTGCTCACCTCTGAACTGATAGGACCGGGGTTCAATCCTCATCTGGCCCTCGATTTATTCACGCGGGAGGTGAATAAATCTGAGCACGTCGGACGTTAAACCGCCGGTCCCGAGCCTCTACGATGTCAGGTACTCGTTAAAGATCCCTACTCTAAATACATTTGAGTTAGGTAAAATTTAGTACTCCCACTGTAGAATCAATCTTCATTGTGTAGTATCACAAAGGGCCAATACTTGGCCTATGTGTGTTCCCTTGTGGGACTGCCACTGCAACCTAACCTAACCTATTTCACTTTTAATGAAAAAAAAAAAACTTTTTGAGCAAGAAACTTCAAATATTGATTGATATTTGAATTAAATTTACGAAAATAACAACGGTAACTATTGTTTGAAATATATTTTAATTAGTAAAATCAAAACCTACCTTTGAAACGCTTAGAAAGGAGTTTAATTTTTTAAAATGTATAGTAAAAAAAAATCAAACCTATGGACTAGAAAGGATATCCCAGATTAACATTTCAATATATCCGACAAAAAATAATTGCTTTCGTGAAATATACACCAAATAATAAAATTAAGAGGGTGACTTTCAACAATTTTCCTAGTACCCGTGACATAGCAATAGAGGTGGGTCCGCCTCTATCGTTTTGAGACGATTTTTTTATGTAAACATAAAAAAAAGAAAAAAATTAAAATAGTAAAAAGCTAACAACAAATCTGAAATTGTATACTAAAATTGTTTTTATGTTTTATCTGTGTAAACGGATTTTCAAATTGTAATATTTGCAAATTAAAAATAACTTTCTTTTAAATTTTTCAAAACTAGCTTTTTTTTTTAAAGTGGTTGAAAGTTTATTATATTTGTTTGAGTAGCTAGTTTATTTAATTTAAAAGCTTTTTTTTTATGATAAGCTTATACGTTTTTATTTAAAAAAAAAAATTTGGTTTTCTTTGATGACGACTGTATATGTATACTTGTACTGTAATAAGATGAAGGTCTGGGACTAATAACAGCAGTGTAAAATTAGATCCTTGAAAATTAATATTTTGAGCAGTTTTTGGAATTTTGAAGGTTGAGAGATCATCAATGTTGATTTTTATTTTTTTTGGCGGGGAAAAACTATAACATTTGTTGCCTTTGAGCTCTCTCTCTCTCTTTATCTTTCTCTCTGTCTGTATAATGTTATCATTTTCTTTCAAAAGACCCGGTGAAGTTTTTTTGATAAGCAAAAAGGAAAGGAATTTTCTATATTAAGATATAATTCCATATAATCTCCGAGAGCAGGACAAAAACACATTTTGGGCCACATGTGGCCCACGGGCAGCAGGTTACTCTTGCCTACCCTAGAATAATATCTCGTATCACTACTATTGATAGAAACCTTTGTCATTTTAAATTTATTAATCATCTTATATAGGTGAATAAATCTGAGTACGTCGTCCTTCGGACAGGACGTTAAGACGTCGGTCCCGAGCCGAGTACAATGTCACATACCAGTTAAAGATTCCTACTCGAAATACACTTGAGTTAGGCAAAATGTATTATTCATCTAATACAGTAAGCTCGTGAAATATTCGTAATATGACAATATCTTAACAATAAATTATAAGTTTATTGCATCTCCTGGAAAGTGGGCTTACAAAATAGTAGCCGTTTTCTCATAAAGAATGAAAAACTACCCTTTCCCCCTGTTCTAATATTACCCAAAAAGTAATGGATTTATTAAACACACAAAAAATATAAGTCTGACAATTAGATACAATGACAAGGTATAATGTGTAGATCGATTGCAACCACTTCATCACACAACTATCCTTCCTCATTTAGTTCGTCATAAAATATATGATTGTTTGGCGTTTGCTTATATAGCATTAAATATTTTATCACCTTATCAAAACATTAAAGCATCCTTTCTCCAAATATTTTACAATTAAAAATTTCTAAGTGGATGCAAACAAACAGACGATTTCAGCAGGGAAATCATTAATCCAAGTTGGGGTTTCAGGTTTTTTTTTTTTAAGCTATATAGTCTTTTAGTAATCAGAATTTATTGAATTTTTTTTCAGAGAATACTAATTTTATGTTTTTTTTTTTTAAAAAAAAAATATTTTATATTTATACAGTTAGCAGTTAACAGTAAAAAAAAATTTTTCTGAAATCATAAAATTTACCATAACTACCATTTCTGTCTAAGTAAATTTCTAAAAAAACAAAAAAAAAAAAAAGAAAAGAAAAGAAAAGTTTTCTACTTATCATGAAATACTATTTGTGGGTATTTTTCAATACCAATATGTTAAATCGTATAGCCTGCATATAGTGTCCAAAAGATTTCAAGAATAATCAAAAGTCAAAATTTTTACATTTTATTGCAAAAAAAATATCTTTTCTAGGATTTAAAAAAATATGTTTTTTTCCCTATATCCAAGATATTAGCTTTATAATAATCTCTATGTTTCAAATAGTGGTGTACCACTCTAGACATAAAATTAAAATAGTCTAGAGCAAGGGTCTTCAACCTTTTTTACATCGCGATCCATTTTTGATTCTAAAATTTATTCTAAACCCTTTACAAAAATTAAAATTAACAACAAATAAAAAAGGGAAAATTAAAATATTTCATCAATAGTAACTTTAATGAGATTGCTGTGCCGGTTTAAGGGGGGCCAGACTAGCTCAGTGGTTACGTGCTCACCTCTGTACTGATAGGACCGGGGTTCAATCCTCACCTGGCCCTCGATTTATTCACGCGGGAGATGAATAAATCTGAGCGCGTCGTCCCTCGGAGAAGGACGTTAAACCGTCGGTCCCGAGCCTGTACGATGTCAGGTACTCGTTAAAGATCCCTACTCTAAATACATTTGAGTTAGGCAAAATTTAAGACTCCCACTGTAGAATCAATCTTCATTGTGTGGTATCACAAAGGGCCAATGCTTGGCCTACGTGTGTTCCCTTGTGGGACTGCCACTGCAACCTAACCCATGCCGGATTAATCATAAATAAATTATTTATTTGAGTCCTTACTTTTTATTTGAAAATAAACAATTTCAAACATTTCATGACCCACGAGTTGAAGTCTTTTTTGTCTAGAGGGGAGTACGCAAGCCACTGGGCTACTTTAGACCCTCAGAATTACTTCCCTCCCTCTCCCCCTCCCACTAAAATTAGCTTACACCTCTCGAATACCAAGTACTCATGAGAAATCGGAGAATATAAGAAGGTTCTGACTCTCTTATCTCTTCTGGGAAATATAAAACTTTATAAGAATTCTTCGATAAGTCGGTTTGAGTAAAAGTTTTAGGATAAGATCATATAATGAGTAAGTGTTAAAAAAAAAAAGACTGGATTCTCCCAGCTTTAAACTAATATAGAATCCCCTAGCTCTGTCAAATATACTTCGAAATAATTTTATGATATTCAAATAGAAAGAACAACCATAAAAGTTATATCGTCTATAGCAAAAGAAAATAACATTGTTTTAATATAACAAATTTTTAGTGTCGTAGCAAGAGGGGGGGAGGGGGCATTTTGAGAGTGTAAAAATAGTGAACCAACAAAAAAATTAAAATCATAAAAAGCTAACGAAAAATCTGAAATTTTATACCAAAATGAGTTTTTAAGATCATAATTGCATTTATGTTTTATGCATGTAATACTGTGTTTAAAAGGATTTTTGAACTGTAATATTTACAAATTAAAAATAAATGTACTTTTAATTGTTAAAAACGATTTTTTTTGTAATGTGGTTGAAAGTTTATTATATTTGTTTGCGTAGCTAGTTCATTTAATTTAACAATTTTTTTTATGATTGTAGGGTGGTAAAAAGCTAATGAAATTGTCTCCACATATAGAAATTTAATGGTATAAACAACGCGTTTCGAACTTGTAGTGTTCTTCTTCAGGCATTCTTCTTCTTCTTCAGTGCGTGACTGTGGTATTATTGTTGTTGTACATGAATGCCTGAAGAAGAACACTACGAGTTCGAAACGCGTTGTTTATACCATTAAATTTTTATATGTGGAGACCATTTCATTAGCTTTTTACCCTATAATGAGTAAATACCACATAATAACTGATATCACTACTTTAGAATTTTTTTATGATTTGTTTTTTCAAAAATCTTTGGTTTTCTTTGATGGTAACTAACTGTTTGTATATGTATACGAGTACTGTAATAAGATGAAAGTCTGGGACTAATAACAGCAGTCTAAAATTAGATCTTTGTAATTCCATTAAAATAAATATTTTGTTGGACTTTCTGGAATTTTTGAGGTTAACAGATTATATGATTGGCCAGTGTGTAGTCATTTTGGATATCTACTGTAAATAAACTTGAATTAGTCAAAATTTAAAACTCCCAATGTAGAATGTTCATTGTGTATAATTAACGACCAGCTTTCCCCAGTGTGCGTTCTCTCGTGGGACTGCCACTGCAACCTAACCTCCTTCCTTAATATTGGATTCTTTTCCCAATGAACTTAAAAAACACTGGGTGTCTGGACCCAGCTGTCTATATAACATAGTACAATAAGATTTCAAAGATTTTTTAAAAAATAAAACAAATTTCTAAACAAAAGTAGAAATTCAGAAACATGACAAAGACAATTGTTCTTCGTCAAGTTCGAGTAACACTTTGACGATAAACGGTAAATTTCATAATTAAATTTCAACATTCTAAATTTCATACAGTATTTTAAACAGTTATATATAAACATTTATAACCTTATGTTATATTGAACAGTAAATACGTTCAGAGTCTAAACCACAATGAGTGTTTCAGACATTTTAGAAGAGTTAGAAAACAGTTGGTCTTTGTCAAGTTCGAAAGTACTTTGAAGATATTTGTTTTGATTTCTGAATTTCTAACAGTGGTTCAGACATAGATATAATGTACTATAAAAACACAAAAAACTACCAAAAGAAATTCAGAAATAGACTAATACCAAAACAACTGAACTTTGTTGAGTTGGAGTGTAGTTTTATTCTTGAAGACCAGGAATTCTAAACCTTTGATTACTTGTGGATCCCCCCCCCCCCCCCCGGATACCTAATAAACATAATTATGTAAATTTTCAAACAAATATTTGTATCTAGGTAAATGTAAATTGCATGTATGATATATGCATATAAACATAACAAGTAGCACTAGACGGACCAAGTAGCGTCCCATGGACCAACAGAATACTATGTTTCCTTATGCACCCCCGGAAGGTCCATGTTTGAGAGTAAGATTTGACATTAAACACGTGAAATAACAATCACCCTCTAACGGACAGTAAGAAAAGCTGAATACCTGAGGTTGAGCGCTTTAAACACATGAAAAACCACTCTTCGGGGTGGATGTACCTAGTACTGGCGTCCCCGTCGCAAAGGTGGTAATTGTGTAGGCAGCACAGCACAAGCTAACAGTGCAGGACAGGCTGCTCCAAGCGCGATCAAGTAGCGTAGTCCCTGACTTAGTCAGACGGAATTCTTAAAGTGCTTCGGCACAGCTTGGACACCCGTTGGGCGGTACGGGGTGGTAGCCCCTCTCTTGAGAGTTTAAAAGGTTTTCTTAAAGAGTGTCAAAATGGTAAGTCTAAGTGGTAATAAGAAAAGCCGAGTACCTGAGGTTGACCGCTTGGCCTTGATCATCTAGGCAGGTGACTATCCTCCTCTGGGTGCCCACCTGAGGCCAGTGCTTGTAGTAGTTGTCTGCCTGCGCGGGGTCCCACAGCTCTTGGTTGTCCCATGGATTTAAACGGCATTCACCCCATCGTTCAACTCTCAGTCGAGTTCCTCCTTTTGGTTTAGTGCATTCAGTTCCTTCGCAGGATCTCCATTCACTCAGCTGTAAAAAAAAAACACCATTCAGTTTTAGCGTATTTCCTTAAGAACCAGAGTAGCCTAATGGCTTGCATGCTCGCTTCTGGTAAGATTCCCACTTTCGCTATCAATTTTTCACTTGGGAGGTGAAAATAGACCTGTCGGTCCTGAACAAGTACAATCTCTGCTACTTGTTAAATATCGCTACCCTAAATATACTTTAATTACGCAAACTTGAGGAAATCCGATATAGAATTATTGGTTAGAAATGAAGTGAGGGGGGGGGGGCGCAAGGTTAGCACAGTGGCCACGATACTCCTCTGGACTGGTAGATCCGGGGTTCAATTCCCACTCTGGCCCGCCATTTTTTTTTCACGTGAGTAGTCTGATTTGGTATTATTTCGCGCACCCAGCTGTACAGACATATCGCGGATAGTAACAACAAAACAGACTGATGCCTTTTTTACATGAAAGCTCTTTCGCTGTATCTCGGGAGCTACAAGCTCTAGCCTAGGATAGAGGCAAACAAAACCTCCGAGATACGCCCGAGGTGGACCATGCGGAGGCGAGCTTCTACGACCCTACATCACATAAATTAAAACTAATGTCATGCAAAACAAAATATAAAAAAATCCTGATAACAAATGATTGCACTTCAAAACCAAAAGTAAATTAACACGTAACAATTAAACAAAACAAAATAAAGTCCATTCTTCTATTGTGGTCAGGAAAGGATCACTCCTGCTGCCTTCCTGACTCTTGCTATATTATAAACAAACTTCTGAAATTCGACCCTGTATTTTCTCAATGCCGTCCTGTATGTGGCCTCCACAGACGTGCCCTTTTGCATTTCATATTGGAAGAATCTGAGTGTTTTTTCACGTGGTCGGTCTTCTATCCAGAGCATGTACAATATCAGATACTTCTTAATGATCCCTACTCTAAATACAATGAGCCAGGCAAAATACAAGACTCCCAATATAGAATCTTTATTTTATGGTATCACAAAAGGGCAATGTATAGAATGTGTATGTTCTCTAATGGGACTGTCACCGCAACCAAACCTATTTCCTTGTATGTAACTTGTATGTAACCAAAATTACATGTATTTTCCATAAAAAAAAAGACTCAGAGATTTAATAAAAAATATCTGAGCACGGAGAGAATTTTAAGTCCTCAGTTCCGAGTCTGTTCAATGTCAGTACTCTTTAAAGATATCTAGTCTAAAGACCTTCGAGTTACGCAAAATATAAGGCTCGCGATGTAAAATTCTGAGCTAATACGAAGGGCCTATGTGTTCTCTACCGGATGGGCCTCTGCTACCTAACATATTTATTTAATATTACATTATTTTGTCAATAATCATAAAAAAAAAGAAGAAACATCCAGTGACTGAATAGTATGACCTGCCTATTTTTTCATAATTATGTTATAATTTTTTTTCAAATAATTGATAACATATTTTATGCAAACTTCTTTTCTGTCTACTCAGTAGTTAACAGCGTTTTAAATAATAGTGTATTTAGGTTAGGTTAGGAGGGAGTGGGGGGGATTAGCTCAGTGACTTATGAGCTCATCTTTGAACTGGTAGGTCCAGGGTTCGATTCTCACCTGGCCCTGGATTTATTCATGCGGAAGGTGAATAAATCTGAGCACTTCATACCTTGGAGGGGATGATAAGCCGTCGGTTCCAAGCCTGTACGATGTCAGCTACTCGTTAAAGATATACTCGAAATATACTTGAGTTAGGCAAACTTTTAGGAACTCCCAATGTAGAATGATTATTGTTTGGTTTTACAAATGGCCAATAGTCGGCCTATGTATGTTCTCTTGAGAGACTGCCAGTGAAATCTAACCTAAACTACTTTATATGAACCCGAGTCGGTACGATGTCAGGTACTCGTTAAAGATCTCCTATTGGAAATGCACAGTTTGCGAGTTAGGCAAAATTTAACACACCTAATATAGAATCAATGCGAGATGCAATATTCCTTCGAGGAACCAACATGGAAGATCCATAAAAAAAATAAATAAAGAGTGGTATACATTGAAATTGTTCATCAAAAAGGACAAACTTTAATAATTATAATAATAATTAAAACAAATGGACTCAAAATATGATAATTTGACAATATTAACATCCAGAATCAGGTTTCAATATGAAACGTCACTTCTCCGAGACGTATTATTATTTTTTTTTCTTTTTTAGTATTTTGTCATTTTAAAACGTTTCGATGAAATTGAATAATTTTAATATCAATATAAAAATATCTATTAAAGTCGACTTCTGTATTGATTGTAGTTTGTGCAAATATTCTGCTCCCTTATAACTGTATTTAATGAGAAAAATCTATACTCCAAAATCTTTATCTTGTATACTACTACTCTCAATTTTTACAATTATTTACGTTTTAGGTAATTCTGTTAAATAGGTAATATTATTTAAAGAATCCTTTATACTAAGGCTAACATTGTGGAGTGAGGGAAGGTAAGATAAGATTATCTTTAAATTTATCGTATTTGAGGGCATATAGGACGCACGTGCATGTAAGACGCAAGGCATGTAAGACGCACGTGCATGTAAGACGCACGTGCATGTAAGACGCACGTGCTGTAAGACGCACCCCATTTTAGCAGGTCAGATTCAGGAAAACAAATGTTGTTAGTGTATTTAAGCATATATTGGTGAAAATAGTGTAGCACAGAGTTTTTAAAACTTTTTTCGATGCGGAACCCTTTTTGCTTCAGTAACTTTCCCAGGAGCCCCAGATTCTAATGATTTTATACAATCATAATAAAAATATTTTCATATGCTTTTATAAATAGTATGTATGTTTAAAAACAATTAAAAAAGTAATATTAATGTAATGCATATTTTTTGAAGAAAAATTCGAAACTAAAAGATTTTAATTTTTATATCTTCCACAAGTACCATAACAGATGAAAGAGAATTATTAGCAACTTTAACACAAAGTTTATTTTGTAATAATTTTTTGGTTTTATAGTTGAAAGAGTGATTTTCAAGTCAGACTGAGCATTAAGTATACTTTGGTATTTAGTTTTGAAAATTTTAGACTTGAAATGTCTATATTGAATTTTAATAATTCAACTTATTAAAAAATATAATAATAACAAATTGAGTACAATAATTTCGTTTTATATATAATTAAATTATAAAAAATATTGTCTTACTGTAAGTGAATATTGATTCGAATATTATCAAACTTAAGAAATTAATATTTGACATTTACATTTCAAAATTTACGGTATCCAATTAGTTAATGGAAATATCTTATTTGACTGAGTGCTCGGTGTTCAATAAACACTTGAGTGTTTCATCTGTTTTCATCCGCAGACTATTCCAGTGTTTTTTAGCTAGAATCGTCATTTATTATACATCATTCTGTTCCATCAACTGTCTTAACCTTGTTTTGGAAAAATTTTTAAAAAAATTAAAAAGTAAATTTAATCTGTATTAATACTCAACGTCAAAACTTCAGTAAGAAATGGGAAAAAAATACTTCAGATCTTTCATTTGTAAAAAGCGGACATCGTCAGAGTCAAAACTGGTGACTTTTTTGAAATCATTAGTTTTGACTCTGACGAAGACCGCTTGTTACGGTTGAAAGATCTTAGTCTTGTTGGCCCATTTCATATTGTGGTTTCATCATTGATTATTATTTCACGTGTTTATGTGAAATCTTTATATATGTAACGTATTGTTTTCTTTATCCCAATTACTAATAAACACTTTTTCTTCTTCTCAGAATTTGGTCAGAGTTAATATTTGGACAAGTTGAAGCCAATCCAACGTAAAAAGCATCACACTGAGTACAATCCAAACGGTATATATAATATATATGATCGAGGCAGGCTACAAATACTAGAGGCTTTTTAGAGATTTGTGCCCCGCGCTGAACTCTCAAATCAGTGACATGTTCGTCATCCTCAGTTCTAGGACCTTCGAACCTAGAATAAAATTTGTTCGGAACTCTCCCATGTTGTGACCTGTCGAAGGCGAGAAGTGCTGGGGTGATTCAACTGTCTAACGCGTGGGTGCGCGCATGTAGCGCTGCTTTGACACTTAAACGCTGCCACTATTTGAACTGTGCTAATTTAACTCGTTGTTAATTTTTAGTTTATGTTTTAATTGTTTCGTGTTATTGCTTACTGTTTACCTGATGATGGCCAATGTGGCCGAAAGCTTGTTTCCCTTTAGTTTTTTAACCCATTTTGTGTTTGTGTGGTGTCAAATATAGATTGTTTCATTAGTTTTCTTCAATATTGTTTTCCTATTCTTGTTATGGAATTAGGTAGATTAATTTTTGAGCTACCAGTGAATTACAAGAAAATAATAAGGCAAATAGAACATCTTTCAAAGAAGATTATTAATGCTGAAGCCACTGTCCTTTTTAACAACACTTGTTTAAAAGAAGACTTGCTGCCAGTATACACCAATATATATATATATACACTTTTTCGTTGGAAATACGATCCAAAACGGACAAAAATAGTTCAATATACACAAAGAAACATAGAGAAATCAAAAGAACACACTTACAATCTCTAATTTTCGGTTTGAGCCGTCTTCAGGAGAGATAAGAGAGGGAAACCAAGCTATATATATAAACCAATATATATATATATATATATATATATATATAATATATATATAATATATATAATATCAGTTCACAAACGAAGAAAAGCAACACACAGAGAAAGAGACACACTTACAAACTCAAATTTTCGGATGATCCGTCTTCAGGAGAAAAGAGAAAATGGGCGACCAAGCACGCCGGAAACACAACGGCCAACACATCCGGCGTGCTTGGTCGCCCATTTTCTCTTTTCTCCTGAAGACGGATCATCCGAAAATTTGAGTTTGTAAGTGTGTCTCTTTCTCTGTGTGTTGCTTTTCTTCGTTTGTGAACTGATTTGCGTCCAGTTTGGATCGTTTTTTCGAGTTTTAAGTGGATATATATATATATATATATATATATATATATATTGTTTGAGTGCTTCGGTTCGAACGCCAAGCCAGTCGTTATCAGCCTTTGGAGCGATTCACTTCTATTCCTGAAGACGAGAACATCGAAATATAGTAGTGAGTTCAGTGATTTCTTTTCTATGTGTTCTTTTTAAATTCTAGTTTATATATATATATATATATATATATCTACCCAGTCAGTAGATCTTGAGAATCAGGCCCAAGAGCAGCTACTTCAAACTTCTACTGTATAATGTGTTTTAATACCAACTCCAAAGACTAATAATTTTCCTCTTTGTTTAATTAATCACCCTGAAGATGACTGGAAGCCAGTCGAAACATGTCGGTTATAACTTAATTAACATTCTCCAACGTTTGGATGAAGGAAAGTAGAAGGTATTCAGAAACCTTGAAAAACTAGTGAAGAAAATGACATCAGCGAAATACGGTCAGCTGTTCAACGAAATATGCTTAAAAGAAGGACTGCTTCCAAATTTTACAAATATATATATATATATATATACTGTTGTTAGCAATGTTTATTCAGAACATGTGAATACTTTGTTGGAAGTAATAAAAAAAAAGAAGAAATTAACAAGAAAGTTATAAAAAAGAAAGAAGTCTAATTGAGAAGAAGAAGTAATAAGTGAGGAAGAGACAAAGTTTGGCTCCAGAGAGAGAGAGAGTTATGAGAGAGAGTAAGTTAGATTGGTTTTGGCGTGAGGGGTCACCGAAAGCATCAATCTACATCAAGACCACGTCCCCTAGTCCCTGCAACCCCCCCCCCCCCCCCCCCCCCCAGCCACCGTCAACCGTTATCTCATGACGAGAGACGACTTTTTGTAAAAAAAAAAAAAAAAAAAAAAATACCCCTCCAGATAACTTCTTCATCGACCAAACTATTAAATTTCCTTCAAACTCAAAACATCCCTTAAAAAAAAAAAACTGAGACCAGTTCAAGCGGGAAATATAATTTTCTTCCTTAAAATGGCTCTCGTCAACTTTGTTTTTTCTTTTTTGTTCGCTTCATGAGTTAATTCTTAATAATATTTCTTTTTTTTTTTCGTTTCTAAAACAAACTTTCTTAGATTAATTTTTGGGCAGAATTTCAATTTTTCATTAGTATTTGCAACAACTTGTTGATCATTTAGAATGAAACTAGTAGTAGATATGTTTTGTTTTGTTGCAATAGACATACATTTTTCTTTTTTATTGAGAATCTGCTAGAAAGCTATGCATCTGATTCTCGAATATTGCATATCAAGGTTAGTTCAGGTTAGATAAATGTTTCTCAAAGTGGTCCATACCGTCCCCTTAGGGGCGTTAAAGAAGCTCAAGTGGGCGGCAGATTAGATAACACATCTATTCTATCAAACGGTCGATATATTATTGAATCTTTTATATATATATATATATACTAAATAATCACAATAAACACGTGATGAAAATTAATGAACGTATAAGTCACAAGGAAAAAGTAAAAAACACAGAGAATATGCTCTAAGGCCTTTCAATTATATGTCATCAGAGAGCAACTAAATATTGATAACAACAGAGGTTACAGGTTTGTTACAAAAACAAAATATGGGGAGACACTACAAAACAAATGTTAAAATATAAACATATAAAATACAAGCTAAAAAAAGATAAAACAACAAAGAAAAACAAAATATACAATTTAACAAAAAGGAAACAAAATACTAGGCACCAAATGGAGAAACATCAGTTCGATTAGAGCCCAAACTGCAGGACTTCGTGATGTTTTAAAGTCCTGCAGTGTATATATATATATATTATATAAAGGTTTCACATAAACACGTGAAATAACAATCAATGATCAAACCACAATAAGAAATGGGAAAACAAGACTAAGATCTTTCAACCGTAACAAGCGGTCTTCTTGTTGCAGTTGGGTTTTTGACTCTGACGAAGACTGCTTGTTACGGTTGAAAGATCTTAGTCTTGTTTTCCCATTTCTTATTGTGGTTTGATCATTGATTGTTATTTCACGTGTTTATGTGAAATCTTTTTATATATTCATATATACATATGTATGTATATATATACAATAAGTTGTGAGTAGGTGGAGACCCCGCACCTTGCTAGGGACGACCGTACTCGATTGTAATGAGTGATATTATATTATTTCAGGTTAGTTATTAATGTGTAATCTGTAAGGGAACACATTGGAAATATACGGTTACGATTAGAGTTACTGTGTTGAGAAAATAAAGTATCGTCTATATAAATGATGCGCTATTGTTCGGAAGTCAATCAGTATATAATGATTAATATTATTAAATTTGAAAGAAGTTTTTTGGAGGAGTATACCTGGGGGCAGGGCTGAGCCCCGTAGTGAGGAGCGACGAGCACACTCCTAGTTCTGTGCTGTTCCTTATCACAGCATGGGGACCAAGAGCTCCACTCAGTCAGGACACAAGCTTGCTTGTTGGGCAATGAGCACTCTTTGATGCCCTCTGGCTTAGCTCCCCCGACCAAACAGTTTTCTTCGTCCACCACCATGCTTATCTGCAACCAGTGTGTCAAGTCAATTTAATACATAATAATAAATATAAATTACCATAAAATAAAAATATTAAAACTAATGGCAAACATGGACTGTATGAAAAACATTTCCTATCTCCTATTTGAACACTCTAGTACAGGGGTTGTCAGCTCCCCTTGTCCCATTCACCCCTCTCGACAACGGTCTCCAACTGTCTTTTGAATCAGTGCGCTTGGTTTCCATCTCATATCTCTACTGAAGACGGTTCAAACCAAAAATTAGAGACTGTAAGTGTGCGCTTTTAATTTCTCTACGTTTCTTTTTCTACATTAAACTAAATCAGATATATATATATATATTATTTGTATTTATATTAATTTATATATATATATATCAATGATCAAACCACAATAAGAACATGGGAAAACAAGACTAAGATCTTTCAACCGTAACAAGCGGTCTTCGTCAGAGTCAAAAACCAACTGAGTAAAAACCCAACAAATACTCAGTTGGGTTTTTGACTCTGACGAAGACCGCTTGTTACGGTTAAAAGGTCTTAGTCTTGTTTTCCCATTTTATTATTGTGGTGTGATCATTGATTGTTATTTCACGTGTTTATGTGAAATCTTTTTATATATATATTAATACTATTTTTCTTTCTTTTCGAAGTACCAAGGTAACTAAGTATATTAATTAAAAAATGAAATATAATTATGTTTCATGTTATTGTAATTAAACTCTGTATTGATGTAGCCCTGAAGATGTCTACAAATATAGACGAAACGTCGGCTTAAAGGTGTTGCCATTATTGAAGCTAGACCAAATCTCCATATTCCAAAACATATATAAATATATAGTTCAATGTAGAAAAAGATTATCTCACTCCTTTTATAAAAAGATTACACATAAACACGTGAAATAACAATCAATGATCAAACCACAATAAGAAAATGGGAAAACAAGACTAAGATCTTTCAACCCTAACAAGCGGTCTTCGTAAGAGTCAAAAAGTCAACTGGGTTTTGGGTTTTGGGTTAAACTGGCAGTTGGGTTTTTGACTCTGATGAAGACCTCTTGTTACGGTTGAAAGATCTTAGTCTTGTTTTCCCATTTCATATTGTGGTTTGATCATATATATATATATTAAACAAAGGAAATACTTGTTTTCAATTTGTTTTGTTTGAATCTATAATCATACAGTTATACATTCTTAAATATAGATGATGGAGAAATACAAATATCGCTGTTATTCGAGTTTAAATCGCTGAAATAACGTTTAATCGATTTCAGAAATATCAGGAAATTTTCAAGTTAACTCCATTAGAGGAAACAAATTGCCAACTTCTCTCTCATGAGGAGAAAGGTGATTCAGCCATTTTAATTTTCAGTCAGCCAATTAAGAAGGGGGAGGTGGGTATTATTAAATGCTTTGGGTGAAAGTTTAAAGTTGAGAAAAGTGAGTTATGTAGACTGTTTCCTTCTGGCATTAACAGTTTGCTGTTTTGAAATGATACAACAATCCGCTGAGTCATTATAAAATATTGCTTGATAATCAACTATAATTGGACTATTAGTTTGTATTGTTTATTCTGTATTTGCTGCAAGTTACTTATTAATAAATTTCTTTACCGTAGGTTAGATTAGCTTGCAGAGGCTTGCAGAGAGTCACGCCTGTAGCCCACAAGGGAGCACACATATGTCGAATATTAGCCCTTTGTGACACCATACATAGAAGATTCTACATAGGGAGTCCTAACATTCTACAAATTTAGCGTGAATTTGAATTTGCTTCGTCATAACCACTATGAAACATAAATTTGAATAAAACTAGTTTTAATTGAAATCAAAAATACATCTATTTGTATTGAATTTCATTTACGTATTTGAAATTACATTTATATTATTATTTTATAATCTTATGTTAATAATATATGATTTAGGGGTGTTTTATAAGTTAAGATAATTGAATAAATAGATTTATAGTACAGTATGAATGGATACATTACTAAGAACGGCACTGTCCGGTCATGGCCGAACCAAGGCCTACTTGAGTCGATTCCATATAATATATAACGACCGCTGTCCATGTGACAACTCAACATCCCAGACGTGGAGCCACATCATGTATAGATGCCCGATCCTTGATCAGGAACGACATGGTTTTGATAGTTTTGCAATAAGGACGGGAAACGCCTGGCCTCCAGAAAATAGTGAATTAGTTAAAAACAGTGAAATATTTAATTACTTTGAAGAGTTTATAAGAAAAATAGACTTCAATAAACTTTTATAGTAGTGGAATATATAATATAGTAAAAAAGATATAGATAATTATAATTAAATATATTTAGAATTAGAATAAGTATTTCAAATAATTGTAACGGTAACACTGATTTAAGACAAATTGTAAATAAATTTAGTAATGCAATAGCATGTAATATTTATATGGAGCATGCTGTAAATAAATTTAAAAAAAAACATTACTAGAACGTACAGTGCCCACTTACGTTCATGTCTAACTTACGTTCGGCCGTTCAGACGTAACTGAAACGTATGTCAGAAATTGTCTGTTCTGAATACTAAATTGTTAGTTGAATTGACACCAGTGGTGTAGCAAATATTTTTGGCCCCCCAAGCCATTGATAATTCGTTAACCTTCAAAATTCCAAAAAGTTTTACAAAATATTTATTTAGATCTAATTTTAGACTGCTATTATTAGTTTCAGACTTTCATATTATTACAGTACTCAAAAACATATACAGTCACCATCAAAGAAAAATAAAGATTTTTAAAAAAAACATAATTTCAATTATAAAAAAATTGTTAAATTAAATTAACTGGCAACACAAAAATATAAATTAACTTTCAACTCTTTTAAAAAAGTAGTTTTGAAAAATTTAAAATAAATTAATTTTTATAGTTGCTTGTATTACAGTTTAAAAATCCATTAGGAGGCCAGGTTAGCTCAGTGGTTAACGTACTCGCCTCTGAACTGGTACGTCCGGGATTCGATAGCCACCTGGGCTTCGATTTATTCACGCGGAAATCTGTATGGAGAGGATGTTAAGCTGTCCATCCCGAGCCTGTGCGATATCATCTACTCGTTAAAGATCCCTGCTCTATATAAATACAATTGAGTTAGGCAATTATTATGAATCCCAATGTAGAATCACCGATCAAACAAAAAGACCGTAAAGGTCTAAAGTTTTTAACTCGCTAGGGGATCGGTATTAAACAATGAAAAAAAGTCCGTTTAAAAACAGTATTGCACACATCAAACATAAAAGCATATTAACTCATTTTAGTATAAATTTTCAGATTTTTTTATTTATTGTAATTTTTTTCTATTTTTACCCCCTCAAATTGTCACGCCTCTGGCACGTGCCTCCCTCCCCTTGCTTCATCAGTGATTGACACATCGTAATATAGATCGCACAGTATTGTTCGAAACATTAAGGACATATTATTATAGGTGTGGTTTTAATTTTTTTCTATTTTTACCCCCTCAAATTCTCACGCCTCTGGCACGTGCCTCCCTCCCCTTGCTTCATCAGTGATTGACACATCGTAATATCGATCGCAGTTTGTTCAAAACATTAAGGACATATTATTATAGGTGTGGTTTTAATTTTTTTCTATTTTTACCCCCTCATATTGTCACGCCTCTGGCACGTGCCTCCCTCCCCTTGCTTCATCAGTGATTGACACATCGTAATATCGATCGCACAGTATTGTTCGAAACATTAAGGACATATTATTATAGGTGTGGTTTTAATTTTTTTCTATTTTTACCCCCACAAATTGTCATACCTCTGGCACGGCCCCCCTCCCCTTTTTTCGCCAGTGATTGACACATCGTAATATCGATCGCACAGTGTTGTTCAAAACATTAAGGACATATTATTATAGGTGTGGTTTTAATTTTTTTCTATTTTTACCCCCTCAAATTGTCACGCCTCTGGCACGTGCCCCCCTCCCCTTGCTTCATCAGTGATTGACACATCGTAATATCGATCGCAGTGTTGTTCGAAACATTAAGGACATATTATTATCGGTGGTGGGCCGACATTCTCCCTTGCTATAGATGTAAACCATGGCATGGATTGTTACACCATAAGCTAAATCAGCATAAGGACATATTATAGGCGTGGGTGTTGAGGGGGAAGGAAAGCAGTGTTACCTGAGACCCATCTCTGGAGGTGAGTACGCATGTCACATTTCGCTCCATTATCCCCAAGCCTGGGTTTCCTATTTCATTTTCCACGTGTCGGCAATCTTTCCATTCGTCCACCCGCCACTCCAGTCGATCTAAACAACAAAAAACAACATTAACAATCAACAACAAACAAATGTCATTGTAGACTATTCTAGCACAGGCTTACACAGGGGTGGGGAACCTTCTTGGAGTAAAGGCCATTACAGCACCAGCTAGTTCTTCAAAAGGCAACAACGAATGGATAAGCAAATTCTCATATAATAGTTCTACAATAAAATCCTTGAATTTATCATTATATTATTCAATCAGTGCATCTAAAACTATTTCGCATCTTTCAAAAGATTCAGCAGTGTCCTCACAGCCTTTGTTAACTCAGGAAACTGATTTTCTAAAAGTTTAGAATTTTCAAATAATGATTGATAAATAGTCTTCTTTCTAAATACCAGAAATTTTTTGCTTTTATTACCAAAATTATAATTCTTTATATTTTGAAATATTTTTCTCAAAAAAAACGCAGAAGGTATGATTGAAAAGGCCACATGAGGTCTTAAGGCCGCAGGTTTCCCACACCTGTACTGCCATAAACCAAAACAAGGAAAGTAAGCCTTTTGAGGCAAACGTTATCAAGATTCGTAGTTTCTTGGCATACATCGGTACTTTTGTCCTTGTTATCAGTAATATGTTTTATATTTAGAAAGGTACACTAATTTTCTTTATCAGGCTTTATGGCTGATGTCAAAGAATTATAAAAAAAAAAGGAGATCTTTAACAAGCACCTGACATCGTACAGGCTCGGGACCAAGGGCTAAAGATCCTCTTCGAGGGTCAAAGTGCTGAAATTTATTCATCTCCCACGTGAATAAATCGAGAGCTAGGTGGGTATCGAACTCCGGACCTACCAGTTCACAGGCGAGTATGATAACCACTGAAATAACCTGGCCCCTCTAAATTATAATTTATTCTTATGGGAAAATTAGTCCTTGACAAACGACAGTTTTGATATACAAAAGTCATTCCCGGAAAGAACTAACTCGTAAGTCGAGATACTGCTGTGTATTACTGAAAATTACTGATTATTATTTATCTATAAAAAGAAAAAAGGCTTCCCACAAAGGAAGATGTGGTTATCACAATTCCTTATCAAGTCATGATAGCGAGTGATAAGCAGGCGAGTAATGGTGACTCGACTTTGAGACCTTAGATCTCAGGTTACCGTCTTCATTCGTATCATCTCACAGACATCTGACTCCCTGCCATCAATTTATAAACACTGTCTTCTTATTTTGTTCAAATATTAGTTTTAGATCAACGGGAACAATTTATAACGTAATAAATAAATAGAAATATTGTCAGAGTAGTTAGAGATATTAATGTGTCATTCAACAAGACAAAATCCTGAACAAAACTTGAAGCATTCGTTTCAATGTTATTTTTTTACGATTATATTTTGATGTTTGATAAGCTAAAGAACAAAAGGATATATTTTCTTACTAATATATATTAGCTGCTTCAGTATCAAAAAACAGTTATGCCTTACTACCGTCTTTTTCCGAAAATAAGACACTGTATTACTTTATTTTTAGGTCAAAATCCGTGCTAGGGTATATTCTCAGGGGAGGGCTTCAAGTACATTAAGTATATTTACATATTTTTGTTTAATATTTATTTTTATACAGAAATTTAAATTTATTCGCTTACAGTCATGTCAGCTTCTGGAAAATCGTCATAAATTATCAAAATTTTGAATTCCGTTCTGATTTTCCTCCAAATCTATTCACTGTAGAATCATTGGTCTGAATCTCTCATGTCTTGCAGTATAGCTGTTTAAAATAATACTTCTTGTCTAAGTAGTCTCCTTGAAACGAACTTTAGAGGTAAACAATTAATTTGTTGGAATATTTTTTCCAAAGAATTCTCTGAAATATTACGACAGCTAGAGATACTTACTATATTCAATAGCAATTTTTTAACGAATTATATTTTTCACATTATCTTATCTAGGGCCTAATTTCAGTGGAGGGCTTATAGTTCAAAACGTCCCGAAATTACGCTAGGACTTATTTTAGGGGGATGTCTTATTTTCGAAAAAATACGGTATTTTTTAAAACTTTTTTTTTTGAAAGTTTTGATATTATGTATCCTTAAAAGGAAAAAAAAGTTAATTCACCCACCAGGGGTTGTAGGGACTATCTCTAAAAAAAAACCCATATAACTAGTCCTTATCTGATAATAAGGATTTTTGAAACTAATACACGATGACATAGGTAAATTAACTCTTTAATCAGAGTATTATATTCTTCTGGTAGTTAATTAAATATGATTATCAGCAAAAGTTAAGCTAAAAAAGTCATGCTGTTGTTTAAACAAGATGACAGTTAATTAAACCTAAATGACTAATCAGATTCATGAAAGGAAAGAGAAACAGTTCTCAATCGATGAACAACGAAAATAAGATAAAGTCCTTTAGAGGTTTTTAGGATAATGGTTTGACAAGATTACATTCGCTTCATCCTACTTGTCTTTTAAACGGATTTGATAAAGATCTTTGGCCAGGCTAGCTTAAAACTTGGGGCTTTTCTTATCTTTTACATCGCTTTTGTGCTCACTTCAACCCCCTCTCTCTCCCCTCTCCACCCACCTCCCACCACCACCACCGCGTCCCAGTTTAACCGTCTGCATCTGCATCACTTCACTTCTAAGGACATAAAAGATTTCACATAAACATGTGAAATAACAATCAATGATCAAACCACAATAAGAAATGGGAAAACAAGACTAAGACCTTTCAACCGTAACAAGCGGTCTTCGTCAGAGTCAAAAACCCAACCTTATTGTGGTTTGATCATTTATAAGGATATATATATATATAATGCAAATACTAAACGGTTCAAACCGGACTGATAAATAAATGAAAATGGACACATACAAGAAACGAGAACACTTACTGGATAAATATATTTCGAACTGAAGTTCGTCATCAAGAAGAAGAGGTACTTGCGTTCAGGGGTGCATAACCATTTGCATCCATTTTGCAAGACTTCCATAAATGCCATTAAATTTTCTCAATTCTTCATCAAAAAAAAAAAGAAGGGAATGTTATGGCATAAGTATTGTTTTTGATTTATCTTAAAATTTCATCTTATTAATGTGTACAAAGATATAAGCTACTTCAAACTAGTGAAATATTTAGATATATATAAATAAAGAGGGTAAATCGAGTTGAATTTAATCTCGAATATTTTAAGGTCTCCAACCGTCTCTGAACCAGTGCGCTTGATTTCCCTCTGTTATCTCTCTTGAAGACGGTTCAAACCGAAAATTAGAGACTGTAAGTGTGTTCTTTTGATTTCTCTATGTTCCTTTGTCTATATTGAACTATATATATAAAATAAATTCAAAACGAAGGAAACACACAGAAAGACACAGACATAACTCACATCGATATTTCGACCATCGTCGTCATCAGGAGGTGTGAAGAGCGAAGAGCGAAGAGTCCCGCAGGAAGACAGGGCAGCGACTGAACTCTGAGACCGCAGCCAGTACCCCACCACTTACCACCAAGCGGGAAGGTGGTCTGACTGCGGTCTCCGAGTTCAGTCGCTGCCCTGTCTTCCTGCGGGACTTTTCGCTCTTCGCTCTTCACACCTCCTGATGACGACGATGGTCGAAATATCGATGTGAGTTACATCTGTGTCTTTCTGTGTGTTTCCTTCGTTTTGAATTTATTTTATTTAAAAAAGTCCGCTGGACCGTTTCTTTTAATTGGTATATATATATCATGATAAACGAAAAACGGTCCGGCAGGAGAGATTACACTTAAAATAAACTGTGACACATGTACAGAGACATAACAAAGACTCACTTTTCAATATTTCGAACGTTATGGCGGTCGTCCTCTGGAGAAAAATATAAACAGTATATATATATATATATATAACAATAGGATTGAGATTATTGCTTATGTTTGACTAATAAAACTTGTTGAATACCTCGTTTTTGTTCAATCTGTCGAAAAATTTATACTCTGTCTGTTTATATTATTTATACATAATATAGATATCTAAATTGGGTATTACATACCCAAGAAGTTTGATATTATATTTACTTATAGTAAAGTTAAGTGTAGACCACTCCAAATTTTTTTTTATTTAATTCAAATTATAAAGTGTTATAATTTTTGAAAAAAATAAACTAAGAAGAATAAACTTTATTTGTTTTGCCTAAAATAATTTGTGATGTTTTGTAAATTGAATCATATTTTGTAGTATATGAGAAATAATTTCGATATCAAATCAAGATGTAGAAGGTTATTTTGTAAAGGTTGAATGAATGGATTTTAATTAGTTTAGTTGAATTGTGAGCATTTATGACCCTCCCCGATCAACCCTCGCCCTCCCACCAACTCACAAAATGTAAATGGAAATGAACAGATGATGATGAAAATTCGGTTTGCAACCGTGTAACCGTGCTGCTTGGTGGAGGTAGTAGTGGTTTGCCTCTTTGAAATATTAAATATTTGTTTGGGATCAGTTTATTAGAGGGCAGGAGCAACCAAATACTCTCCCTCGACTCTCTCTTCAACCCCTTTCAACCCCTAGGGTCACCCCCCATGTATTTGTACTAATTAGCAATGTCGTAATTAGAACTCATTCAGCCAAAAGCCTACATTATAATTAAGCCTTTTAATTAGACGCATTATTTACGAGTATTACAAACAAAAATGTTTTTTTTTTTCAAAATATTATTTACTTAAGACTTTTATTCTAAACGGAATCTTAGTTTTATGGTTCATCGGACTAATATACGTATTACGATGATAAATCGTAAATGTTTGATAACTCATTTCCTCGTATACTGAATGCCTTAACGACAAAACTCTGTTTTTGATCAAAAAAGCAACAAATCAAAGTCGTATACATTATTTTGTGTAAATGAGTTCAAAATCAAAAAAGTATAAAACACAGATTGAAACACACTGAATGAAACACACTGATAGAAACAAATTTTCGGAAAATCCGTGTTCAGGAGAAAACAGAGAGGGTGACCATGCATAGTGTAGATTAGAGGTTCCCAAAGTGGGTTCCTTAACGGACTGTTTGGGTTTCCATGAAAAACATTTCTCTAAAATTTTTTTTGTGGGTATGGATTTATTCTATATAGCTTGTGAATCAAGAAACCGAATAATGTTTATATCTACATATACCCATAAGTAAAAGTGGTCAAAATTTTATTCATATTTAGTCAGTTTTTGGAACTATCTGATTCCCGAATTTCCTGCTATTGGAAAAGTAGCACTTCACACATTGCTGCCATTTCCCACTACCTACTTATGTGAAACTGGATTTTCCCTTTAAACTGTCATAGAAGCCAAATACCGAAGTAGACTTAATGCTGGGGCTGACTTGAGAATCAAACTCTCAACTATAAAGCCAAAAATGATTACAGAACAAACTCTGTATTAAAATTGATAGTAATTCTGTTTTATGTGTTATCTACTTGTGGAAAATATGAAAATTAAAATCTTTTAATTTTTAATTTTTCTTCAAAAAATACGCATTAATATTACTTTTTTAATTGTTTTTAAACATACATACTATTTATAAAAGCATAAGAAAATATTTATCTTATGATTGTATGAAATCATTAGAATGTGGGGTTCCCGGGAAAGTTACTGGAACCAAAAAGAGTTCCGCGTCGAAAAAAGTTTGAAAAACTCGCTCTAGATTCACGTAACCCGGATTGCTTGCTGTTTTGTCTACTCCTCTCTTTTCTCCTGAACACAGATATTCCAAAAATTTGAGTTTTTAAGCGTGTATTTTTTTTACTCTGTGGGTTTTTCTTCTTCGATTTTGAACTCCTATAGTTTGCATCATCTTTCCGATTAAATAATTAATTACTATGTGTAATCGAATTTCCGTTATTTGTTTAATATTGTTATTATATATTATTTTACTAATTTAATTTTTTTTTTATATTTTCCCCTGTTTATATTAAGATTGGCACCTGGTAAATTCAAATAGATTTTAAATTCAGCTGCCTCATGCTAAGTTATAGCAACCTCTTTAAAAAAAAGAAAAAAAAACAATTTATTTAATTATTAGAATTAGTAATAATACATTCCGTCATACCTCGTAAAGTCTCTGAAAAGCTCGACCGGTTTCGGGTCCGTCTGGATCCCATCTTCAAGAGCACGTAACTGACTGTGAATGTTGTTTTCCTATAACCTACCTATATATAGCATCTACATTGTGTAATCAGTGTTGTGTGTGTAGTTAATTTTTTTTTCCTATTTCTTTAATTGATATGTTTTTTTCTTTTATTGCTTGCTTCATTATCTGTTTCCAGTTCCTTCTGTCGTCTTTTAAATGTTATTAGTGGTTTTGTTAAAATGTCGGTTTGGTGGTTTGTTTGTTTATTGATTATATTGTCTGTCATTTTTTGTTTATATATTTCTATTTGTTCCTGTATGTTAATTCGTTGTCCTTTTTGTCCCGTCTGTAGTAAGTCCATTGTGTTTTCCATACTGTCTGGGTTATGTCCAAATTTGTTTAAGTTGTGTGCATAGTTTAATACATTTAATATTACTCTATCCAAGTAGAGTAATAGAAAAAGAGCTACACTCTACCTCTTCTTTCTCCCTCCCTCTTTGCTTACTCCCTTTCATCCACTATAATTCTTACCTCCTAGTCTGAACACTCATCCACCCTTAGTCATTTGAAAAAATAATGCATTCAAAATTACATTAAATGAGAGGAGAGGGATATGTCCCTTCCTAAACAATTGTAATAACATTACACGCACACACGCAGACACGCACGTCATCCCTCTGAAAGACTTTTAAAATGTCAGTCCCGAGCCTGAACAATGTCAGGCACTGGTTAAAGATCCCTATTCTAAATACATCTGAGTTTAGACTTCCAATTTAGGATTATTAGTAATGATGTCCGTCATACCTCGTAAAGTTTCTGTAAAGCTCGACCGGTTTCGGGTTCGTCTGGTTCCTATCTTCAAGAGCAACTGACTGTATTATTTTTTCTTGCAACCTAACTAAACTTGTTATCCACATTGTGGAATCAGTGTTGTCTGTATAGTTAAATTTTGGTTTGCATGTTTGTTTAATTGTTACATTTTTTTTCTTTTATTTCTTATTTCATTATCTATTTCCAGTTCTTTGTGTCTTCGTTTGAATGTTAGTTAACAAAACCTCTACTAATATTTAGTATAGTAGTAGAAACCGGTCGAGCTCTACAGAAACTTTACGAAGTATGACGGACATTATTACTAATAATTCTAATATTACTTACCTAATGGACCTAACCCAATAACTATATTCCAATTTAGGACACCTAATGTAGAATGTACATTGTAAGGGCCAATGTTCTATCTATGTGTGTTCTCTCAAGGAACTACCTCTGCAACCTAACCTAACCTATGGTATATATAAGCAGGAATTATATTCGATTTTAACATTTTAATTTAAACAAATTCCGATTATCTTGAAATTTAGATTAGTCACTCTTCGATAAAGAAATAACAAAACACTTATATAACATGTAAACAAAATAAACCATCACTCTAAATTATCGTTATCATTTTTCAGCGTGACACCGCTAGTGTCAGTTTTCAGTTCACTAAATGATATCATGCAAGTATTTAAACCTTACTATCTTACTATTATTGAAAAATAATTTAGTAACATTTATTGCTAGTGATAACAAGTCTAATTGCAGTAGAGTTGAGTGTAGACCACTCAATTTTGTTTTATTCCTTTTTTTTTTAAGTGCAATAAAGTACAAAAATTGTTTAATGGCTTATTGAACAAGAAAAGAGAGATTGAACAAAAAAGTTTTTGAATGAATAAGAAAAAAAAACAGAGAGTAAAAGGAATACATGATAAAATAAATAAAAAGAAATCAGGAAGAAGTCTTCAAAAGGGAAACTTTAGTTTGCCTCAAAGCCGGAGCGAGAAAGAGAATATTTAAACAGTTTTAATCATTGATTATTAACTTTCTAACGCACTTTTCCTTTGAGAGTTTTTAGGTACAAGTTTAAAACTACCTAGAGGAAAGTAAGACACGACCACATATGTTTAACTCTTAATGGATAACCCAAGATAATTGACATATAAAAGAACATTCTTGTTGGTTCAAATATTTTAAGGGACAAATATTCGATTAAAGGGAGATATGTAAAAATTGTGCAAAAGACATAATAAAAAAAATTGGACTGACCTACACTCAAGTTTACTATATGTAAAGGTAATGTCATACTTCTTGGGAATATGATATATAATGTCCCATTTAGGCATAATATGAATGTCTTAATGGGAAATGTTTATTAGTCTTTCATTCCTGAAGGTAGTACAGAGTGAATGAACCAGTTATCTATATATATATATATATATATATATATATATATATATATATATATATATATATATACAGGTTTGATTAAATAATACGCCATATTTACGGTTGATTAGTTTCCTTGTGTATTTCTCAAGGGATCTGAATAATCTTCTTGTACAAACATCTAAATTGAATAGAACATTTCCAATGGTTCCATTGTCTTTACATCTTGCATTTCCACTAATTTTACTATTGTCACAACAGTCACAACTAGTACTATTACTATTACTACTACTACTATTACTACTACTACTATTATCACTACTATCGACATGTTTCGACTGCTCGTCAGTCATCTTCTGGATAAGGAGGTTCTTTGCTGAGTTGTTGGTATTTACTGCAGTTGTTATTTAATGCAGTTACATTAGACCACTCGTAGCTGATCAACAACTGCAGTAAATACCAACAACTCAGCAAAGAACCTCCTTATCCAGAAGATGACTGACGAGCAGTCGAAACATGTCGATAGTAGTGATAATAGTAGTAGTAGTAATAGTAGTAGTAGTAATAGTAATAGTACTAGTTGTGACTGTTGTGACAATAGTAAAATTAGTGGAAATGCAAGATGTAAAGACAATGGAACCATTGGAAATGTTCTATTCAATTTAGATGTTTGTACAAGAAGATTATTCAGATCCCTTGGGAAATACACAAGGAAACTAATCAACCGTAAATATGGCGTATTATTTAATCAAACCTGTATAAATGAAGGACTGCTTCCTAAATATACTAATATATATAGAATAACACTCTTATTATATATATCACACAATTGATGCTTATAATATCATCGGTATTACCATAGCAGTAATAACACTATTGTGTGTAAAATCTGTTATATTGTGGTATTTACCCATGTCAGGGAAAGGATTAACTATCTCACAAAAAAGTTGATTACTAGAAACTAAACAACGCGTTTCGAACTCTTAATGTGCTTCTTCAGGTTACATCTGCTCTGCTGGGGTGGTTGTGAGAACAAGAAAGGACTCACCTCCCGAACAACCACCCCAACAGAGTAGATGTAAACTGAAGAAGAACATTAAGTGTTCGAAAAGTTAAATTTATGACTCCTAATTTAGAATTGATAAGATCAAGTAAGTTTGCTTGCCCATTGCAAAAATGGTTGTCAAATAATAAATGAGCTATACTTCTCGCCCCCTAGAAAAACACAAAAAGATAAAAAAGCGTGATTATTGAAACAGAAAAAAACACAAAAGGATAAAAATGTGTGATATTGAAAAAGAAAAAAACACAAAAGGATAAAAAAGCGGGATATTGAAAAAGAAAAAAAACACAAAAAGATAAAAAAGCGTGAATATTGAAACAGAAAAAACCATAGAAGGATAAATAGCTGGAGTATTGAAAAAGGAAAAAAACACAAAAGGATAAAAAAGCGTGAGTATTGAAAAAGAAAAAAAAAACACAAAAAGATAAAAAAGCCTGAGTATTGAAACAGAAAAAACCACAGAAGGATAAAAAGTGTGAGTATTGAAAAAGGAAAAAAAACACAAAAAGATAAAAAAACGTGATATTGAAAAAGAAAAAAAAACACAAAAGATAAAAAAGAATGATATTGAAAAAGAAAAAAAAACACAAAAGATAAAAAAGAATGATATTGAAAAAGAAAAAAACACAAAAAGATAAAAAAGCGTGAGTATTGAAACAGAAAAAAACCACAGAAGGATAAATAGCGTGAGTATTGAAAAAGGAAAAAAAACACAAAAGGATAAAAAAGCGTGAGTATTGAAAAAGAAAAAACCACAGAAGGATAAAAAGCGTGAGTATTGAAAAAGGAAAAAAAACACAAAAGATAAAAAAGCGTGAGTATTGAAAAAGAAAAAACCACAGAAGGATAGAAAGCGTGAGTATTGAAAAAGGAAAAATACACAAAAAGATAAAAAAGCGTGAGTATTGAAAAAGAAAAAAACACAAAAATATTTCTAATTTACATTTTGACATATCATTTTATTATATTTTAATTTTTTTTTTTGAATATTCCATTATTTCGTCAACGCTACTTAAAAAGGCCTGAGTCAGCAGTCGGAGTCATTTAACATAGATTTATTAAAAACAACTATTCTATTTATTTTAACAGAATAAAGTTGAAAATCTAGAAGTGTAAACATCGAAAAACAATAGTTTACACAAATTTATTGACTATAAACGAAAAAAAATTAAACTTTTATAATAGAAATTGAAAAAGAAAAAAAATGAAATGAATAAAACTATTTATGTACCTTTATGATGACGACAGGCTACAAAGCAGGGCTTGACGCGGTCTGGTTGATCATTAATGGAGCAGAGAAACTGTAGGGTGGGCTGGTTTGTTTTATTGTCCGCACACCAAACTGGGCGCTCCTTGCTGCCTTGGCCGCAACCTTCTTTCACGTAGCACGTGCCCCAGTCCCCTGCAACCATACCTTTACTAGTATACATACATACATATATATATAAAAAGATTTCACATAAACACGTGAAATAACAATCAATGATCAAACCACACATCAAGTCTTGTTTTTCCCATTTCTTATTGTGGTTTGATCATTGATTGACATATATATATATATATATATATATATATATATAATTCACACAAGGGGTTCTTGAGGATTTTGGTCATAAAACATACAACTCTTGATTATAAGCCGACGTTTCGTCAAACATTGTTTGGCATTTTCAAGGCTTGACTTAGAAGGAACACCATTTACCGGTCCATGCTTATGTCTGGCAGACATTATCGGGACTCGGTCAGTTCTGACCGAGAACTGACCGAGTCCCGATAAACTTTAGTTTTGTTTCTATTCCACGGTCGATATTTTTATCAATATATATATATATATATATATATATATATATTATATATATATATATATATATATATATCAATGATCAAACCACAATATGAAATGGAAAGTAAGACCCGTTTTCATATTGTGGTTTGATTATTGATTGTTATTTCACGCCTTTATGTGAAATCTGTTTATATATATATATATATATATATAGTTCAATGTACATAAAGAAACGTAGAGAAATTAAAAACACACACTTACAGTCCCGTCTCTGTACCAGTGCGCTTGGTTTCGCTTTCTTATCTCTCCTGAAGACGGTTCAACCGAAAATTAGAGACTGTAAGTGTGTGTTTTTAATTTCTCTACGTTTCTTTATGTACATTGAACTGTATTTGTCCATTTCGGATCGTATTTTCATCAAAAAAGTGTATATATATATCTTCACTTAATAAAACGAAACACGATCCAAACTGGACACAATACGAGTTCAAAATTAAAGAAGAGTAACACACAGAGTAAAGAAACACACTTACAGACTCAAATGTTTGGGTAATCCGTCTTCAGGAGAAAAGAGAAAGGGAGCCCAAAAACGTTGTAGACGCAACGGCAAGTAACCATATATATATATATAATATATATATATAGTTCAATGTACATAAAGAAACATAGAGAAATTAAAAACACACACTTACAGTCTCTACTTTTCGGTTGAACCGTCTTCAGGAGAGATAAGAGAGGGAAACCAAGCGCACTGGTACAGAGACGGTTGGAGACCCAACTAAATTTTCTTAACTTACTAACTAAATTTAAAACTAATTTTCAACCGAAAATTAGAGACTGTAAGTGTTTATTTTTGATTTCTCTATGTTTCTTTATGTACTTTGAACTGTATTTGTCAATTTCGGTCGTATTTTCATCGAAAAAGTTTATATATATATATATACATATATATAAATAAAACAAATTCAAAACGAAGGAAACACACAGAAAGACACAGACATAACTCACATCGATATTTCGACCATCATCATCATCAGGAGGTGTGAAGAGCGAAGAGCGAAGAGTCCCGCAGGAAGGCAGGGCGGTGACTCAGCCTTCCTGCGGGTGAGTCGCCGCCCTGCCTTCCTGCGGGACTCTTCGCTCTTCACACCTCCTGATGACGACGATGGTCGAAATATCGATGTGAGTTATGTCTGTTTCTTTCTGTGTGTTTCCTTCGCTTTGAATTTGTTTTATTTAAAAAAGTCCGCTGGACAGTTTCTTTTAATTGTATATATATATATGTCTAAAATACAGTAAGAAAATCAGAAATGTCTAAGACTAAGTCTAAATGACTAAGATCTTTCAAGTGGTTTTCATCAGAGTCTTTCTCATACTGTATACTCACTATAGTGAGTATATACACTTAAACTCATTCAGTATGAATGAAACTTTGACCAACACCGCTAAATGATCTTAGTCACATTTCTGATTTTTGCCGTTGATTGTTTTTTTTTATTTCACATGTTTTCTGTATAATCTTAATATATAACTATATTTAGATAGAGTAAGTAAATATATTTTTCATGTTTCCAAAAAGGTAAAATAAAGCTATCAAAATGCAGATGAGTTGAGGCTAATGAGGGGAACAGAGTCTTGTCTGCCAATTAGATAGAGGTTTTAGTGAAACATTATGGTAATTAGCTGTGTCAAGGGACAACTGGGCCAGACCGGTTGATTTGCATCTACCAGGAAAGCGTCTAGACGGTTTTATTTACTGTATCAGTCGTGAAAGCAAACAGAGTCATTCCTTTTCGCCCAATTCAATCGTTTTTGGCTTCATTTTATTCGAAAAACAAATAAATTTTATTGGAACGAGTTCATTCACACCATTTCAACATATATATATATGGAATATTTATAGATTTTACAGAGCATATTGGAAATGGGAGTCGAAGCGATAAATAGGAATTTATTTAGAAAAAAAAACTTTTGAGTTATTTTTACTCATATTTCAATTTATTTTATGATGAAAAACAGACTTTAGCAATAATAAAAATGATTGTTTAGTTATTTTAGTAAATCTAAGTTAAATGAATCCGACAATTGACTAAAGGGTGAAACATAATGGTGGACTTTTTAGCGTTGATGGAATAATACAAAATTCATGAAATAATTAAAGTACAATACTACTGCTATGTCAAATGTAAATTAAAAACGTTTTTGTTTGTTTTACAATACCCCCCACTTATAAGCTTTCGACTTTTAGCGCTGTTCTAGGGGCAGAAAGTGTGGCTCATTTATTATTTGGTACCCATTTTTCTTTTTCTTTTTTTTTTTTTTTTAATAATGGGTAAGCAAAATTACCGGTTTGGTTCTGCATTGGGATTCATAAATTTTGCGTTGCTCAAATGTATTTAGAGTAGGGGATCTTTAAACGAGTAACTGACATCGTGCAGGCTCGGGACCGACACTATAACATCCTCTCCGAGGGTCAACGTGCTTAGATTTATTCACCTCTCACGTGAATAAATCTTGAGTTAGGTGGGTATCGAACCAAGGACCTACCAGTTTAGAGGCGAGTACGTTAGCACCTGAGCTACCCCCCCCCCCCCTTCATCTATAAAGTAATTAATTATTCTATGATAAAGGCAAAACAATTTTCCAGGAAAAATTTATTCCGGTAGAGGCTGGAGGACACATAAGTAAAAAATGCTTAACGAATTCTTCGACGTACGGTATGGTTAGATTTATTTTCATCCCATCTGAATATTTGAATGCCAGAGTAGGTATTGAACCCCGGATCTACCAGTCCAGAGGTGAGCACGTTCCCACTGGGCTAACCTGGCCTCTGACATATGTCCTCTCTGACAGAGTTTTTATTTTCACCTTCCTTGTGGAGAAATCGAGGGCCATAGTGAGTGTAGAATCCGAGAACTACCAGTCTAGAAGTGAGGAAGCCAGCCACTTGGCTACTCTGGCAACAGATTGAAGATTTTGGCATGGAAACAGTCTTTAAGACCACGTCTATGGGAATCAGTATAAATTGTAAGAGTCAGGTCGCTGTGCTGACCAATGACGACTCTGTAATATACATTGTAGCTCATTTAAAGACTCTCCGTATAAATCCGTCCGCATGAGCCGTTCGTACGAGCCGTCTGTATGAGCCGACAGTCAGGTGGCTGTGCTCTCCAATGAAGACTCTATAATATACATTATGGTTCATTTAAAGACTATCCGTATAAATTCGTCCGTATGAGCCGTTCGTACGAGCCGTCTGTATGAGCCGACATTCAGGTCGCTGTACTGATCAATGAAGACTTTAATATGCATCGTGGTTCATATAAAGACTCTCCGTATAAATTCGTCCGTATGAGCCGTTCGTACGAACCATCTGTTTGAACCGTTCGTACGAGTCGTCCGTATGAGCTGTCTGTACAAGCCCGTACAGACCTCTAAGGGTTGCTTGTACGAGCTGTCTGTATGATCCATACATATGAGCCGTCTGTATGAGCCATCCATATGAGACCAGATAATCGCAAATACGACATCTTCACAGGATAGACTTAACTTATTAATTGGTAAGAATCACAAAAATGTGCTATTATTATAAAATTTATTATAAATATGCCGTATTGTTTTTTGACAATATTACATGATAGAAAAGTCAACATTTTTTTTACACATTGATCACCTTAAAGCTTTGTAAGACTTTTTATTCACAACTAAATAAAATTAAAATAATTTAACTTTGTTATATTTATAAAACAATGGAACAGCGTCTAGTGAAGCTAATCAAAAACTTTACCTTAAACAATACCTTTGGTGAATATAAAAATGCAAGCAGGTTGTCTTATATCTAGAAAATATAAAATAAAAGGAAGAAACTTTAGCGATCGCGAGGAAACTTTCCAATAATTTTCCACAGATTTTATAGAAAGATAATCAAAGAATATACATGAATACAAAACTGCTTACATTTTATATTAATATAAAATATTGTTTAAATTTTTCATTTGATTGTAGCAATTTTATTACTAAACATTTTTACGATTACTACATTGATTATTTTTGTGTTTCGAGATGGGTGATATATATCATATATATATATATATATATATATATATATATGATCAAACCACAATAAGAAATGGGAAAACAAGACTAAGATCTTTCAACAGTAACAAGTGGTCTTCGTCAGAGGCAAAAACCCAACTGGGTTGGGTCAAAAACCCTCAGTTGGGTTTTTGACTCTGACGAAGACCGCTTGTTACGGTTGAAAGATCTTAGTCTTGTTTTCCCATTTCTTATTGTGGTTTGATCATTGATTGTTATTTCACGTGTTTATGAGAAACCTTTATATATATATATATATATATATATATATAAAAAAAAATCAAAACGAAGGAAACACACAGAAAGACACATATATAACTCACATCGATATTTCGACCATCGTCGTCATCAGGAGGTGTGAAGAGCGAAGAGTCCCACAGGAAGGCAGGGCGGTGACTGTCACCGCCTTGTGGTGACTGTGACTGCCGTTTGATAGAATAGATGTGTTATCTAATCGGGATTCGGTCAAATTTTCTAGGTCGAATTTTTAATGTTAACGGTCGGGAACATAGTTGCTAAGTCACTACAATAAAATGAAAGCCACTGTTTATTCATCATTTAGTGAGGTTTTTAGATGAGTCCCTTATGAATAACATCTTTAATGAATGATTACCATAGTTGGAAATAAACGAGTATTATATATTCACTTATATTTTGCCCTCAAATCATGCATTAAAAACACACTATAAAGAACCCACTCAACGCCTTTTGTTGGTTTGCTGTATATGCAGGCCTATTCACGATATAAAGCTGGCAAGCTCAAATGAATTTTAAAAAAACTTGGTAAAGCGAACGTTACCAACAAAGCCGATTGCTTTAATTAAAATTGTGAAAAATAAATCCCTGCTAGAATGGGGATCAGATTCAATGGAAACAGTTTCAATATTAAAAAAAAAAGACCAGGTTTTATACTCAGGATATCCTAAAACTATAAAATAAATTCGGAAAAAACAAAAAAAATAATCATCAAATTAAAATAAAAGCTTTTGATATTATCGCTAAATATGTATATATAATTGCGTTTCATTTTCAATAATAACGATTGTAAATAAAGTATAAAGTTAACCTTTGAAAAGTTCACATTCAGGGAATAATATTCAAGTTTTGTATCCATTTAAAACAGGGCATATTGATTCTATACCTGAATACATTAATTGGGTCAGATTGATCTGCTGGAGGGAGAAAAAAAAAACAGAAATGTTAGCTCGTTGGTACGAGGCATAATCTTTCCATACGACCCTGGGGTATTCATATAAAAAAAACATGAATTCCATGTACGCCGTTCATCGGAGAAGATGTAAAAAAAAAACCGTTTGATGCTTTGATCATAAAATGTAACAGTATCTAAACAAATCTCAAATCTACTAAAACGTTTAACTATAAATAGTCGTTCATTTCAGCTTTTTATTTTGGAAAAAATAATTTCTATTTTTATTAATTTGAAATAAATGAATATAATTCTGACAAAACATAAATGTTAAGACAATGATGAATAATTCTAATATAAAGAATAATACGAGAATTTCTTCTAATATAAAGAATAAACTATCTTTTCCATATATATATTTATATACAAAGATTTCACATAAACACGTGCTATAAAAAATCAATGATCAAACCACTATATGAAACGGGAAAACAAGACTAAGATCTTTCAACCGCAACCAGTAGTCTTCGTCAGAGTCAAAACCCCAACCGGATATATATATATATATATATATAATATATATATATATATATATATATATATATAATATATCAATTATCAAACCTCAATAAGAAATGGGAAAACAAGACTAAGATCTTTCAACCGTAACAAGCGGTCTTCGTCGGTTTTCCCATTTCATATAGTGGTTTGATCATTGATTTGTTATATCACGTGTTTATGTGAAATCTTTATATATATATTTCGCACTTCTTCCCGATGACGACGGATGTCGAAATATAGAAGTGACTTCTTTATTGACTTTCTGTGTTCTTTTCTCCTGACAATATTTCTCCTGAAGACGGATTACCCGAAAATTTGAATCTGTAAGTGTGTTTCCTTACTCTGTGTGTTACTCTTCTTGAATTTTGAACTCGTATTGTGTCCAGTTTGGATCGTGTTTCGTTTTATTTTTGTACAGAAATTTAAATTTATTCGATTATAGTCATGTCATCTTCTGAAACATCGTCATAAATTATCACAATTTGGAATTTCGTTCACATTT